>CM035178.1:3859130-3875189 GCA_020233015.1 Callinectes sapidus | reverse complement strand
CACTGTCTGGTGTCCTGAACTGAAGGAGACAGAGACAGAGACAGAGACAGAGACAGAGACAGAGACAGAGACAGAGACAGAGACAGAGAGAGCGAGCAAAAGGGTGGGACCGCTGGGCCGCCCATTGGTACCTCCTCAGGGACTGCCAGTACACCAGTACCCGTGGCAACTCCCTCCGCACCCTGCCTTCGCCTTCCAGCATGGAGCACCACAACAGCACTTCCCGGCGATGCTACACGCCTACCAGTAGTGAACTCAAAGTGGTGTCTGCCAACTTGAGAGGCTTCCACACTAACATTGGGGAGCTGACTCATAGTGTTATTGTTAAGAATAGTGTAGATCTAGTGTTTGTGTGCGAGACATTATTAGACGATAAAGTGCCGGTCACCTATGCTCGCGTAAAGGGTTACTCCACCTGGATACGGAAAGACCGCTCTACACAGGGTGGCGGGATAGCGTTCTGTCATAAAGAATCGCTAAACGTCCAGGTGGTGGAGCTTCCGCTACCAGCGCCCAGTGAAATAGAACTAGTTGCGTTGAAAATAATTGATGGAAACGGAGAAGGTTTGTTGTGCGTGGGATGTTACCGGCCACCGCGTCAGGGTTCAGTGTTATTAGACTACCTGACTGGTAACATTGATACCATGATGACGGCCAATCAGTGCGAGAGTGTGGTGGTATTAGGTGACCTCAACCAGCACCTGGTACAGGATGCCTTCAACACCCTGCTGGTCTTGCACAACCTACACAACTACGTCACATTCCCCACACACCGCTCAGGATCATCCCTCGAACCAGTCGTGACGGACCTGCCTCACCACTCCATCCAGTGTTTTCCCTTAGACTTTGTTGGTACCTCAGATCACGTGGCAGTCCTAACCAAAATACAATTCAGGAAACCACGTGAGGAGAGCTTCACCCGCACTCTCTGGAGGTGGGAAGCAGCAAATTGTGAAGCTCTTCGGGCTGATCTGAAAACCACAGTCTGGAGGGATGTGTTAAGTGGTGATGTTGACCAGCAGGTTCAGCGACTCAGTAAGTTGCTTCACGACCTTCAGCTCCGATGGGTACCTCACTCCGCCCACACCACCAAAGCATCTGACCAGCCTTGGTTTGGCCCAGAATGCCGTGCTGCCGCTGAGACCAAGTACCGTGCCTGGCGTGCCTTGAAGAGACATCCCAATTCCAGAACCAGGCAAAGGCACCGAGAGGCCGCAGCACGCATGATAGCCACTCAGGAGTGGGCCAGGGAAGAGTGGAAGGCGAACCTCAGGAGCAAGCTGAGGGGCGGTCAGATCGGAAACAAACGTTGGTGGAGCTTTGTCAAGGACGAACAGGGTGAGACGCGGGGATGCTCCGTGCCTGCTCTCATTCGGCCTGATGGAAGCTTGGCTCAATCTTCCGAGGACAAGGCGAACCTCCTGGCCGCACACTACGCTGGAAAAATGTGCGTTGAGGACCCTGACAGGCCACCACATGTTCCACCACAGTTAGTGAGTGAAACTATAATGTCAGTTAAAACAAGTGCAGAGGAAGTGAGAGTGCTACTCCGAGACCTTGACGAGAAAAAGGCGGTGGGGCCTGATAGTATTAGCCCCCACCTACTTCGGCAGTGTGCTGAGGAGTTGGCGCCACCTCTTGCTACTATATTTAATAATAGCTTCAGGAGCAGCATGTGGCCCACCATGTGGAAAGTGAGCAGTGTGGTGCCCATTCATGAGAAAAACTCCAAAAGTGAAGTAAAAAACTACCGCCCAGTGTCGCTATTACCGGTGCTTAGTAAAGTGCTAGAAACTATAGTGGTCTCAAGACTAACACGGCACCTTGAAAAGCACCACGTAATGAGCACCATGCAATACGGTTTCAGACAGGGGAGATCAGCCGGAGACTTGCACCTGCAACTCTCGACTGAGTGGAGTGCTGCCCTGGATGAGGGTAAGGCCGCCGCTGTCGCCGCTCTCGACATAGAGGGAGCTTTCGACAAAGTGTGGCATGCTGCCCTCGTCTCGAAGCTCCGTGCCGCCGGCGTGGAAGGGCCACTCCTTAAACTCCTCGAGAGTTACCTGAGGGACAGACACTTAAAAGTGTCCGTCAATGGGAGGGAGTCCAGACTTCAGCCTATTAGAGCGGGTGTCCCTCAGGGAAGCTGTCTCGGCCCCCTGCTCTGGAACCTGTACATAAATGACTTGTTGCACCTCATCCCGAACACGAGAGCTTACGCGGATGACATCCCCCTGTCTCTCTGCTACGGACCTGAGGAGGAATCCGCCACCGCCAGTCTGCTGAACGCCACACTGAGCCGCATCGCAGCCTGGGGTAAAAAGTGGCAGGGGAGGTTCGCTGCACACAAAACACAGCTGCTCAACATATCCAGGACCAGGGCAGCCCCTCACATCATGTTCCAGGGAGACACACTGACTCCACAGGACGAGGTGTAGGTGCTGGGGGTCACTTACGATAGTAAGCTGACCTTCAAGTCGCACATAGAGCGGCTCGCCAGAGAGGCCTCGGGGAAGCTGGCATCCCTGAGGAGAATGGCGCATATCCTGGATAGTAGAGGAATAGAGGTCCTTTACAAAGCCCAGGGTCGCTCCTCCCTGGAATATGCGTGCCTGGCATGGGGCGGCGCGGCCAGCAAGCACCTGGCACTGCTGGACAAAGTACAGGACCGGGCGGCCAGACTAATACGAGGAGAGGAGGGAGATCAGGCATCTGCTCTTCAAACTCTCCAACACCGACGTGACGTGGCGGGACTCACTGTCATGTTCAAGATCCAGCAGCAGTGTGTCCCTCACCTTCAGTCACTTCGGCAGCCTGCCCGACAAGCCGAGGTCGCTACCAGAGCCGTCACCTTGGCCCCGGAGGAACTGCAGCAACCCCGCTGTAGAACTTGGCATCACCAGCGTCAGTTCGTTTATAAATACGTGGGCTGGTGGAACAAGTTCTTAGCCAAGGAGGAGAACTTTTTGAACTGTTCAACACAGCAGTTCAAGTGCAAAGTGAATGCGTGGTTGTTGCACAACAGACAATAGTGGTAGTGAATGTGTAAGACAGAGTGAGACTTTAAAATAGGACACATTAATTATGCAACCTTTAGTCTCTAAGTTGTCACTATAAGCTATGTAATGTAGTTATGACATACTCTGTAAATATTTCTGTAATTAGTATAAATAAAAAAATAAAAAAAAGAGAGAGAGAGAGAGAGAGAGAGAGAGAGAGAGAGAGAGAGAGAGAGAGAGAGAGAGAGAGAGAGAGAGAGAGAGAGAGAGAGAGAGAGAGAGAGAGAGTCACACGGGTCACACGTGAGAGAATCGCTCCGTATTACATCGCCATTTCTACGGGGCCAACTCATTTTTACAAACTGTAACTTCGCCAGTGCTTCAGTGAACTATAGTGCAGTACTATGTGAAAGTGTGATAAGAAAGAGAGTGTATTTACGAGTGCAAAGTGAGTGAAATAGTGTGTAGCGTTTTCAGTGAGTGAGACAGCGTGGGATAGGTGAGGTCGCGTTCCATCCCCGTCCCCCCCCCCCGCCTCCGCCCCTTGACCTCACTCAAAAGAGTGACCTTGGCTCTTTTCTCCTCGCACGCGACCCTGACCCTTGTGGCCTCTCTCTGTAGGGATCTCTTTCCATTGACCCCACTATCCCTCTCCCTGCTGTAGCTAATGACAGACAGCACCTCTACCGCGCACTCGCCAGCAGACATGGTGTCGGAATGCTTCAAGAGCCCAATTGAACGACCCTCCGGCATCAGCGGCTACCGACCTGGCTCTTGGTGCTCTGTCTGTGGGAGAACAGAGACGTTGGCGGAGGTAAAGAAGTGCACCAAGGAAGGCTGCACCAACGTCTGTCACGTGCATTGCTTGGGAGCAGAGACAGAGTTTACGTGTGGCAACACAGGGCAGCTGCGCGCTCTGATAGGGATTACCGACCCTGTGACTCCCTACACAAGCAGCACACAGGTTCCCCCCGACCCTCCAGCCCCTACAGGCCCTGTCGAAGAGGAACCCGAAGACGACCTTGGCGACCTGCAGAGAGACGACCTCGTCTTCCTTGTCAGGAACCTCCGCCAGGATCTCGCATCGGCCAACAGCAATCTTAATAGCTACAGGTCTGCTACTGAGGACCTCGTGGATAAACGTAGGCTGCTGGTGGAGTCTATATCGTTACATCAGTCGGCTATATCGGTCGTCGATACCCTCCTGGCTATCCACACCAGCGAGGGGAAGCAGCAGAGGTCTATAGCCTGCTCAGCCAAACCCCATAAAATTGATGCTGAGACTGCCACTTCTACAACTGATGCTGAGACTGCCACTCCTACAGAAGGCAACCCACTTCCTCCCTCTGACTCCTCATCCACTCCGTCCCTACACCCTTCCCCCTCCTCCTCCTCCCCCTCCCCCTCCCCACCCGCTTCCTCTCCTCATCCTTCCACGCCTGTCTCCTCTTCCCCCTCTACCCCATCTAACCACCCTCCCTCTCCCTCCTCCCCCACACCCTCTTCTCCTCCCTCTACAGCTGTCTCCTCCCCTCCCTCCTCTCCTACCTCCTCTTCCTCATCCACTTTTCTTCCCTCAAACTCCGAGTCCACTCCTTCTCACCCACCCTCCTTATCCTCCTCCCATCCTACGCCAGGCCTTCATGTAGGACACCCCCCCTCTCAACAGGGAACTCAGCGAGCCCGCAGAAAAAAGAAGCCAGCCACTGCGCCGAGACATCAGCCAAGACATCAGTCAAGACAGGACGACCGCAAAAGAAGTCACCAGGCAAGCCAGGAAGCGGCCTGCCCGAGGCAGCAGCAGACCAAGTGCCCTCAGTGTAAGCGCCAGGGGCACACTCGCGACCAGTGCCCGAGAACGTCCTGTGACTACTGCCAGGGCCGATTCCACACTTCCTTAACCTGTCGGGTTAAGATCGCTGATCAAAGGCAGCAGGAATTGGTACAGGCGGTAAGGCAAAGCGGTCAGGAGACACTTCTCGCTCTTCGAAGCTTTGCCTGGCAGATCCAGCCCCCCGCTCCGCCGAGGCTGGGTGGACGGCAGCTCCAGCCCCCCGGGCTGAGTGGATCATCGCTGGTGGCTCCCCACTTGCCCTCAGTCCCTCACTCTCCCTGGCCGGCCGGTGTACTCAACAATGGCCCTCACTATGGCGCCGGGCCTCAGTTCTCAGCGTGGCGGTAAGGCGGGCAATAGCGAACTTAAGATAGTTTCAGCAAATGTGAGAGGTTTTCACACTAACATTGCTGAATTATCTCACAGTGTAATTACCAGGCACCGGGCTGACGTAGTGTTTGTGTGTGAGACCTTCCTGGACGATAATGTGCCGCCAAGTTATGCCCGCATCCGCGGATACTCAGCCTGGCTAAGGAAGGATCGATCTACACAAGGAGGAGGGGTTGCATTCTGCCACAAGGAGACGATCAACGCCCAAGTGGTGGAGCCCCCAGTGCCCGTGCCCAGTGAACTGGAAATATTGACAATGAAAATAATAGACAGTGAGGGAAAAGGTTTGCTGTGTGTTGGCTGTTATCGCCCTCCTTCACAGGGCACAACACTGCTGGACTTCCTAACAGTGAACCTGGACGCTATAATGACGGCCAGCCAGTGTGACAGTGTGGTGATTGTAGGAGACTTAAATCAGCACAGAGTCCGGGACGCCTTCAACACCTTACTGGTTGTGCACGACCTCCACAACCATGTCACCTTCCCCACCCACATCTCCGGGTCTTCCCTGGACCCTGTGGTGACAGACCTCCCTCCCCACACTGTTCAGTGCCAACCAATGGACTTTGTGGGCACCTCAGACCACGTGGCAGTCCTCACCAGGATAGCTTTCAGGAGGCCACGGGAGGAAAGCTACACCCGCACGCTCTGGAAGTGGGAGGCTGCGAACTGGACGGCCATGAGAGCTTCTCTGAGGATGACCGACTGGGAGGAAGTGCTGTGTGGCAACACAGACCAGCAGGTGGAGCACCTCACGGAGCTCCTCCTGTCTCTGCAGGAGCGCTGGGTGCCACACTCAAAACATTCCACTAAACCATCGGACCTGCCTTGGTTCGGCCCAGAGTGCCGCGCCGCCTCTGACGCTAAGTACCGAGCCTGGCGTGCTTACAAGAGGCACCCAACAGCACGGAACAGACAGATGCACAGGGAAGCATCTCAGCAAATGAGGCACACTCAAGAGTGGGCCATGGAACAGTGGAAGGAGTGCCTCAGAGGAAAGCTGAGAGGTGGCCAGGTCGGGACGAAACGATGGTGGAGCCTCGTTAAAGACCAGCAAGGAGAGTCGCGGGAGAGCACGGTCCCTCCTCTTCAGCGGGAGGATGGTGTAATGGCTCATTCTGCACTAGATAAAGCGAACCTCCTGGCCAAGCACTTTGCAGGCAAAATGTGCATTCCAGACCCGGAAAGGACACCACCGACGCTACCTGACGTAGTTAGTGACAAGTTAGTGCTCGTCAGAACCAGTGAAAGTGAAGTGAAAGACATTCTCCGGAAACTGGATGTCAATAAAGCAGGTGGGGCCGGACAAAATCAGCCCTCGTTTACTCTACTCGTGTGCTGATGAGTTGGCAAAACCGCTTATCTCACTTTTTAACCACTGCCTTCAGATAAGCACGTGGCCCAAGGCTTGGAAGACAAGCAATGTGGTCCCTGTGCACAAGAAGGGTGGAAAAAGTGAGGTAAAAAATTACCGCCCTGTGTCTTTGCTGCCTGTGCTCAGTAAAGTGGTGGAGACAATAGTGGCCTCGAGAGTCACGGAACACCTCGAGAAACACCACCTGCTCTGCACTAGGCAGTTTGGATTCCGGCAGGGGAGGTCAGCGGCTGACCTACACCTGCTGCTGACCTCTGAGCTGAGTGCCGCCCTGGACCAAGGCAAGAAGAATGCCGTCGTGGCGCTGGACATTGAAGGTGCCTTCGACAGGGTATGGCATGAAGCATTAGTCACCAAGCTCCGTGCAGCGGGTATTGACGGTGCGCTCCTGCCACTCCTCAAGGACTACTTGCGGGACAGACAGTTGAAGGTGACAGTCGGTGGTCGGGAGTCCGAGGTGCAGCCCATCAGGGCAGGTGTACCTCAGGGAAGCTGCCTTGGCCCCCTGCTCTGGAACATCTATATAAACGACCTACTGCACCTCATCCCAAGGACGAAGGCGTATGCCGACGATGTCACCCTCGCCCAAAGCTACGACCCTGAGGAAGAGGCTGCCGTCACTGCCCGGCTCAACTATAATCTCAGCCGCATTGTAGCTTGGGGCAATAAGTGGCAAGTGAGGTTTGCTTCCCACAAGACGCAGCTCCTGATTGTCTCCAGGTCGTGCACATCGCTGAGGCTTAACTTCAACGGGAACACACTGACCCCAAGAGACGAGATGGAGGTGCTGGGGGTCACCTACGACCAGAAGTTAACCTTCAGCTCCCACATAGAGCGACTCGCCAGGCAAGCCTCAGGAAAGCTGGCCTCTCTGAGGAGGATGTCGTGGCTTCTCGACGGTAGGGGGCTGGAAGTTCTCTACAAGGCACAGGTTCGCTCCTCCCTGGAGTATGCCTGTCTTGCTTGGGGAGGAGCGGCCAAGAAACACCTCTCCCTCTTGGACAAGGTGCAGGACCGTGTTACGAGGCTCATCTCAGACAGCAGCGGAGGACCTGAGCCTCACCTCCACACCTTGCAGCACAGGCGTGACGTGGCAGGACTCACCGTGATGTTCAAGGTGCAGGAAAAACATGTGAGTCACCTGCAGGAGCTGAGGCAGCCACACCGCCGTGCTACGGTGGCTACGCGAGCCGTCGCCCTGGCACCGCGTGAGCTGCTACAGCCCCGCTGCCGGACGTGTCACTACCAACGACAGTTCATAAATACTTACACCGGATGGTGGAACACCCTGTTAGCAACACAGACAGAGTTAAAAGGTGCTTCTGTACAGGGGTTCAAAGTGATAGTGAACGACTGGCTGCTGAAACAAGCCCCAGATTAAAGTGTATATATGTATATGTATTTAGAGTAAGGCTTTAAGATAGGGAACACTAAATATGTTACCTTTAGCCTGCATGTTACTATTTACTACGTAATGTAGATGTAACAACTCTGTAACCTGTATAAATAAAAAAAAAATAAAAAAAGAGAGAGAGAGAGAGAGAGAGAGAGAGAGAGAGAGAGAGAGAGAGAGAGAGAGAGAGAGAGAGAGAGAGAGAGAGACACGCCATATTCTCATGGTACTGTCTCTTCCCTCCATGTTCAGATTTGTTCTCCCCATGCACAGTAACGAGTTAATAACTTCACCAATTTTACTAAGGCCTCTACTAAGGACCCCCCTAGTGGGAGCCGCCTTGTTGTGATGGGGGGGCTTGCATGCCCGAAGTACCTGGAGAGCTATGCTGGAGGGGGTTTCGACCCCTGCTCTGCCTCTTTTTGGGAAGAGAGGGTTTCCCATGCCAGTAAGGTCTGTCATGGAAGGGCCAGACTAAATGGTTCCCAAGACGTAGGTGCCAGTACAAGTGAACGGTGCCGCCAGCCAGAGGGACCGCGGGGGCTGTTCCGCGTTGGATGGTTGGGTGTCTGGGCCGGAAGACGTTGGGGAAGAGGGTCTCAGCACCGCCTTGAGCGAACATTCGTATCCATGGGGACTGCTTTTTAAAACGAGCAGTCTCGTGGGGGACGAGGTACCCCATCCGCGGCCGCCTTAGTAGTTTGCCCAGGTTAGGTCCCGGTAATTTGCCACATTCCAGGTTAGGTTAGATAAGGAAAGGTAATGTCGTGAAAGTGAAAGTTAGGTCTGGGACCTAACCAGGGCAACTCTTATACGGTTACATCCAGTAATCTCTTCAAATAATTTTTATATGCCACACCTTGTGCACACTATGAATTTGCTGTATGATCTTTGATCGGCTTCCATTATGTTTTCTACTGATGATAGAATCTTCAAAATGCTCATTTTCCTCTTCAAATTCTCCTTGCTCTCATTGTGAGGCGTCATCTTTCCCTGACAGTCAAACTTGTGAGGCCTAACCCCTTATTGGTCCTCCCATCATGGTATAATACATGTAGTTCTTCTTGCAGCTGAAAACAATAAGCATAAATAAAAATCCGAAGGTACCTGGTATTCTATAATAAAATGTTCGTCCTTAAGGCAAGTACATTTGGTAGTGCTACTTCTGGTAAGTTGCTTAAATGTAAAGGGGAAAAAATGCATCAGATTAATAAATAGACATGTAGCCTATGCACCCAAGAATAGCTTCATTTTTGGTAGCTTTCTTAATGGTTCATAATTACATTTAGTAAGTCTGCATTTCGGGGATTAACAATTAGCCAAAAAATAAAAATATAACTACTGTACTACTATAGAAACGTGTGAATAGGGTACAATATACTTACAGTGAAATTATCTTCACAGCAGTATATGTGAGACGTGGACATGGGAAACTCCAGTCTTGCAGCGACTCACCATTTTTTTTTATTTGAGCACTGCTTGGCACAGACACAAATATTTTCCCTGAAGTAGTCTTATCTGTACTTCTGCACATAGGTACGAAGCACCAACGATTCTTAATTACCTCTCTGGACATCGCTGTGAAACAGACAAATGCACTACAAATCAGCTGCGTATCAGTGGGACTTATGCGTTATACCATGTATATATAATATGACCAAATTGTTCTGGCTTCGGTATTAAATAATAAGAACAGCCAAAAACATTGTATGAATTGGCTAGATATTTATCAAAATTTCTTTTGGTACAGACCCACCATCTCAACCAGACCTTGAAGAATCAAGAAATGATTGTGAGAGCCTTAATGATCCTGAAGCACTCACACCGTCTGCTAAGAACGCTGGAATACAAGTGCAGGTAACCTGGTTGTAATGGCACATTTTATCATATTAGCTGCTGTTTTTTACTTCAATTCACACATCTTGCAATAAACAAATCTGCTGAAGAAAATCTAGTACAGTGTGGCTCTAGTCCCACGAAGCGGTCGTAGATGCTGCATTTGGCTTTAAGGACTAGGTACACTCAAGTTGAGACTTTCTTGTTAGTAAATAGGAGGGCTTCATATTCACCCAAACTATACCAGGAAACACATTCTCTCTCTCTCTCTCTCTTTTAGTGTCAGTTCTTTCTTCATCCTCTCTCTCTTTTTCTTAATGGCAATATCTTTTTCCATCTCTCTCTCTCTCTCTCTCTCTCTCTCTCTCTCTCTCTCTCTCTCTCTCTCTCTCTCTCTCTCTCTCTCTCTCTCTCTCTCTCTCTCTCTCTCTCTCTCTCTCTCTCCTTTAGTGGCAATCTTTTTTTCCATTCTTTCTCTCTTAGTGTGAATCTTTCAAAAAATGGAGGAAAGATGTGATACCTTGGACTTGCATGGCATGTATTTATGCAACAAAAAAGCATAAAAATATTTAGTTTTCAATAAAACATTCACAGCAATGTAACTATAACTCTAATCTAAATTTCTATGGTGCAATATCTTTCTATTATTCTACATAACCAGGCAAAAAAATTTAAACTACATCCCATAAGGGATAACTGGATAATAGCGCATCAAAAACTGATAAAATCGTGTTAATATTAAAAAAAAAATTATAATGTATCAGTATAAAATTCACTGTGTACAATATGCCTGGTGCCCTTAATAATCTGTACAAGTTTTGAACAGAAATTCCAATAAATAAAGATTTTCAGTGGCAAGGTATACTTAATTCTATATGTGCACTTTGCTTCCAGATTGCTCCCAGGAAACGGTCCAAGGCTGTGCAAGTAACTCCAATGCGGGCAGATGCTGAGTGTTACACTGATGGTCCAGATGAACTGGTTAAGAGGAGCAGAACAGATAATACTTCAGATCTTTCAGTTTTTTCTTCAGAAAGTAGTGATGTGGATCATGATAATAGCATTGACTACAAACCATGTGATGATAATGAAATGTGTTTAAAACAATTAACGCTTTACACAACGAGGACAGCAGGATAGCGAGGATAGCAAACAGTTTTGGTGTCCGTAAAAGCTGCGTTAGTGGTATCCTTGCCCGCTTTGTACCAGTTATAAGTGGGTGTTTGAAAGAACTTATCTGTTGGCCATCATCTGACACCATTATAGCAAGGCTTCCACACTCTTTCAAAGCTTACCACCATAAGGTAGAGAGTATAATTGATTGCTTTGAAATCCAGATAGAAAAGCCATCATCTGCCATGACACAGAGTATGACCTGGTCTGATTATAAGAAATGCAATAGTGTAAAATATTTAGTGTCAACAACTCCAGACGGACTGGTCAACTTCATATCCAACGGTAAGCCTGGCAGATGCAGTGATATGGATTTGTTACGGGGGTCAGGGTACCTGGACAACTTGAGACCAGGTACAACTGTGTTGGCAGATCGAGGATTTTAAGAAGTAGAAGGTGATATGTCCACTAGAGGATGCCATTTGGCACGTCCTGCTAGTGTAGGTAGAGATGAACAGTTGCCAGCTAAGAAGGTTATAAACATGAAAATTATTGCTGGTTTAAGGATCCATGTTGAGAGGGTAATACGACGAATCAGAGTGTATAAAATCCTAGACATGCATTCATGTCTTCCTCTCTCAATGATGGATATACTAGATGATGTTGTATGCATAGTCTGCGGTTTAGTAAACCTGCAAGATCGTATATGTAAAATATAAGTGCAAGACCGTCCATCATTACGCTTATACAATCATGCTCACACACTTCTCAGTGCTAACAAAATCATTAAGCCAGTTTTGCTAAAATCATGTTTTTTTTTGTTTGCTTTTTATTCAATGTGTTTAACTCAGTTTTCATAAAATGTTCCAACTTTAAGCCAGAATACCAGAATACCTTAATGTTTTTTTTTTTTTTCACAAAATGATTCAAGTTCTCAAATATTCTTGGTATGCCTAATGTATTCAGAACCCCAAAACTAAATTTAAATTATCTTGCCTGCAACTGAGCCAGCATGCCTTCAGGAATTTATGTTCTTGTATACAAAAGTTATATGAAGTTTGCTCTCATATCAAAATAAAACACTATTTCTGTCATCTTTGTTTTATTTTATTTAACAGGTAAAGGTAATGGGCTGTACACTTAAGGGGGTACTACATGCGAATGAAGTTTCTTCTTATAAAATAGGATGGCTGCAGATTCCAGCACACAATGCCAGGAAACACATTCTCTCTCTTAATGTCAATCTTTCAAAAAATGGAGGAAAGATTGACAATAAGAGACGGAGAGAGAAAATCCTGGCTGATGGTTTGAATTCAATGTTCAGTTACTGTATACTCTGCAAAGTTCAAGGAAAACCGTCTTTTCCCAGAAGTCCTGACATTTTAGCATGAGGTCTTCAGAGTACACTGGGTAATACAGATTTTTAATAATTTTCACATTCTTGGTAATCTCAAAATCAGGGTGTGCTACACAAAAGTATGCTTCTTTTTTACACGTTATGTGGATCAACATTTGCACTTGTGCCAGGTGTTTTGCCGCCACAGAGCCATCAGTTTTTACATACTTTTGAAAGTTTTGGGGGGTTGTTGGGCATTTCACTTCCACAATACTTTGTCCATCCTCAGTAACACCATCAGGTGATGCACCCATTACAGGATGTCTAGCTGTAAGGAAAATGCCTGTGAGATTAACTTTCCCTAATATTTTCTTAACTTCATTAAGTACACAGTGTTGTAACTTTCTACCCCTTTTCATTGCATCAGTGTCCTTTAGTCTAGAAGCACCAATCACTGACATTACTATTGCGCTGTTTATATTTCCTGAGCTATGAGCTACATCATAAGCTTAGGATGCAGTCACGTGAAAACCTGAGAGCGTACCATAGCGGTGACTTTGCTTGTGAAATAGTATCTTTATTTATCAGATCACATAGCTCATCCGTCATCTTCTGTTTACAAAAGAGTAGAAATTGATCACAATCAGGTTCACCACTCTGATCTTTTAAAAAATCCCGAAGAAGACGATCAACGCCTAACTCTTCACCTTTATGTGACTTTAGGTCCGTATGCAAGAATCGTGGATGGTGCACCACGGCGTGGTTTTTCCGACCATGGATATTGGGACGGTGGGGTATTCAAGAACCGCTCCACCGTGAAGGCAGGCAGGTTCACCAACATATGCGAGTTAAGGACAAGGAGCGCGGTTGGTATGCCGGAGGCTCACAACATTGCTCTCAAGTTTCCCGCGCAATTTGTTTACGATGGCATCACCTCCTGCTAAGGTAAGGTTTACTTCGTTTTTTACTCATATTTATCAATGGTATTATTCATTGACATAAACTAGAATATATAGGTACGTATTAAACAATGTTTCAGGCAACTAAAGTGTTTACCATTCAGAGATTGCTATGAAATAAGTAGGCCACGCCACTAGGCTACGATGCTGGCGCCACGAGACCCTTGATTGATTGGCCTTGTTTGAAGCCTATAGACAATGGCTGCCTTCCACAACAGAGAAATATTATAGATATATTGTGTGTTGATACAATGATGGTGTTGAACCCATATTGAGTGAATGATCAGCAGAGGTGGTCCACAAGATGCCCTTGCTTCACCACATACACGACAGTGTTATATAACAGTTATATGTAGAGTAGATCCTAGTAACTTGGTCCAGAACATACATATAATTAAGTAACATGTAAGCTGACAGAAGAGCAATGAAACATTTTTGCAGAAAGCCTAGACAAAGTGGATTTTTTTTTTTTTTTTCGTAATGAGTAGAAAACGTTATTGTGAAACTAAGTTCACCATATTATACAATCTTTAATTGAATGTTGAAATTGTAAAGAGTAACTTTATATACAAATTTGCAGGCACTTCCTCTAGTGGGGAAACAGAGGTCCCAGCTGCTGGCCCTCATCCAGGAGAGGGAGGCTATCCTCACCTCCAAGGCCTCCAACCCTCACCTACCTGGAAAGAAGGCCAAGGCCTGGGCTGATATCACAGCATCATTTCATGCTTGTAATCCAGGCCATGAAGCCAGGACCACCGAGCAGCTAAAAATAAGCTGGGACCATATCAAGAAGAAGTATGTTTGATTTTAAAGTTATTCTGTTTCATCTGTGCATTATATTATACTCATTTGGAAACATTCCCTTTCTTTATAGTGGGCATATGATTGTATATCTATATTTCTTTTATGCTTTTATAATGAACTATTTTTATGAATTTATTTTAGCACCACATACAAGGTAGAATGTTATTTTATGAAACTACATTTTACTGTTAATTTGTTGGTAGTCATTATTATTCAATCTATAAACTATGAATAAGATAAGGTTTGCATCTAATGGCATGCAATTAAATGTGTTAACTTTTTGATAACAATTCCTCCAGAAAAAAAGCTGAAGATTTTGCATACCGCAGAAAGGTATGCAAGACTGGAGGAGGGGCACCACCACCACAGCCCAAGTTCACAGTAGATGAGGAGATAGCCAGGGCCTTAATGTCCCAGGACTTGGCCATGCCCTCACAGGCCAAGGAATTTGGCCAGCTTCACCCTCTGGACGAGGAGGGTAATCTAGTACTGGATGTGATCATAAGTAAGATATACTTGTCTCGTAGAGTAACATACGTATATAAAAATTGTTGGTTAATATGCTATACACGGTTAAGATTGTAGATTTCCTTTCAAGTATATTATGTAGTATGCATAAAGAGTGTAATGTGTATTCGTATAAGAAAATTATCTATTCATTTGTAGGGTGTACATCTGTTTAAATAAAGTAGTGAATGGTGAGAGAAGACAAGCAAATTTATCTTCAATATTACATGTCAGAATTAGGTTCAAGCAAAGAAGTAGATTTTTTGATAATGCATAATGGACAAAAAGGTCAATGGTTCAGTGGTGTGTAAATTAAAGAACATAATTAAAAATGCATTAAATATTATAAATCTTACATGTTGTGGAAGTTCAGCATATACAGAAAAATAAGACACTATGCTTGTATTATACCAACTCTAATATATGAAACTAAGAAAGGAGTGTGATATAGTCAGTAGTGATATATATATATATATATATATATATATATATATATATATATATATATATATATATATATATATATATATATATATATATATATATACTGTATATTCACACACATACAAGGTTTTAAAAAAAATTCCTTTATATTTGCAGATTATGAAGAACAGGGCACCTCATCTGCCTTGGCAAGCCCTCCTCTCCTTCGAAACCCCTCTGCTTCTCTTTCTTCCTCTTTAGATCCTCCACCTGCCCTTTTAAATACTTCCACCTATTCTTCCTCTCCATCCTCATCACAGCCACGTCCCACCCTAATGTCTTCTAAGAAGACTGAAAACATGGCTGTGGTGTTGGATGACTTTTCCCAGAGGGCGTTACAGCTGCAGATGAGGGTAGAGGAGGTGAAGAAGCTACCAGCTGAACCTGCCAGGAAAGATGCTTTCCTGAAAATGGGTGCCTTCATCGAGAACCTTGATGGAGAGCTAACTCCTTCAAGGTTCTTGGGGCAAACCTTGCCAGGAATGTGGATGCCCTTTTCAAAGAGGGGAAGGGGGCCTTCGAGGCTGTGGCCCTTTCCCACAACCTCCCTAACCCACAATCTCCCTGAAGTGAATAGGGTGGTTTTATGTGTGTGTGTAAAGGATATTGCATTTTGTATTATTATATATATTTTGTGTGTGTGTGTATGTAAAGGAAATTTTATTTTCTATTGTTATAATATATTTTGTGTGAATGTGTGTGTGTAAAGGAAATGTTTTTTTTTTTTATAAATTTAATTTATTTTTTGTATAATTAAAATGGAATTTCAATTGAATTCGCTTTTTTATTTCCACAAAATCTTTTCATTTTTGAAACAGAGCTTAACAGAGCTTAAAACAGAGCTTAAAAGTATTTAATTTATTTTTTGTATAATTAAAATGGAATTTCAAATGAATTCACTTTTTTATTTCCACAAAATCTTTTCATTTTTTAAACAGAGCTTAACAGAGCTTAAAACAGAGCTTAAAAGTATTCACAGACAATATGGGTGTCAGTTACAATATCTATCTATCTATCTATCTATCTATCT
>CM035178.1:3795651-3817757 GCA_020233015.1 Callinectes sapidus | reverse complement strand
TGATCTAAGTAGACTGAATGGTGGAAATTACCACACAAGAGAAATTAAAAAAGACGAAATAAAAAAAAAATACGAAAGTTTAAAAACAAAGGACAGGGTTCCTCAAAAATTAATACATTAATATCAGAAAATAATATTTAATCCACGTTATTCAACTAGATACTTCCCAGAACCATTAAAAAATGCCATTGTAAAATTATGGAAGCAAGCCAACCTCGCCCCAATACCCAAACCAAAGAAACCTGTTGCCTACAGGCTCATCTCTCTGCTCTCTTGCAGAGACAAAATCGTGGAAAAGATAGTTCTTAAGAGACTGCAATGGCTATGTGGTGACTTTCTCCACAACATATTCGCTCGTGAACTGCAAAATACCTCGCTTCCTTCTTTGACACTGTGACCAACTGGAAATCAACTACCATCTTTCTAGACCTTAAGAAGGCGTTTGAGTTGGCCAACAAAACTATTATTCTTTCCATCTTTCCAGAAAAAGAGGTGAAAGGTCTATTGCTCCGCTGGACCGAAGCTCTCCTCTCCAACAGAACAGCACGTGTCAGATTCCAAGGATGCACATGTTCCTACCACCATTATGAGCACGGCGCGCCACAAGGGAGCGCTTTGAGTCCCTTTCTCTTCAATATCTTGGTTTATGCTTTCCTATCACTTACTATTCGACGAGGTGTTTCTCTACTCATATATGCTGATGACATCACTAAACTCACTGCAGGACTCAATCACCTCAGTTAAGCAAAGACTGCCCTTAACCTCCTATACACAAAATGCCAATCACATCATCATTGCTGCCGGACAACAAGACCTCAACCTCTTCAATAGCAAGACATGGCCGCGCGCTGCTGCCATCACACTCACCGCTCTTAACATGTCACACATCTTACTTACACATGACACAATGCACCCACAATACACATGCCCTCCTCCTGGGTGCCCTACTACACTGAACATTCATGATAATTAGCTACCAACCCCCCAAGACACAACACATCATTCCACTCCTCAAGGCAACTGCACTCAGTCACCTTACACCAATCGCGAGAAAACATGACATAACACTGTGCACAGCGGGGTCTGTAGATCCAACAACCAGGGCTGCCTGAGTAGTGTTTATTTCTAGAGATGTCACACGTAAATGTAGAGTTTCAAACGGTGCAACCTCCCTCCAAACAGAGCTTGTTACAATGATAGGCGCTCTTGAACAATCTCCAGCCTTCAACCTGGTAGCGCCCCCATTGCCACCAACTCTAAATGCGCTCTCCAGGCACGGAGAAATCTTTCACCTACTAATAACAGAGACTTGCTCACTCACATACACAGCATACAACACACCTTACACGAGGAGGGTATGCAACTAAGCTTCAGTCGTATTCCAAGTTACATTGGGATCCACTGGAATGAGAAGGCTGACACCGTAACAAAGGAAGTAACTCTTCGACCTGTCTTTGAAGTGGAAGTCTTAAGGAGCCTCTCTATCTCAAAGAAACAGACAGCAAAACACTTTGGTAGGCCCGTGCAACTGACCTTCAGAAAATATTCTTACCACCAGACCTACCTTCAAATATACAGAAATAGAACCACAGACTTTGCCTGGGTTATCTTTCACCTTCTGAAAAAAAAATAATGACATAGAGCCACCAGCGTGTAACCATTGTCAAAAAAACAAGACCACAACCACCTCTTCACGATATCCTAGAATGTCCTAACACTGAAAAAGTCAGAAGAAATGTGAATAATATTCCTAGCCTCAAAAGCCCAGCATCAAGAAACACAGCAGCACTTTTACTTGCAAATACATCTATCACCAGCCCTGCGCAGGTGGTCAAGCTTGCTTCTCCTTTATGTAAGTCACAAGAATATACACTTGACACTGCAACTCTGAGGCATCTATATAGCCCTGCTGGCTACGTGCCACCGAGAATAACACGCACACTTTATGTTTGCCTGTATTCTCTCTGAAGAAGGTTTGGTAACCGAAACCTTAGGCAATAAAGTATGTCTCCTCAATCACTCTATTATTATGATTAATGGAAAAAACATTCTGTACATTAACAATAGTTAAATATCAATACATGCGTAATAACTTTGCGAAAATCAGGTAGTATGATAGTAAATTTACTTTCAGTAACGGAAAATACTGGAGGAAAAAATATGAATATGTGGTTTTTCTTCCGAAATTTTCTCTGTGGAGGGCTTTTGTAACCTTGCTTCAACGTGTGTTTTCTAATGGCGCAATTCTCACATTCGTGTCTACTTTAGGAATCATGATAATGTTTTGTTTCCAAGTGCGGGTCAAGTCACGTTTTCTTCCATGTATAGTTTTGGGGGTCTTGGTCCTAGACAGCCTTGGATTGACTGTAAATATTAACAGTATATAATGTGTGTTGCCAATAAAATGTGTCAGTACCAACGAAAACAGAATGGGTCACAAGTTATAGTGTGTAGCAGCACACTACTTCAGTCTGCCCTTAAATATACATTTTCTCACATATACATCTTCTCACATTCTCTATCTGTCTTGAGCGCAGACTATTTCATTTGTAATATATATCATTCCTTTATATATCATTTCATCCGTTCTAAATACACATCATACACAAACCAACATACACATTAAAACGCACATAAATATTCCTTTCAACCATCATCCATTCTTAACACTACACTCATCTTACACACATCTCACACCATAATCATATACCAAATAATGTATTACAAATAAAAATCTATACATATACCAAAGATGTAAGGTGAATAAATCAGAGTAACAAGAGTGGATTTCCTTCACCCTTCACTAGAATAAGCATTAGCGGACTCAACACGGCCGATATTACACATCGGTTTTGTTAATCCTACTCTCGCATCCAGAAGGCATTAGCGGACTCAACACGGCTGAGATCACATGTCGGTTTTGCCTTCACAACAAGTGTAAAATCGGGAGTCGGCCAGCAGGGGAGCGGGGCCAGCCAGTAGGGTCTTCTCTACTGAGAGAGCACTGCTTCTTTAGTAGAGAACACTTTTTGCTCTTTCTCGTTTTTCTTTATCTTCATCTTTTTATTTTCCATTTTTTTTACTAATTAATGACCTTTTTTTTCCCTTTTTTTTGGGGGTGGGGGTGGGGGGGGGGGAGGTTCGTGTCTTTCTTTCATCACTTGTTCTCATTTAATCATTTCTTTTCTTAATCCACAGGCCCCTATTCAACCTCCTTACCTTTTCCTTTCTGCTTCCCGTTTTCCTCTCTATTTTTTGTTTCTCCTCTACCCTTTATTTTGTTATCTTTATTGCTTTTACCATCCTCCTTATATTTCTCTTTTTTTCTTCCCTAAGCAGTTCTCTCCATTTTACTCCTCCTCTTTGTTTTCACATAGATGAAAGAGAGACATTCCACGAATTGAAATTGCTTTGTCCTCACACTTATTTCTAGTTTCTTTTCGTGTATTTCTTTCTCTTCATTTTGTTAACTCAATCCCCTAACCCCATCACACACACACACACACACACACACACACATACACACACACACACACACACACACACACACACACACACACACACACACACACACACACACACACACACACACACACACATGAATAGGATCAAGAGTCATTTGGTGTTCCATGGGTAGGATAAGTAACCATCATCAGAAGAAAAAGAAGCAAAAAAAGAACTAACATTATCAAAAGAAGAAGAAGAAGAAGAAGAAGAAGAAGAAGAAGAAGAGCAACAACAACAACAACAACAACAACAACAACAACAACAACAACAACAAAACGCTATATAAAGCTCAAATTAGAATAGGTTTCAATAAGATCGGATATCCAGTTTAATGTTCCCAGTAAAGTCTGAAATAGTGTATCAGGAGATGCAGTGAACTTATCAATAGTCCAACAGGGACGTTATTTAACGTTTCCCTTTGTGTCTCACAACACAAGAGAGGAGTCTCAGTCGACCCTCTAAAAACCATCACACAAAAATATCACATGCACACAGGTCATTCAAAATTCAAAATTAAATATGGCGACTCATATACCAGCCTTGGAGTTCCATTCTGGTGAGGTGACAACAAATTAAATATCCTCACTTTTTTCTGCTTTTCTTCATTAAGCTATACAATATTTGCACACAAAAATGTGAAATTAAGTTATCAAACTGTTGGTTTGCTCTGGAGACAGATGAGCTCCGCAAAATTCAGCTTTTCTTCAGGAACATTCACCACTTGAACAAAGCGACCCTCGCCTAAAGAAAACTTACCAAATTTAATTACAGATTAAAGATCATACAACACAAAGTCCTGAACTGGAAAACAAAGAAAACTTCATTACAACCTAACTATCTATCTAATAACTCCGATCTTTTTTACTAAACAGGTAATGGACTTGAATCTAATTAAGAATTAGAAATCCCTGGGTTCAAAGTATATAAGGTAACTATACTGAAAACCTTTCTATTGCAATTAAACATAACATCAAACATAAACTGTATGATGACTTAGATACAGATTTTCTTGCTGTAGAAATAGAAACAAGTTTAGGTCCTATTATAATTGCTACTTCCTTACTTGCGTCCCAAACGCCCTTATCTCCCATACACTGACATGCTCAGGCTCTTAGCCAATAACATTCCAACTTATATTTTGGGTGATTTTAATAGCAGGCATGTGTCCTTTGGCAACATAGAAAATAATGCTGTAAGTAAAAGCCTGATAAACCTCATAAATCAGGGCAGAATGCTGCATATTGGCCCACACTTTTCAACCTTTTTTAGTCATAATTCCTCAAGAAAACCAAACAAGATTTTCTCCAAACAGCATCATTATTTATTTTGTTTCTTTGAACCAAATGACATAACAACTTCAGGTCACTCAACAGTAATATTTCAGTTATCCACAATGCCATTAATTACTGACGAATAACAAACATATAAAATGCATAGGTCTGACTGGGATATTTTTCAACAGAAACTAGACCCTAAAATCAACCTGACGATTCTAGATGGGAGTAACGCAGAGCAATTAGAAAATGCAACACTGAATTGGATAAAAACGGTCAAAAACGCATCGGATGCAGTCATACCTAAATCTTCATATTCGATATACCAATTAAACATAACACCAGACTTAAGGGATTTAGAAACGCACTTCAGACACTTAAAACAATACGCAAACTGTTATGGATGGGCTCAGCAAACATATAGAAACTAAACAAGCATTAAGAACGAATTACGGGAGAGATAAAAATCTCTGGGAATAGCAAAAACAGTAAACAGTTCTGGAACAGAAATAAATTACTAAAAGGCAAAAAAAAAGTTTCTTCTAACTACTTAAAAAACAAGGAATAAGTACTTATCGGACAAAAAGAAAAAGAGAAATGCAATGTAATGGAACATACACGGAAAGAAGTTTTTAGAATAATGGAGGAGGAATACTTTTTTATTTATTTTAAATATTTATTTTTTTATTATTATTATTATTTTTTTTTTTTTGCAATAAACAGCATTCTGAACATATTGATAGATTTACTAATATAAACACTGGCAGAGTAAAGCCATTTATAACCGTAAATCTAAATAGACTAAATACCGAGACCTACCATACAAGAGGAATTATAGTAAATTAGATTTTTAAAAATGTATTAAGGGATCAAAAAAGAAAGCTCCAGGTTTTTCTAAAATAAAGAAATCCTAGAAAAATGCACAGAAAAAAACATTAGAACAATTAAAGAATATCTTTAATGAATGTTTCTCTTGTAGACATTTTCCAAAAGCTTACAAAGAGGCTATTATTAAATTCATTCCCCAAAAGAGCAAAATTCTTACAAACCCCACAAACTATCGTCCTATATCGCTCCGTCAAAATTTTTGAAAGAATTATTCAAGCAAGAGTGAACACCTTTGTACACGAAAAAAAAACATTAAAAGAGAGACAACACGGTTTTAGATTTTAAAAAGGAACATCAACAGCAATAATAATAGCATACGAAACCAGTACCAATGCACTTGCAAAAAAAAAAAAAAAAAAAAAAAAAAAAAAAAAAAAAAAAAAAAAAAAAAAAAAAGGATATCCAGTCCTAAGAGATGTTACCAAAGGCTTTGACAAGGTATGGCATAATGGATTATGGTACAAATTATTGATATTAGGTCTTCATGACACCATAGAAAATAAATAAAAATAAAAATAAATTTCTGGGGGAGAACAGAAAAGCAAAAATCAATTTCGGTAAGGAATACAGCAGGGACATAGACCTATTAAGTGGTGTTCCACATGGAACTGTTTTTTTTCACCAACTCTTTACACACTCTATACCAACTACCTATCCTTACCCGAATATGGATGTACTGACATAATGCATACTGATGATATTATACAGATAATTACATCATCTAGTAAATCCAAACTAATGGTGAAAGCAGAATTCGAAGAACAAATAGAAAGAAAAAATAAATTTGATAGGAAATGAAAGATTAAAACTAGTGAAAAAAGATTTAAGATAATCCCTATTGCAAAAAAAAAAAAAAAAAAAAAAAAAAGTCAACGGAAATTAAGTAGACACTTATGACGCTGGAAGATTATTAGGACTCAATATCACCAAAAGAGGGTTGGTTGCTCACTTTACACTAACAATAAATAAAGGGAAAGCAGTTTTAGCAAAATTGGAAATATTCAGAGATCTGACAATGAACACAAAAACATTACTAGTAAAAGCTTAATAATACCAATAATGGAGTACCCTTCAATCCCCATGTGTATGGCCTCAAAAACTCAAAAAAGGAAAATGCAAACATTAATAAATGAATCACTAAAGTTTATCCACTGCAATGAACGCTATGAATTAAATAGAGAGGAACTGCATATGAAATATAATATTACACCTCTGAGCCTATCAAATTACTTCAAAGCTCAAAAATATGAGAATCTATAAAAACTTACGAAAATGAAAAATGATATCATACGATATTACACACAAATGGTTTAAAAAAATACCACTGCTGTATAATAAGCCTGGAGCCACTAAAGCTAATGTTCACTTGGTAAAGACAACGAAAATGATTAGATAAAATAAGAAGATCCAAAAATACATATACACATAGAAAAAAATTAGCAATGTGGTCAAGCCCACAATCTATCAATCTCCTACTTTCTTTCACCCCTTCCCTTCACACACACTTTTCCTTTTAGCTATCCACCTCTCTTCTTTGTTACACCCTCCCCCTTTTAATAAAAGAATAAAGTCACTTTGTGTACACTTGAAGAAAAAGAATGATAAGAAATAAAAGAAAAAAAGTTGTTATTGATACTACTTTCTAGAATGACATTTTATTTGTATGTAGTTAGTAGATGTATTAACAAGATGTAACTGATAAAAACGATTGATCAATTTCATTACTTCATTAGTGTGCTAACAAGAAATTTACGTTTCTGAAGTGCAATTAGAAAAGAAGAAATAAAATTTCACTGAGTAATTTAAAGTGTTCACAAAATAAAACTCATAGAAGCATGCCCAGCGATAAAAATCAATGAAAAAATATTTCCAGTTGATTTACAATGTGAAAAGCGCCAATGTGTAAGGAATATCAGTACTAACGTTAGGAAGAACATTTTCTTTTTGTCTTCCTTTATTAGCAACACTTTGGTACCCCTTCTAACATCATCAGATTATAAAATGTATATAAAATAAAGAAGGAAATATTAAAAGTGTAATCTTGTAAAAAAAAAAAAAGAAAAAAAAAGTAAGAAAGGGAAAAAAAATTTTCACAGAAGATTTTGTACTAGAAAAGTATTAAACCTTAAAAAATCAAAGTACAATGTACTATAATGCACAAAAATATACACAAAACAATGCATAAAAAAATTTAAAAAGGCCCACCGTGAGATAGATCAATGTTTATTCAATACATTGTGTCGTCGATATACAAAGAAAAACATGAAAACAAAGAATTTAGCGCAAGAGACTTTGCTTGATAATAAAATCACAATCAGAATACACAATAAATGTCAGACTCTCCTTAGGGTTTGGTCGACCTTGACAGTACTATCACTGTTTCTAATAATTATGTTCCTTTCTTTCTAGATTGGAAACTGAGCTTCAACAACAAAACTTGAAAAAAGACCCTCTGAGGTGTCAGTCTTCGTACAGGGTAAAAAAACCTTCGCTTTAAGTGAAAGACATTGGGAAACACTTCTCTGTACCTCTATCGCTTCTTCCTTAAATTTACAGTTTTGTACAGATTGATATTTGGATATATCCATTGTTGTATAGGAAACTACAACAAGAGAGGAGGATTGATACATACTTTCCCCATTCAGGTACATAATTCTGGTAACACGGACAATGATGAGCTAAGGAAGCGGTGAACAGTTCAGTGAAGGAGGATGTAATCATTATAACACTTAATTGAATGTCCTGCGGGAGACCCCATGGGACATTTTTTTTCATTATCAAAACATTAAATAATAAAAAAATAATACTCCCTGTGTGTGTGTGTGTGTGTGTGTGTGTGTGTGTGTGTGTGTGTGTGTGTGTGTGTGTGTGTGTGTGTGTGTGTGTGTGTGTGCGCGTGCGTGTGTGTGCGTGTGTGTGTGTGTGTGTGTGTGTGTGTGTGTGTGTGTGTGTGTGTGTGTGTGTGTGTGTGTGTGTATTTGCAGTATTGTAAATAATTATATTATTGACACTGATCACCGGACGACCGCACAGGTGATCCACTAAGAGCGAATAATAAGCTGTTGTTCTTTCCATGTCTGTCACTCACTCTCTGAGGAAGACATTCTGTCGAAACGTGGAAGTAAAGAGTGTTCCTGACCCAGCCCAGGTTTACCTTACCATGTTTACATATCATAATAATAATAATAATAATAATAATAATAATAATAATAAAAGATAATAATAATAATAATAATGATAATAATAATAATAATAATAATAATAATAATAATAATAATAATAATAATAATATAAGTAATATAAATAATAATATTAATGATAATAATAATAATAATAATAATAATAATAATAATAATAATAATAATAATAATAATAATAATAATAATAACAACGATAATAAAAATAACAATAGTAACGACAATAATAATAATGATAATAATAATAATAATAATAATAATAATAATAATAATAATAATAATAATAATAATAATAATAATAATAACAGCAACAACAACGATAATGGTAATATGGTAATAATAATGATGATGATGCTAATAATAATAATAATAATAATAATAATAATAATAATAATAATAATAATAATAATAATAATAATAATAATAATAATAGCAATAATGATAATATCAATATATATAATAATAATAATGTTAGGCACACTGGTTAGGTAGAGATATATTTGTATATTGCAATTTATTCTGTATATTGTATGCATCGTCTGTACGTATCGTCGCGTCTCATGCAGGCCTGATACCCGTCCTGTCGGACCAGAGACGCGTCGGATTAAGTTGCCATACAGTAAATCATAGAATGTACCCTTTACCTTGGACAAGCAATAAAACTACTAACAATAACCTTAAATCACCTTAATAAAAGATGCCAAAGTAACTAACACACCTTACTAACCACAATATTTAAATGTGTAAGTAATTTCTGTGTCACTGCATGCAACACCACCACCACCACCACGCCTTACGCTCCGCGCCGCTGGGGTGCGGGCAGCAGATCTAAGCTGGGTGGCGTGACGTCGACTAGTGTGTGCCGTGACTCTACGTGTGTGACTCTTTCCGGTGATCTTGTGGTGACTAAACTAGTGAAAGATTCCCAGGCCGTGTCAGAACATTTAGTGACCCGCCTATCTTCACTCGTGTGTATAAATTGTACAAACTAATTATTTAATACACCTAAGCCACAACACCTGGAGTGTACTTATCCACCAAACTAAATACTAATATAAATTGGATACCGCTCGACCATAGTCCCTGGTACCGTTGAAGGTCTACTTCTGGCCCCAAATACCTACCAGATTACCTGCAGACCTTCCTCCTGTCTTCACCCTGCCAGTGAGTCGCTGACCCTGCCTTCACCTGGTGACCCCACAGGTATATGTTACCAGTGTCGGTTAAAACTACTGTAAGCTTGGGGGGATACTTCACCATAATAAGTTGTTTAAGTGAAGTTTCAATATTTGTGTCGAGCGGTCAACTGGTTATTATATATGAATTATAGTTGTCAAACCCAGGGTTTAGAAGGAAACTCAGACTATAAAAGTTAATATATTAGGGATGATATTTACAATGATTTCACGACACACGGTTAGAACGGAATGTCACTGTCTTTCTCGGAGAAGTATTTAGTCTGTCTCTTGGGAGACAACTTAGAGAACACTTCTGAGTCTCGAGAACACACACGTTCACGGCACAACACACACAAGTCCTCACACCCCAAACACCACGCAAAACCGGGGGAAGACCGGCCAGCGGCGGCCCACTTGCATCTCCAACCCGCCTCACACCACAGCTCGATTTCTACCCTCCCCTGGTGCGGCCCACCGCGCCTCACGCCGCAGGAAACTGCTGACTCCGATGCGTGGTCATGTGATGCAGGGATGGGTATGTGTGTGTGATGCCTCAGTGTTCAAGTACATTATTTTATCTCATATAGTGATGTCTTATAAACTACATCCTACTTAGAGAGTTTATATTATTATATTTTAGTAAATGTTACATCCTATGGATAGAATAACGATTGAAATGCCAAGTTATATATATAAACACATGCAACTCCTTGTAGAGGACAAAGCTGAGTCAGCATTTCTGAAGTATTGCACCATCTTATAGAGATGTTGCATCAGATTATATTTACATATATAAATACAATTAATTTCTACCTATCATGTCCCTAACACTACAGCCGATGAAGGTAACATAACCCTGTGGGGTCACCAGGTGAAGGCGGTGTCAGCGACGCACTGGTAGGGTAAAGACAGGAGGAAGGTCTGCAGGTAATCTGGCAGGTACTACTACTACGACCACTACTACTACTACTACAACTACTTTTTGGGGGAGTGATTTGACAATTTAGTTGACATTAGGAAGGATCAATAGAGGTCAGAAGATTAATGCCAAGTCTGTACTTTTTAATCCTCACACGAGTTTCTGAACCTGTATAAAATCGAGAAATAAAAAGTAGGATAGATGATTCTCTCTCTCTCTCTCTCTCTCTCTCTCTCTCTCTCTCTCTCTCTCTCTCTCTCTCTCTCTCTCTCTCTCTCTCTCTCTCTCTCTCTCATGTTAATATGGCCAACAGCCAGGTTACCTTGGTCCACCCCTGGCCTGCTATGATATCTTGTTACTTTCTTTGATCCTGCTGGACAGATTTTCGTTGCTTCTTTTTCTAAATAAAATTCATTGTACTTAATAATGTTTGCTGTTTGTAATATCAATCAATATTTATCTATCTATCTATTTATCTATTTTTCTATCTATTTATGTCCATCTATTTATCTATGTCAAAAATACTCCATACACTTATTTTGTGTTTTGCTCTGTTTTGCTAGAATTTAACCTGAAAATTTTGTGTAGCAGGAACCGCTCGCATTGGTGGGTTTCAGTTCCCTCCGTCCCTTGCGCATTATGTACTTAAGTTGTACTCATACGTTATTTATTTTTCTTTGTAAAATGTACGCACTCAAATCCTTGCAGTAAGCAGGCAACAAATCACAGATTAATAGATTGCCCTCCCTCCTCTCCTTCTCTCCTCTTCTCTCCCTCCCTCTTCTAACGTCAATGAAATCGTCTAATATTTCAAAATTCGAGGTAAAAATGTATCCCTACACTGAAGGGGTTAAAAGTGAGGTTACTTGAGAAGTGAATGAGAGAAACGGAGGGGATAAGAAAAGTAAATAAAGCAATGGGGAAGAAAAGAAAGTGAATTAGAAAAATAAGTTGTTTGAGAAGTGAATGGAAGGTAAGGAAGGGGTATCGAAGTGATGGGGAGGAAGGGGGGAATGATAGGGAGACATGACCTATCCACCCACCTCGTCCATATCTGGCTACCTGAGGGAGTCTGCCAATTAACCTGCCAAGAGATGCTGTCTGTTGCTTTCTTGCCCTCTTATTTTCTGATTCCTCTCTTTACTCATTATCTTCTTCTTCTTCTTCTTCTTCTTCTTCTTCTTCTTCTTCTTCTTCTAGGATGGAAAGGCGTCCTTTCCATCCTAGAGGCACTCTACATCAAGGCCGCTAATCCGGCCTTAAATCAGCAAGCTCAAGACCTGCAAGCCTTGCCGAGTGCACGAAGAACTAGCACCGAGAACAGCCCAGCGCAGCCCGTGACAGCGGTCAGCCAATCAGAGACCGACACGCGCACAGGCCAGGCCAGCAGGGCGGTATAAATACACCCCCAACCCGCCGCTGTAGCCATTCTCTCCAACGCTTCCGCAACGGAAAGACGCTGCTGAAGAAGGGTCAAGGACCCGAAATCGCGATCCAGCGACTATGACTAGCTTCGGCGAAGTCATACAGACGATCAAAAAGAGAATAAGACTTTGATAAGATACAAAGAGAGTATCTCAAGAAAAATTATCAATGCTCAACTAGCTATCACATTCAATGAGATATGTATCAGAGAAAGACTCCTGCCCAAGTACACCCTCAATATATATATATATATATATATATATATATATATATATATATATATATATATATATATATATATATATATATATATATATATCAATGATATTATTAATGCCAGTTGAAAGTCTAAATATACCATTTACGCAGATGACACTAGTTTACTGTTACATGATACAGACATCGATAATTTACATTTAAATTTAAACATTGAATTAGATGTTATTAATAAGTGGATTAAGCACAATTATGTGTAAATGTCTCTAAAACTAATTATATTGTTTTTTATAATCGTTTCATCAAAATTGATATGGCACCTGTAAGCCTAGAGGGTACAGAATTAGAGCGAGTCTGTTATACAAAACCTTCAGGTGTTTATGTAGATGAAAGTATTAACTGGAATTTTCAGATTAAATTTGTAACATGTAAAATATTTCTGATCTGTGGATTTTTGTATAGAGTACGTAATAACATCACATTTGAAGCACTCATTAGTATTTATTATACTCTATGTTATCCCCATTTGATATATTTTGTGTCAGTGTGGGCAAGTACGTGGCACTTTTCAGATGGATGTTTTTTTTTGTTTTTTTTTTAGGTTTAATTCTACACAAGGTGTACTTTCCAGGTATAAATTTCTAAGCTTTACTAATATTCATAAATATTTTGTATTATTATTCATTTACAAAAGTGTCACACAATATCAGGGACCGCAACCTTTAAGAATAGTATCCACATCTCACAGTACTCAAGGTAATAATGTAAATATACAAAAGTGTCACACAATATCAGGGACCGCAACCTTTCAGAATAGTATCCACATCTCAAAGTACTCGAGGTAGTAATGTAAATATAATATGTCCACAATTTAGAACTGCTAACTTTCAGAACAGTTGGTGTGCTCTGGGACTTAGTTATGGAACTAACTCCCCATGCAAATTAAAGGTCTTGTTAACAATGGTAACTTATTCCTTTTTAAAAGATCTATAAAATCTTATTTATGCAACCTTCAAAATCTCTGATTTAGTTCTTATTGTTACATCTCTCTTCCCTTAAATGAATTGTTAATGCTATTATTCTATACTAACACTGCTACTAGTATTACCATTTCTGTTGAACTACCACCACCACCACCACCACCACTATTACTACTACTACTACTACTACTACTACTACTACTACTACTACTACTACTACTACTACTACTAACTACTACTACTACTACTACTACTACTACTACTACTACTACTACTACATTATTCACACTCACTACTACTACACTATTCACACTCCCTCCTGTGGTGAACGGACGTGCCTGGAAAGTGCTCCTGACCTAAACCATGTACCTCGAGGCTATCAAGGTGCTTCTTGAGGCCCAGGATAGAGCCTTTGAAAGTGCATTGGATATCATTATAGAGCAATTAACAGCACGAGTACAGACAGCGGAAAACCGAACAGAAGACCTAATGGAAAGTCTCGAATTTACACAAGCAGAAGTGAATGACCTTCAAAACGAGGTAAAGGTGCTTCCCAAGTCTGACAGTGAATATCAAGGACCAATTTTTTAATTAAGAGCACGAGTTGAAGAAATGGAAAGAAGATCAAATGATCAGGAAGACTACAACAGACGAAGTAATCTACAATTCACTGGAATTCAAGAAAAGCAGGGTGAGACATGGGAAGAAACAGCTAAACTGTCACGAAGTTGATAGAAGAAAAGTTTCAGTTACCGGCAGTTAAACTTGAACGAGCACACCGAACTGGTCCAGTCTCTCAAACAGGACACCGTGTAATCGTGACCAGGTTTGAGAAATTTGGTGGGGGTGAGGCTGTTATAAGGAACTCCAGGAAGCTGAAATACTGGAATATATATTAATGAAGATCTGTGTGCTGCTTCGCAGGAGTTGAAGAAAAAACAATTTCCCCTATTGAAGAAGGCCAAGGAGGAGGGGAAGATCGCCTTCTTCAGACACACAAGATTAATCATTAAAGAGAGAACAAGACATGTTTCGATCAATGGTGGTGGTGACGTCAGCATGAGGCGGCGCTCGCTGGTTGGTGAGGTGGCAACGCATGGCTCTGGCGTTAGTGACGACGGAGGTGTAACTGCCCCCACTGCTGCTGCTGCTTCTGCAAATGCTGGAGGTCCTGTTGCTTACCCTAGTGCTTGTGGAGAGTATGTCATGGCCGTAGCCGGTGGTGCTGCTAGTCCTGCTGCTTCTGCTGGTGCTGACAGACCTGCTGCATCTCCTACTGGTGCTGGTGGACCTGCTGCTTCTGCTGCTGATGGATCTGCTGCTCCTCCTGTTGGTACCAGTGGTCCAGCTGTTTGTGTGGGAGCCGCAGCTCTTACTTCTGCTGGGACTGGTGGGAGGTGTGCCATGGTCGCAGCCGGTGGAAAGCCCGAGGAGAAGTCCTCATTGCAACGAAGCATGCGACTACAGAAAAATCAGCGCAGAAAAAGTAAATGGGTATAGTTCCAGCAAGTTATCTTTTACGTAATGTTAGTATTGGTTAGTGATGATTCTTTGCCATGAATGATCTTTTCGCTCAATATGTGATAATGAGTTACTGAAATCGGCTCTACATTTCTCTTTACAGTCTAATAATGAAATCTAGAATTCCATCCCCTTCTTGTAGGTGATGGAAAATATAACAACGAGATAGAGGTGAATGAATTCTTTGTGCACAATAGGTTTAATGCTGTTCCGAAATCAAGGTATGTATCTTTAGATAACCCTCCCCCGCTATGCAATAGAGCCTTAACCATTTTAAATCTGAGCATAAGATATATTCCTAAATATCTTCAATCTATAAAGGATACAATTATGCATAATAGTTCAATTAATTTTGATATCCTAGGGTTTATAGAAATTAGGTTTGTCTCTCATCTTTGTTCATTGTACGACATACCAGGTACCACATGTTTACAAGATCCAGAAATAGCCATGGTGGAGGAGTTGCTTTATATATTTCAACAGATTATTATGATACAGGAACACAAAACCAATTAACAATTTCTGAATCATTTATCGAAACCATAGGTATTGAGACTATAATTGTAAATAAGAAATATCTGTTTATGTGTATCTATAGACCTCCAAATGGTCATTTTAATAACTTTTTGAATGAAATATCTGATATTCACTCATTGATAATGGATGAAAAATATTATAGAATTTGTATTTTTGGAGATCTTAACAGACCTGTTGAAATGTAATGATGCAAACTGACATTGAATCCAAATTTGATCATCTACTTTCGTGTCTATTTTCTTGATGAATTTAGATACATAATTTTTCATTAGCAACACTGTCTCTCAACGATCAACAGACCCTCTTACATTACTATTACTATTACTTACATTACTATTATATGCAATGTAGCCCGGGAGGGACACAGACACAGGTTTCTTTACTTTATTCAAACTTATTGTATCGTGAGTCACAATAATTATGTTAGGTTCTTGTTAAGATTGTTTCGTGCACGGTGTTTCGTTACAGTGTGTATTGTCTTTTTATTTATTTATTTATTTTATTTATTTCATTTATTTATTTATTTATTTATTATTATTTTTTTTTTTTTGGGTGTGTGTGTGTGTGCTATTTTCTTTCCTACTCATGTATGTTTTATGTGTACGTATTTTACGTAGATAGGTCAATGTATTTCGAAATATAGTAGTATATCGATTACTATGTAAATATGTATGTCTTTTATTCTGTAGGGTTTGATTGAAGGCATTACAAAAGAGGGTTAATTATTGTGGGGGTGTGATTTGTGACGTCATCACGGATCAGCGAGGAGGCAAGGATGGAGGAGGTATTGACCATTCTTTATTTTGTAAACTGACAAGGACAGCGGGAGTGTTCCTGGGTGCTGTGCTATCCTTTGTTTGGTGCGGCCAGTGTATTACGGTACGTCTAGTGTGTTAGAATATAATGCTGCATTCCCCTTTTTTTGAACGTGATTATCGAAGATTTTGTGTTATGTGATTTTGAGTTTGGTGAAACTTTTTGTAGTGTGGACAGTTTACATATCGTACGCACATTGACGGATGATTCACGGTTATTGTACTGTATTCTATTGTATGTATTTCCAGCAGTTGCCATGTACCAATAGGGCGGGTTACGTGCGTGTGCTTCCAGCTGTAGGCATGCACGAATAAAGTGCGTTGTGGGTCTGTGCGGTCAGCTGATGTGTAGGAGTTGCGGGTTGTGTGTGTCCAGTAACGGGAGGTACCGTGTAAGTCACTGATTATTTTGCGTATTTATATTTACCTATATCTTCTTTCATTGTTTTGTTTCTATACTTACTTTCTGTTTATTATACGAGTGTGTAATGTAGGTGGCAACGTCATTGGTATATGAGAGTGCTTATGGCTGATATTTTGTACACATGTATTATGACTAACTCCTCCTACAGGTTGAAACGTTTCGAGAATAAAGTTGAAACCGATCGCGAAGCCTCTCCCTAGTCATCCTACACATAATATGTCATATTCATACAGAAGATTTATAGCATTGTTTTCCCTAGCTTAGTTTTTATACCATCAATGTTCCATAATAATATACTTAGAAAACTTGCTTGCTGTGGTCCATCTAAAAAGACTGAAGATTCAAGGAGTCGATCATTACTCCGTCCCGGTACAATTTTCTCTCCCAAAGCATCCAGCCGCACCACACACTCAGCGTTCTCAGGACGTTCCTATTCCACCCTCTCTGCATGGTGGAGCCTCTTCCATCCCTTTCTACTGCTTGGATGGACGTCTTTCTTGATGCAAATTTTACTGTAGTCACCTCCAGCATTCCTCAGCTGATTTGTTGTCTCCAAGCTGTCGTCCCTCATGCTTTCCCGGCCAGTGTCACCAGTATTGCCCGTCGGGAGCTTCTATCATCGTCTCTCCTACCCAGCCTCCGGTATGACCACATCTCTACACGGAAGCCAACCTTGGACCAAATCTTCTCCAGTTTCTACTCTTCTTTTTTTTCCTCATATAGGGGCTCGTTTTCATTGGGAATTCCAGTGGCGATCAAATTATTTTCTCTCTTTTCTATCCAGTATTTCTAGGTAATGTTGTTTGGCCAGAATTTCAGCCGGTTTGTTTATTTTAGCTTATAGCTCATTAAACCTTTTATTTATATAGGTGTCGGGTGCAGTAACAGCTTTTGTCAACTCCTGGACATCTGAGGCAAGTTCGTTCAGTCGCTCTACGAGTATCAAACCCTCAACAAAACCCTCATTTACATCACACGTTGCCAGATTAACTCTCGATCAGGTTTATTCTAGTAAGCTGGCTACGCTGCATACGCCTCAGTTCACTCAGTGACTTGGCCATCCTTGATGATGACGCCACACGTGACGTGATGTAAAGAGAATTTATGATCGGTAACACGCTGCAAAGACGTCACAATGATGACGTCACTTAGGCATCAGTGTGCATTCGCCGGGCACAGGGAAAATGTCGAGGGGGCCTTGTAGGCTTGGCACTCAGATTTCACAAGTCTAAAGCGTCTGAATCCCACTATCCCTTAGGCTTACTCTTCATTCTACGTGGTTACTGACAACTTACTGAGTACTCAGCGTAATTAGGAGCCTTTACGAAGTCTCAGGCCACTATTATCACCTCAAAATATTAGAGCTATTCTGCACAACTTGTTTACAGACCAAGCGCGCGTGTGCACACACACACACACACACACACACACACACACACACACACACACACACACACACACACACACACACACACACACACACACACAGAAACATTAAAAATAGATTTGCATAAATATTTTTGGAAAAAGAAAAGAAAACTGATCCAAGTGATAACGCGTGAATTTGCATATCTTTACTAGTTGAAGTCATTAACTGTTTGTCAATGGAAACAAATCGAGAGAGGGGAAAGAAAGAAAGAAAAGAATTAAAGGAAAATTGAAGCGCAAATAGTTAAATGGAAAGTAGTTTAATGTAATTTTCTTGTAAGCGAAGAAAAATGAGAATGGAAAAGACATAGAAATGAGTATTAAGGAATGACGACAAGCGTAAAGAAGTTTGTGGGGTGAAGACGAAGAAAATTTGGTAGGAAATTTTAGAAAAGAACACAATAAATAAGAAGAGGGAAATGGAAAAGGGAAAACTTGAATACTCTTACATCGTAAAGTTGAATAACCTATGAAGAGGGAAATGAGAGAGAGAGAGAGAGAGAGAGAGAGAGAGAGAGAGAGAGAGAGAGAGAGAGAGAGAGAGAGAGAGAGAGAGAGAGAGAGAGAGAGAGAGAGAGAGAGAGAGAAAAATTAGTTAAATTTTTTAGTAACCACAGTTATTTAACTTTTATAATAGTTGAAGTTATCTTTACAAAACTTTATAAAAGAAATATCACATAAGATGTGGAGCATTACTAAGTGTTGGATACATCCTCTCTTTTCCTGTGCTTCGGCTTGTTATGAAAAGGCCTGAACCACTTTTCTATATTGAACATAGAATAAAATCATACAGCTTCGCGCAGCTATTTATTACACTTTTACCTCTGTACTTCCTAGGACTCATGCTATCACTTTTCTTATATATATATATATATATATATATATATATATATATATATATATATATATATATATATATATATATATATATATATATATATATATATATTATGCAACTTGGCTCGTGTTTAGAAATATTGTTAAAGACTATAGTTAAAACAAGAAAGCAAAAACCCGGCAAAAGCTTAGATATTCCAGGCGTAGGCTTATCTGGACCGCAGTCTTTATCGAACTTTATGTTTTTGGTTTCTCAACACTGCTGATTGGTTCGTCTAAGACAGGTATGGTGACTTAGGTATTAGAACTCTCTCTTAATATCGGTGCACACCGAGAATTTGGCTTCCTTTCTATAGTTTTTTTTAATTCTTCCTCAGATGGCTTAACAGATATTTTATCATCTGAGTTGAATTCTCTTGACCAATTCACGGCTTTCCATATTTCAGCATGTGTCTTTGTTATGAACCATTCTCTTCTATTTATTCTGCGTTATGTTCTCCCTTCCTCTTTCAGTGTTTGTCTGTCTTTTGTTTCGCACTTCTCACACATTCATGTAAAGTTTCAGTTGTTCGTGTTACGCACCCATCAATACTTCCCTTCATGTTCGGGACGGCACACTCTCGTAACCTTTGTTTCAACACCCCAGAGTCTACATGCTTAATCATTACTGGCTTCACTCTCCTATTCTCTGAGACTTGCCTGTACTGAGCAACGTGTCCTCTCAAGCATTCTGAAGTACATATCAATTCTTTCATATTTACGCTGTTAAGTGACAGTTACGGGTGAAGGGGCGTGGTGGCTAGGTAGTTGATCCTGTCTGGTGACGCGTAGGTCATCTGTATTCTCTAAAGCACCAGGGTTTGCAATACATGGGTCTAATTCTGACAACCACACACACACACACACACACACATACACACACACACACACACACACACACACACACATACACACACACACACACACACACACACACACACACACACACACACACACACACACACACCACAGGGGTAAAAAAAAAACATACTAGATACATAAGTTTTTGAAGATACATGGACAGCATTACTTTAGTATTGTGCAATGATATGTTTGTTATAACTTTTTAAAATTATAAAGAGTTACAATTTCTTTTCATGTTACTGGGGATTGAGTTACATATTTTAGGATTGGTGAAAGATAGTGAATGTTTGAAAATAGTAAGGTTGTGTGCTGGTGTACGGAGATCGTCTCGTGTGCGTGTAGGGTAGTCATGTTGAGAATGAATAACAGTATTGTGTCCGCTGTGCAGTAATTTCAACATATATGTGCCAATTTGTAGTAGTTTATTTATGTTGAATATTTTAAGCATATATATTTTTAAAAAGAGGCTTAGTATGTTAAAAAAAAAAGTTATTGTTAGTTAGTTATAATCCTTATAATTCTTTTTTTGGAGTCTAAATAGAGGCAGTAGGTGTGTTGGATGTGTTGCACCAGATGGGTGGACAGTATTATAGGTGTGGTAAAATATGTGCATTATTCATAAGTCTAAGTACATAAAATGGCATAACATCTTTAGCTTCATATGACAGAGACACAATTCTAGATAATTTTAGAGTAGGGTTTGTTATGTGAGGTTTGAAGGACATTGCATCATCATAAATTATGCCAAGGAATGTGTGTTGTTTGGTTCTATTGATTTTGTTGTGATGTAAGGTTAGAGGTGGTAATGGTTCCGTTTGTTTATTGGGAACAGCATGAAATCAATTTTGTTAAGGTTCACTGTCAGCCTATTGTTTAGGTACCAAGAGTGAAATATTTTTTAGCTCAGTATTTGCTGTATCTATTATATTTACAGGATCTTCACCATTTATATAAAGAGTGGAGTCGTCTGCGAAAGGAATAGTTTTTATATTTTTTAATATACTTGGCAGATAATTTATACATAGGAAGAAAAGTATTGGGCATAAGACACTACCTTGCCATACTTTACTTGCTGTGGTGTGGAAGTGTGATTTAGAAACCAGACAGTTTGCATTTTATTAGTTAAGAAGTCCTGAAACCAATCAAGTATGAATCCTTGTATCCCATAATAATTTATTTTTTTGTAGTAAAATATTGTTTTAGGCTGCGTTTACACCAAGCGATTCGAATCGATTCAATTCAATTCATGGAAAATCATTTGAATCGATTCATTTTGAATCGGCATAGTTCCAACAGAGCGAATCATCAGCACATCATTTAGTACCAACGCAGCCTTCCAGGAGCATGGACATACTGGCTACTGCAAAAAATAGCAGTGTTACTGTGGTTGAGAAAGCGTAGGTGGAGGCGGAGGCAACGAATATGGGTGCATACAATTAATTGTAGAACACCTGAAATTGGGAGCTTTGGGCATTTGTTCCCAGATTTGGTAAATAATCCGGATAAGTTTCTTGATTTCTTCAGGAAAACCACAGAACAATTTAAGATGTTGGTTGAGTTGATTGGGTCCTCCATTAGGAAGAAGAATACCAATTTCCGGCTTGCAGTTCGACCTGAAGAAAGGCTGGCCATTTTCCTAAGGTAAGAAAATTATTTTTAAAAAGTCTACAAGTAGATTGGCTTAGTGTTGAAGGCAGCTGTTAATAATATAAAAAAATATGCCGACATACTTTATTTCTGGTTACGAATACAGTAACTGTTATGTCCTTTCACAAATAATTGTAGTCAGCAGAAGCACTACCACTAGCATACGGTGACGGTGTATGAGAAGGGTGTTGGTCAATCCAATAACCGTAACTGGAGTTTTGATCCTTAACGAGTTTCCTACGAAAGGACTGATGTATTTCTATTTCAATTTCAATACTGTCGACAGGTGACAGTTATTTCATAAGAGGGAGAAGACTTAACAGGAACTGGCGATCTGGGTCAGATTCATTTTGGTATTTACAAGCTGCTTGTTCTCGCAACTTTTGCAACTCTCCCACGATTTGCTCATC
>CM035178.1:3779107-3789708 GCA_020233015.1 Callinectes sapidus | reverse complement strand
ATTACTAGTTTCCTTTACAATCCTATGCACTGTAGTCTTCTCAATGCGAAACTGGAACCCAAGGGAAGCAAAAGACTCCCCTGGTAGCAACATGTCTGGAATAAAGAAAGAGAGAAACCCTTCATGAATAGGCTTCTATTTCAATGTTATTATTATTTTTTTTTTCATCGCTGCTGTTGCCATTAAAGTAATAATAATTATATACTATTTTTATTATCATTATAATCAATTATATACTATTTTTATTATCATTATAATCACAATTCCTTTTATTTTTCCACTGAATCTGATTGTAAGGACAAATGGCGTCAATTAAGGAGCAACTTTATGAGAGAAAAGAAGATTACTACTCAAGCATCTGGATCAGCTACCAACAACGCAAAGAAACTGGTATTCTACGATGCTATGGAATTCCTCAAACCCATGTGACACTGCGAGCAACATCATCTAATGTACCTCCACCGCCTGATGACGACAAAAATTCTTATGTAGATGCTGCTGCACCTGATGGTATTTCAACCACTGACATCACACATGCACTTGATTATGTGGGTTCTCAACAAACAGCAACTAATGTAGAGGGAAGGTAGGGGAAGTAGGCCTACACCTGTTATCAACCAGCCACCATGTACAGCAAAGAAGCCTAAGGCCAAGAAAAGACCTCGCTGCCAGCTTCCAAGTGAAGTAGATGAGCAAATCGTGGGAGAGTTGCAAAAGTTGCGAGAACAAGCAGCTTGTAAATACCAAAATGAATCTGACCCAGATCGCCAGTTCCTGTTAAGTCTTCTCCCTCTTATGAAACAACTGTCACCTGTCGACAGTATTGAAATTGAAATAGAAATACATCAGGCCTTTCGTAGGAAACTCGTTAAGGATCAAAACTCCAGTTACGGTTATTGGATTGACCAACACCCTTCTCATACACCGTCACCGTATGCTAGTGGTAGTGCTTCTGCTGACTACAAATTATTATTTGTGAAAGGACATAACAGTTACTGTATTCGTAACCAGAAATAAAGTATGTCGGCATGTTTTTTTATATTATTAACAGCTGCCTTCAACACTAAGCCAATCTACTTGTAGACTTTTTTAAAATAATTTTCTTACCTTAGGAAAATGGCCAACCTTTCTTCAGGTCGAACTGCAAGTCGGAAATTGGTATTCTTCTTCCTAATGGAGGACCCAATCAACTCAACCAACATCTTAAATTGTTCTGTGGTTTTCCTGAAGAAATCATGAAACTTATCCGGATTATTTACCAAATCTGGGAACAAATGCCCAAAGCTCCCAATTTCAGGTGTTCTACAATTAATTGTATGCACCCAAATTTGTTGCCTCCGCCTCCACCTACGCTTTCTCAACCACAGTAACACTGCTATTTTTTGCAGTAGCCAGTACGTCCATGCTCCTGGAAGGCTGCCTTAGTACTAAATGATGTGCTGATGATTCGCTCTGTTGGAACTATGCCGATTCAAAATGAATCGATTCAAATGATTTTCCATGAATTGAATTGAATCGAATCGAATCGCTTGGTGTAAACGCAGCCTAAAACAATATTTTACTACAAAAAATAAATTATTATGGGATACAAGGATTCATACTTGATTGGTTTCAGGACTTCTTAACTAATAAAATGCAAACTGTCTGGTTTCTAAATCACACTTCCACACCACAGCAAGTAAAGTATGGCAAGGTAGTGTCTTATGCCCAATATTTTTCTTCCTATGTATAAATTATCTGCCAAGTATATTCAAAAATATAAAAACTATTCCTTTCGCAGACGACTCCACTCTTTATATAAATGGAGAAGATCCTGCAAATATAATAGATACAGCAAATACTGAGCTAAAAAATATTTCACTCTTGGTGCCTAAACAATAGGCTGACAGTGAACCTTAACAAAATTGATTTCATGCTGTTCCCAATAAACAAACGGAACCATTACCACCTCTAACCTTACATCACAACAAAATCAATAGAACCAAACAACACACATTCCTTGGCATAATTTATGATGATGCAATGTCCTTCAAACCTAACATAACAAACCCTACTCTAAAGTTATCTAAAATTGTGTCTCTGTCATATGAAGCTAAAGATGTTATGCCATTTTATGTACTTAGACTTATGAATAATGCACATATTTTACCACACCTATAATGTTGTCCACCCATCTGGTGCAACACATCCAACACACCTACTGCCTCTATTAAATTTTAGACTCTAAAAAAAGAATTATAAGGATTATAACTAACTAACAATAACTTTTTTTTTAACATACTAAGCCTCTTTTTAAAAATATATATGCTTAAAATATTCAACATAAATAAACTACTACAAATTGGCATATATATGTTGAAATTACTGCACAGCGGACACAATACTGTTATTCATTCTCAACATGACTACCCTACACGCACACGAGACGATCTCCGTACACCAGCACACAACCTTACTATTTTTAAACATTCACTATCTTTCACCAATCCTAAAATATGTAACTCAATCCCCAGTAACATGAAAAGAAATTGTAACTCTTTATAATTTTAAAAAGTTATAACAAACATATCATTGCACAATACTAAAGTAATGCTGTCCATGTATCTTCAAAAACTTATGTATCTAGTATGTTTTTTTTTTACCCCTGTGGTGTGTGTGTGTGTGTGTGTGTGTGTGTGTGTGTGTGTGTGTGTGTGTGTGTGTGTGTGTGTGTGTGTGTGTGTGTGTGTGTGTGTGTGTGGTTGTCAGAATTAGACCCATGTATTGCAAACCCTGGTGCTTTAGAGAATACAGATGACCTGCGCGTCACCAGACAGGATCAACTACCTAGCCACCACGCCCCTTCACCCGTAACTGTCACTTAACAGCGTATATATGAAAAATTGATATGTACTTCAGAATGCTTGAGAGGACACGTTGCTCAGTACTGGCAAGTCTCAGAGAATAGGAGAGTGAAGCCAGTAATGATTAAGCATGTAGACTCTGGGGTGTTGAAACAAAGGTTACGAGAGTGTGCCGTCCCGAATATGAAGGGAAGTATTGATGGGTGCGTAACACGAACAACTGAAACTTTACATGAATGTGTGAGAAGTGCGAAACAAAAGACAGACAAACACTGAAAGAGGAAGGGAGAACATAACGCAGAATAAATAGAAGAGAATGGTTCATAACAAAGACACATGCTGAAATATGGAAAGCCGTGAATTGGTCAGGAGAATTCAACTCAGATGATAAAATATTTGTTAAGCCATCTGAGGAAGAATTAAAAAAAACTATAGAAAGGAAGCCAAATTCTCGGTGTGCACCGATATTAAGAGAGAGTTCTAATACCTAAGTCACCATACCTGTCTTAGACGAACCAATCAGCAGTGTTGAGAAACCAAAAACATAAAGTTCGATAAAGCCTGCGGTCCTGATAAGCCTACGCCTGGAATATCTAAGCTTTTGCCGGGTTTTTGGTTTCTTGTTTTAACTATAGTCTTTAACAATATTTCTAGTCACAGTATGTACCCTACCGTCTAAACACGAGCCAAGTTGCATAATATATATATATATATATATATATATATATATATATATATATATATATATATATATATATATATATATATATATATATATATATATATATAAGAAAAGTGATAGCATGAGTCCTAGGAAGTACAGAGGTAAAAGTGTAATAAATAGCTGCGCGAAGCTGTATGATTTTATTCTATGTTCAATATAGAAAAGTGGTTCAGGCCTTTTCATAACAAGCCGAAGCACAGGAAAAGAGAGGATGTATCCAACACTTAGTAATGCTCCACATCTTATGTGATATTTCTTTTATAAAGTTTTGTAAAGATAACTTCAACTATTATAAAAGTTAAATAACTGTGGTTACTAAAAAATTTAACTAATTTCTCTCTCTCTCTCTCTCTCTCTCTCTCTCTCTCTCTCTCTCTCTCTCTCTCTCTCTCTCTCTCTCTCTCTCTCTCTCTCTCTCTCTCTCTCTCTCTCTCATTTCCCTCTTCATAGGTTATTCAACTTTACGATGTAAGAGTATTCAAGTTTTCCCTTTTCCATTTCCCTCTTCTTATTTATTGTGTTCTTTTCTAAAATTTCCTACCAAATTTTCTTCGTCTTCCCCCCACAAACTTCTTTACGCTTGTCGTCATTCCTTAATACTCATTTCTATGTCTTTTCCATTCTCATTTTTCTTCGCTTACAAGAAAATTACATTAAACTACTTTCCATTTAACTATTTGCGCTTCAATTTTCCTTTAATTCTTTTCTTTCTTTCTTTCCCCTCTCTCGATTTGTTTCCATTGACAAACAGTTAATGACTTCAACTAGTAAAGATATGCAAATTCACGCGTTATCACTTGGATCAGTTTTCTTTTCTTTTTCCAAAAATATTTATGCAAATCTATTTTTAATGTTTCTGTGTGTGTGTGTGTGTGTGTGTGTGTGTGTGTGTGTGTGTGTGTGTGTGTGTGTGTGTGTGTGTGTGTGTGTGCACACGCGCGCCTTGGTCTGTAAACAAGTTGTGCAGAATAGCTCTAATATTTTGAGGTGATAATAGTGGCCTGAGACTTCGTAAAGGCTCCTAATTACGCTGAGTACTCAGTAAGTTGTCAGTAACCACGTAGAATGAAGAGTGAGCCTAAGGGATAGTGGGATTCAGACGCTGTAGACTTGTGAAATCTGAGTGCCAAGCCTACAAGGCCCCCTCGACATTTTCCCTGTGACCGGCGAATGCACACTGATGCCTAAGTAACGTCATCATTGTGACGTCATTGCAGCGTGTTACCGATCATAAATTCTCTTTACATCACGTCACGTGTGGCGTCATCATCAACGATGGCCAAGTCACTGAGTGAACTGAGGCGTATGCAGCGTAGCCAGCTTACTAGAATAAACCTGATCGAGAGTTAATCTGGCAACGTGTGATGTAAATGAGGGTTTTGTTGAGGGTTTGATACTCGTAGAGCGACTGAACGAACTTGCCTCAGATGTCCAGGAGTTGACAAAAGCTGTTACTGCACCCGACACCTATATAAATAAAAGGTTTAATGAGCTATAAGCTAAAATAAACAAACCGGCTGAAATTCTGGCCAAACAACATTACCTAGAAATACTGGATAGAAAGGAGAGAAAATAATTTGATCGCCACTGGAATTCCCAATGAAAACGAGCCCCTATATGAGGAAACAAAAGAAGAGTAGAAACTGGAGAAGATTTGGTCCAAGGTTGGCTTCCGTGTAGAGATGCGGTCATACCGGAGGCTGGGTAGGAGAGACGATGATAGAAGCTCCCGACGGGCAATACTGGTGACACTGGCCGGGAAAGCATGAGGGACGACAGCTTGGAGACAACAAATCAGCTGAGGAATGCTGGAGGTGACTACAGTAAAATTTGCATCAAGAAAGACGTCCATCCAAGCAGTAGAAAGGGATGGAAGAGGCTCCACCATGCAGAGAGGGTGGAATAGGAACGTCCTGAGAACGCTGAGTGTGTGGTGCGGCTGGATGCTTTGGGAGAGAAAATTGTACCGGGACGGAGTAATGATCGACTCCTTGAATCTTCAGTCTTTTTAGATGGACCACAGCAAGCAAGTTTTCTAAGTATATTATTATGGAACATTGATGGTATAAAAACTAAGCTAGGGAAAACAATGCTATAAATCTTCTGTATAAATATGACCTATTATGTGTAGGATGACTAGGGAGAGGCTTCGCGATCGGTTTCAACTTTATTCCCGAAACGTTTCAACCTGTAGGAGGAGTTAGTCATAATACATGTGTACAAAATATCAGCCATAAGCACTCTCATATACCAATGACGTTGCCACCTACAGTACACACTCGTATAATAAACAGAAAGTAAGTATAGAAACAAAACAATGAAAGAAGATATAGGTAAATATAAATACGCAAAATAATCAGTGACTTACACGGTACCTCCCGTTACTGGACACACACAACCCGCAACTCCTACACATCAGCTGACCGCACAGACCCACAACGCACTTTATTCGTGCATGCCTACAGCTGGAAGCACACGCACGTAACCCGCCCTATTGGTACATGGCAACTGCTGGAAATACATACAATAGAATACAGTACAATAACCGTGAATCATCCGTCAATGTGCGTACGATATGTAAACTGTCCACACTACAAAAAGTTTCACCAAACTCAAAATCACATAACACAAAATCTTCGATAATCACGTTCAAAAAAAGGGGAATGCAGCATTATATTCTAACACACTAGACGTACCGTAATACACTGGCCGCACCAAACAAAGGATAGCACAGCACCCAGGAACACTCCCGCTGTCCTTGTCAGTTTACAAAATAAAGAATGGTCAATACCTCCTCCATCCTTGCCTCCTCGCTGATCCGTGATGACGTCACAAATCACACCCCCACAATAATTAACCCTCTTTTGTAATGCCTTCAATCAAACCCTACAGAATAAAAGACATACATATTTACATAGTAATCGATATACTACTATATTTCGAAATACATTGACCTATCTACGTAAAATACGTACACATAAAACATACATGAGTAGGAAAGAAAATAGCACACACACACACACCCAAAAAAAAAAAAATAATAATAAATAAATAAATAAATAAATGAAATAAATAAAATAAATAAATAAATAAAAAGACAATACACACTGTAACGAAACACCGTGCACGAAACAATCTTAACAAGAACCTAACATAATTATTGTGACTCACGATACAATAAGTTTGAATAAAGTAAAGAAACCTGTGTCTGTGTCCCTCCCGGGCTACATTGCATATAATAGTAATGTAAGTAATAGTAATAGTAATGTAAGAGGGTCTGTTGATCGTTGAGAGACAGTGTTGCTAATGAAAAATTATGTATCTAAATTCATCAAGAAAATAGACACGAAAGTAGATGATCAAATTTGGATTCAATGTCAGTTTGCATCATTACATTTCAACAGGTCTGTTAAGATCTCCAAAAATACAAATTCTATAATATTTTTCATCCATTATCAATGAGTGAATATCAGATATTTCATTCAAAAAGTTATTAAAATGACCATTTGGAGGTCTATAGATACACATAAACAGATATTTCTTATTTACAATTATAGTCTCAATACCTATGGTTTCGATAAATGATTCAGAAATTGTTAATTGGTTTTGTGTTCCTGTATCATAATAATCTGTTGAAATATATAAAGCAACTCCTCCACCATGGCTATTTCTGGATCTTGTAAACATGTGGTACCTGGTATGTCGTACAATGAACAAAGATGAGAGACAAACCTAATTTCTATAAACCCTAGGATATCAAAATTAATTGAACTATTATGCATAATTGTATCCTTTATAGATTGAAGATATTTAGGAATATATCTTATGCTCAGATTTAAAATGGTTAAGGCTCTATTGCATAGCGGGGGAGGGTTATCTAAAGATACATACCTTGATTTCGGAACAGCATTAAACCTATTGTGCACAAAGAATTCATTCACCTCTATCTCGTTGTTATATTTTCCATCACCTACAAGAAGGGGATGGAATTCTAGATTTCATTATTAGACTGTAAAGAGAAATGTAGAGCCGATTTCAGTAACTCATTATCACATATTGAGCGAAAAGATAATTCGTGGCAAAGAATCATCACTAACCAATACTAACATTACGTAAAAGATAACTTGCTGGAACTATACCCATTTACTTTTTCTGCGCTGATTTTTCTGTAGTCGCAAGCTTCGTTGCAATGAGGACTTCTCCTCGGGCTTTCCACCGGCTGCGACCATGGCACACCTCCCACCAGTCCCAGCAGAAGTAAGAGCTGCGGCTCCCACACAAACAGCTGGACCACTGGTACCAACAGGAGGAGCAGCAGATCCATCAGCAGCAGAAGCAGCAGGTCCACCAGCACCAGTAGGAGATGCAGCAGGTCTGTCAGCACCAGCAGAAGCAGCAGGACTAGCAGCACCACCGGCTACGGCCATGACATACTCTCCACAAGCACTAGGGTAAGCAACAGGACCTCCAGCATTTGCAGAAGCAGCAGCAGCAGTGGGGGCAGTTACACCTCCGTCGTCACTAACGCCAGAGCCATGCGTTGCCACCTCACCAACCAGCGAGCGCCGCCTCATGCTGACGTCACCACCACCATTGATCGAAACATGTCTTGTTCTCTCTTTAATGATTAATCTTGTGTGTCTGAAGAAGGCGATCTTCCCCTCCTCCTTGGCCTTCTTCAATAGGGGAAATTGTTTTTTCTTCAACTCCTGCGAAGCAGCAAACAGATCTTCATTAATATATATTCCAGTATTTCAGCTTCCTGGAGTTCCTTATAACAGCCTCACGCTCACCAAATTTCTCAAACCTGGTCACGATTACACGGTGTCCTGTTTGAGAGACTGGACCAGTTCGGTGTGCTCGTTCAAGTTTAACTGCCGGTAACTGAAACTTTTCTTCTATCAACTTCGTGACAGTTTAGCTGTTTCTTCCCATGTCTCACCCTGCTTTTCTTGAATTCCAGTGAATTGTAGATTACTTCGTCTGTTGTAGTCTTCCTGATCATTTGATCTTCTTTCCATTTCTTCAACTCGTGATCTTAATTAAAAAATTGGTCCTTGATTTTCACTGTCAGACTTGGGAAGCACCTTTACCTCGTTTTGAAGGTCATTCACTTCTGCTTGTGTAAATTCGAGACTTTCCATTAGGTCTTCTGTTCGGTTTTCCGCTGTCTGTACTCGTGCTGTTAATTGCTCTATAATGATATCCAATGCACTTTCAAAGGCTCTATCCTGGGCCTCAAGAAGCACCTTGATAGCCTCGAGGTACATGGTTTAGGTCAGGAGCACTTTCCAGGCACGTCCGTTCACCACAGGAGGGAGTGTGAATAGTGTAGTAGTAGTGAGTGTGAATAATGTAGTAGTAGTAGTAGTAGTAGTAGTAGTAGTAGTAGTAGTAGTAGTAGTAGTAGTAGTAGTAGTAGTAGTAGTAGTAGTAGTAGTAGTAGTAGTAGTAGTAGTAGTAGTAGTGGTGGTGGTGGTGGTGGTGGTAGTTCAACAGAAATGGTAATACTAGTAGCAGTGTTAGTATAGAATAATAGCATTAACAATTCATTTAAGGGAAGAGAGATGTAACAATAAGAACTAAATCAGAGATTTTGAAGGTTGCATAAATAAGATTTTATAGATCTTTTAAAAAGGAATAAGTTACCATTGTTAACAAGACCTTTAATTTGCATGGGGAGTTAGTTCCATAACTAAGTCCCAGAGCACACCAACTGTTCTGAAAGTTAGCAGTTCTAAATTGTGGACATATTATATTTACATTACTACCTCGAGTACTTTGAGATGTGGATACTATTCTGAAAGGTTGCGGTCCCTGATATTGTGTGACACTTTTGTATATTTACATTATTACCTTGAGTACTGTGAGATGTGGATACTATTCTTAAAGGTTGCGGTCCCTGATATTGTGTGACACTTTTGTAAATGAATAATAATACAAAATATTTATGAATATTAGTAAAGCTTAGAAATTTATACCTGGAAAGTACACCTTGTGTAGAATTAAACCTAAAAAAAAAACAAAAAAAAACATCCATCTGAAAAGTGCCACGTACTTGCCCACACTGACACAAAATATATCAAATGGGGATAACATAGAGTATAATAAATACTAATGAGTGCTTCAAATGTGATGTTATTACGTACTCTATACAAAAATCCACAGATCAGAAATATTTTACATGTTACAAATTTAATCTGATAATTCCAGTTAATACTTTCATCTACATAAACACCTGAAGGTTTTGTATAACAGACTCGCTCTAATTCTGTACCCTCTAGGCTTACAGGTGCCATATCAATTTTGATGAAACGATTATAAAAAACAATATAATTAGTTTTAGAGACATTTACACATAATTGTGCTTAATCCACTTATTAATAACATCTAATTCAATGTTTAAATTTAAATGTAAATTATCGATGTCTGTATCATGTAACAGTAAACTAGTGTCATCTGCGTAAATGGTATATTTAGACTTTCAACTGGCATTAATAATATCATTGATATATATATATATATATATATATATATATATATATATATATATATATATATATATATATATATATATATATATATATTGAGGGTGTACTTGGGCAGGAGTCTTTCTCTGATACATATCTCATTGAATGTGATAGCTAGTTGAGCATTGATAATTTTTCTTGAGATACTCTCTTTGTATCTTATCAAAGTCTTATTCTCTTTTTTGATCGTCTGTATGACTTCGCCGAAGCTAGTCATAGTCGCTGGATCGCGATTTCGGGTCCTTGACCCTTCTTCAGCAGCGTCTTTCCGTTGCGGAAGCGTTGGAGAGAATGGCTACAGCGGCGGGTTGGGGGTGTATTTATACCGCCCTGCTGGCCTGGCCTGTGCGCGTGTCGGTCTCTGATTGGCTGACCGCTGTCACGGGCTGCGCTGGGCTGTTCTCGGTGCTAGTTCTTCGTGCACTCGGCAAGGCTTGCAGGTCTTGAGCTTGCTGATTTAAGGCCGGATTAGCGGCCTTGATGTAGAGTGCCTCTAGGATGGAA
>CM035178.1:3741686-3756686 GCA_020233015.1 Callinectes sapidus | reverse complement strand
GACACCTAGATTCATCAGGTACTTCTGAACAATTATTGCATCAAGGACAGTTGTTTAAGCTACGGTAGTTGGAAGTCATGTCATTCCTGACCTTGTAGCCACGCACGTCCCTGTCTCCGTTCAAAATGCACGTGTAGGTTTTGACATCTGCATAGCAAGCAGTGGAAACAAGCAGTGGAAACCACACTTTGCACTATGCGAGAGACATAAAATACACGGTTTTTGCTAAATTCTGAGTTAAGGAGCACACTGATTCAGTTGCTGAAAAGGCATCGTGACGTTTTGCCCTTACTCAGTGAACCGTTAGGTGCAACTGATACGGCAGAGCACCATGTAAATTAAAAGAATGCAATATCTACATCTCTACCTATGTATCTTAGTCCCTATGTCAATTTTCCTGCTGTGATTGTACTATTTTCATCTTCTGCATTGTCTTCGTGACTTTGTACTGTTGTTTTAAACGAGCATTATAATCTTTAAGTAAAACTCCAGCAACAGCCAGAAGATACTGAGGGTACACCAGTTTAACATGGATAGGTACATGTCTTCAGGACATCGCGAGGACACGATGTTGTAGGTGACCGAGCGATGTTAGGGACATGATAGGTAGAAATTCATTGTATTTATATATGTAAATATAATCTGATGCAACATCTCTATAAGATGGTGCAATACTTCAGAAATGCTGACACAGCTTTGTCCTCTACAAGGAGTTGCATGTGTTTATATATATATAACTAGGCATTTCCATTATCATTGTATCTACAGAATGTTACATTTAGTAAAATATAATAATATAAACTCTCTAAGTAGGATGTAGTTTATAAGACTTCACTATATGAGATGGAATAATGTACTTGAGCATTGATGCATCACACACACACACCCATCCCTGCATCACATGACCACGCCTCGGAGTCAGCAGTTTCCTGTGGCGTGAGGCGCGGCGGGCCGCACCAGGAGAGAAGAAAACGAGCGGCGCTGAGAGGCAGTGGGGGTGACCCAACTGGGCCGCCGCTGGCCGGTCTTCCCCCGGTTTTGCGTGGTGTTGGGGGTGTGAGGACTTGTGTGTGTTGTGCCGTGAACGTGTGTGTTCTCGAGACTCAGAAGTGTTCTCTAAGTTGTCTCCCAAGAGACAGACTAAACACTTCTCCGAGAAAGACAGTGACATTCCGTTCTAACCGTGTGTCGTGAAATCATTGTAAATATCATCCCTAATATATTAACTTTTATAGTCTGAGTTTCCTTCTAAACCCTGGGTTTGAGAACTATAATTCATATATAATAACCAGTTGATCGCTCGACACAAATATTGAAACTTCACTTAAACAACTTATTATGGTGAAGTATCCCCCCAAGCTTACAGTAGTTTTAACCGACACTGGTAACATATACCTGTGGGGTCACCAGGTGAAGGCAAGGTCAGCGACTCACTGGCAGGGTGAAGACAGGAGGAAGGTCTGCAGGTAATCTGGTAGGTATTTGGGGCCAGAAGTAGACCTTCAACGGTACCAGGGACTATGGTCGAGCAGTATCCAATTTATATTAGTATTTAGTTTGGTGGATAAGTACACTCCAGGTGTTGTGGCTTAGGTGTATTAAATAATCAGTTTGTACAATTTATACACACGAGTGAAGATAGGCGGGTCACTAAATGTTCTGACACGGCCTGGGAATCTTTCACTAGTTTAGTCACCACAAGATCACCGGAAAGAGTCACACACGTAGAGTCACGGCACACACTAGTCGACGTCACGCCACCCAGCTTAGATCTGCTGCCCGCACCCCAGCGGCGCGGAGCGTAAGGCGTGGTGGTGGTGGTGGTGTTGCATGCAGTGACACAGAAATTACTTACACATTTAAATATTGTGGTTAGTAAGGTGTGTTAGTTACTTTGGCATCTTTTATTAAGGTGATTTAAGGTTATTGTTAGTAGTTTTATTGCTTGTCCAAGGTAAAGGGTACATTCTATGATTTACTGTATGGCAACTTAATCCGACGCGTCTCTGGTCCGACAGGACGGGTATCAGGCCTGCATGAGACGCGACGATACGTACAGACGATGCATACAATATACAGAATAAATTGCAATATACAAATATATCTCTACCTAACCAGTGTGCCTAACATTATTATTATTATATATATTGATATTATCATTATTGCTATTATTATTATTATTATTATTATTATTATTATTATTATTATTATTATTATTATTATTATTATTATTATTATTATTACTATTATTGTTATTATTATTGTTATTATTATTATTATTATTATTATTATTATTATTATTATTATTATTATTATTATTACTCTTATTATTTTTATTATTATTATTATTATTATTATTATTATTATTATTATTATTATTATTATTATTATTATTATTATTGTTATTATTATTATTATCATTATTATTATTTTTATTATTATTATTATTATCTTTTATTATTATTATTATTATTATTATTATTATTATTATTATTATTATTATTATTATTATTATCATTTTTATTATTATTATTATCTTTTATTATTATTATTGTTATTATTATTATTATTATTATGATATGTAAACATGGTAAGGTAAACCTGGGCTGGGTCAGGAACACTCTTTACTTCCACGTTTCGACAGAATGTCTTCCTCAGAGAGTGAGTGACAGACATGGAAAGAACAACAGCTTATTATTCGCTCTTAGTGGATCACCTGTGCGGTCGTCCGGTGATCAGTGTCAATAATATAATTATTTACAATACTGCAAATACACACACACACACACACACACACACACACACACACACACACACACACACACACAGGGAGTATTATTTTTTTATTATTTAATGTTTTGATAATGAAAAAAAATGTCCTATGGGGTCTCCCGCAGGACATTCAATTAAGTGTTATAATGATTACATCCTCCTTCACTGAACTGTTCACCGCTTCCTTAGCTCATCATTGTCCGTGTTACCAGAATTATGTACCTGAATGGGGAAAGTATGTATCAATCCTCCTCTCTTGTTGTAGTTTCCTATACAACAATGGATATATCCAAATATCAATCTGTACAAAACTGTAAATTTAAGGAAGAAGCGATAGAGGTACAGAGAAGTGTTTCCCAATGTCTTTCACTTAAAGCGAAGGTTTTTTTACCCTGTACGAAGACTGGCACCTCAGAGGGTCTTTTTTCAAGTTTTGTTGTTGAAGCTCAGTTTCCAATCTAGAAAGAAAGAAACATAATTATTAGAAACAGTGATAGTACTGTCAAGGTCGACCAAACCCTAAGGAGAGTCTGACGTTTATTGTGTATTCTGATTGTGATTTTATTATCAAGCAAAGTCTCTTGCGCTAAATTCTTTGTTTTCATGTTTTTCTTTTTATATCGACGACACAATGTATTGAATAAACATTGATCTATCTCACGGTGGGTCTTTTTAAATTTTTTTATGCATTGTTTTGTGTATATTTTTGTGCATTATAGTACATTGTACTTTGATTTTTTAAGGTTTAATACTTTTCTAGTACAAAATCTTCTGTGAAATTTTTTTTTTCCCTTTCTTACTTTTTTTTCTTTTTTCTTTTTTTTACAAGATTACACTTTTAATATTTCCTTCTTTATTTTATATACATTTTATAATCTGATGATGTTAGAAGGGGTACCAAAGTGTTGCTAATAAAGGAAGACAAAAAGAAAATGTTCTTCCTAACGTTAGTACTGATATTCCTTACACATTGGCGCTTTTCACATTGTAAATCAACTGGAAATATTTTTTCATTGATTTTTATCGCTGGGCATGCTTCTATGAGTTTTATTTTGTGAACACTTTAAATTACTCAGTGAAATTTTATTTCTTCTTTTCTAATTGCACTTCAGAAACGTAAATTTCTTGTTAGGACACTAATGAAGTAATGAAATTGATCAATCGTTTTTATCAGTTACATCTTGTTAATACATCTACTAACTACATACAAATAAAATGTCATTCTAGAAAGTAGTATCAATAACAACTTTTTTTCTTTTATTTCTTATCATTCTTTTTCTTCAAGTGTACACAAAGTGACTTTATTCTTTTATTAAAAGGGGGAGGGTGTAACAAAGAAGAGAGGTGGATAGCTAAAAGGAAAAGTGTGTGTGAAGGGAAGGGGTGAAAGAAAGTAGGAGATTGATAGATTGTGGGCTTGACCACATTGCTAATTTTTTTCTATGTGTATATGTATTTTTGGATCTTCTTATTTTATCTAATCATTTTCGTTGTCTTTACCAAGTAAACATTAGCTTTAGTGGCTCCAGGCTTATTATACAGCAGTGGTATTTTTTTTAAACCATTTGTGTGTAATATCGTATGATATCATTTTTCATTTTCGTAAGTTTTTATAGATTCTCATATTTTTGAGCTTTGAAGTAATTTGATAGGCTCAGAGGTGTAATATTATATTTCATATGCAGTTCCTCTCTATTTAATTCATAGCGTTCATTGCAGTGGATAAACTTTAGTGATTCATTTATTAATGTTTGCATTTTCCTTTTTTGAGTTTTTGAGGCCATACACATGGGGATTGAAGGGTACTCCATTATTGGTATTATTAAGCTTTTACTAGTAATGTTTTTGTGTTCATTGTCAGATCTCTGAATATTTCCAATTTTGCTAAAACTGCTTTCCCTTTATTTATTGTTAGTGTAAAGTGAGCAACCAACCCTCTTTTGGTGATATTGAGTCCTAATAATCTTCCAGCGTCATAAGTGTCTACTTAATTTCCGTTGACTTTTTTTTTTTTTTTTTTCTTTATATTTTGCAATAGGGATTATCTTAAATCTTTTTTCACTAGTTTTAATCTTTCATTTCCTATCAAATTTATTTTTTCTTTCTATTTCTTCTTCGAATTCTGCTTTCACCATTAGTTTGGATTTACTAGATGATGTAATTATCTGTATAATATCATCAGTATGCATTATGTCAGTACATCCATATTCGGGTAAGGATAGGTAGTTGGTATAGAGTGTGTAAAGAGTTGGTGAAAAAAAAACAGTTCCATGTGGAACACCACTTAATAGGTCTATGTCCCTGCTGTATTCCTTACCGAAATTGATTTTTGCTTTTCTGTTCTCCCCCAGAAATTTATTTTTATTTTTATTTATTTTCTATGGTGTCATGAAGACCTAATATCAATAATTTGTACCATAATCCATTATGCCATACCTCGTCAAAGCCTTTGGTAACATCTCTTAGGACTGGATATCCTTTTTTTTTTTTTTTTTTTTTTTTTTTTTTGCAAGTGCATTGGTACTGGTTTCGTATGCTATTATTATTGCTGTTGATGTTCCTTTTTAAAATCTAAAACCGTGTTGTCTCTCTTTTAATGTTTTTTTTTCGTGTACAAAGGTGTTCACTCTTGCTTGAATAATTCTTTCAAAAATTTTGACGGAGCGATATAGGACGATAGTTTGTGGGGTTTGTAAGAATTTTGCTCTTTTGGGGAATGAATTTAATAATAGCCTCTTTGTAAGCTTTTGGAAAATGTCTACAAGAGAAACATTCATTAAACATTCATTTATTTAATTGTTCTAATGTTTTTTTCTGTGCATTTTTCTAGGATTTCTTTATTTTAGAAAAACCTGGAGCTTTCTTTTTTGATCCCTTAATACATTTTTAAAAATCTAATTTACTATAATTCCTCTTGTATGGTAGGTCTCGGTATTTAGTCTATTTAGATTTACGGTTATAAATGGCTTTACTCTGCCAGTGTTTATATTAGTAAATCTATCAATATGTTCAGAATGCTGTTTATTGCAAAAAAAAAAAAATAATAATAATAATAAAAAAATAAATATTTAAAATAAATAAAAAAGTATTCCTCCTCCATTATTCTAAAAACTTCTTTCCGTGTATGTTCCATTACATTGCATTTCTCTTTTTCTTTTTGTCCGATAAGTACTTATTCCTTGTTTTTTAAGTAGTTAGAAGAAACTTTTTTTTGCCTTTTAGTAATTTATTTCTGTTCCAGAACTGTTTACTGTTTTTGCTATTCCCAGAGATTTTTATCTCTCCCGTAATTCGTTCTTAATGCTTGTTTAGTTTCTATATGTTTGCTGAGCCCATCCATAACAGTTTGCGTATTGTTTTAAGTGTCTGAAGTGCGTTTCTAAATCCCTTAAGTCTGGTGTTATGTTTAATTGGTATATCGAATATGAAGATTTAGGTATGACTGCATCCGATGCGTTTTTGACCGTTTTTATCCAATTCAGTGTTGCATTTTCTAATTGCTCTGCGTTACTCCCATCTAGAATCGTCAGGTTGATTTTAGGGTCTAGTTTCTGTTGAAAAATATCCCAGTCAGACCTATGCATTTTATATGTTTGTTATTCGTCAGTAATTAATGGCATTGTGGATAACTGAAATATTACTGTTGAGTGACCTGAAGTTGTTATGTCATTTGGTTCAAAGAAACAAAATAAATAATGATGCTGTTTGGAGAAAATCTTGTTTGGTTTTCTTGAGGAATTATGACTAAAAAAGGTTGAAAAGTGTGGGCCAATATGCAGCATTCTGCCCTGATTTATGAGGTTTATCAGGCTTTTACTTACAGCATTATTTTCTATGTTGCCAAAGGACACATGCCTGCTATTAAAATCACCCAAAATATAAGTTGGAATGTTATTGGCTAAGAGCCTGAGCATGTCAGTGTATGGGAGATAAGGGCGTTTGGGACGCAAGTAAGGAAGTAGCAATTATAATAGGACCTAAACTTGTTTCTATTTCTACAGCAAGAAAATCTGTATCTAAGTCATCATACAGTTTATGTTTGATGTTATGTTTAATTGCAATAGAAAGGTTTTCAGTATAGTTACCTTATATACTTTGAACCCAGGGATTTCTAATTCTTAATTAGATTCAAGTCCATTACCTGTTTAGTAAAAAAGATCGGAGTTATTAGATAGATAGTTAGGTTGTAATGAAGTTTTCTTTGTTTTCCAGTTCAGGACTTTGTGTTGTATGATCTTTAATCTGTAATTAAATTTGGTAAGTTTTCTTTAGGCGAGGGTCGCTTTGTTCAAGTGGTGAACGTTCCTGAAGAAAAGCTGAATTTTGCGGAGCTCATCTGTCTCCAGAGCAAACCAACAGTTTGATAACTTAATTTCACATTTTTGTGTGCAAATATTGTATAGCTTAATGAAGAAAAGCAGAAAAAAGTGAGGATATTTAATTTGTTGTCACCTCACCAGAATGGAACTCCAAGGCTGGTATATGAGTCGCCATATTTAATTTTGAATTTTGAATGACCTGTGTGCATGTGATATTTTTGTGTGATGGTTTTTAGAGGGTCGACTGAGACTACTCTCTTGTGTTGTGAGACACAAAGGGAAACGTTAAATAACGTCCCTGTTGGACTATTGATAAGTTCACTGCATCTCCTGATACACTATTTCAGACTTTACTGGGAACATTAAACTGGATATCCGATCTTATTGAAACCTATTCTAATTTGAGCTTTATATAGCGTTGTTGTTGTTGTTGTTGTTGTTGTTGTTGTTGTTGTTGTTGCTCTTCTTCTTCTTCTTCTTCTTCTTCTTCTTCTTCTTCTTTTGATAATGTTAGTTCTTTTTTTGCTTCTTTTTCTTCTGATGATGGTTACTTATCCTACCCATGGAACACCAAATGACTCTTGATCCTATTCATGTGTGTGTGTGTGTGTGTGTGTGTGTGTGTGTGTGTGTGTGTGTGTGTGTGTGTGTGTGTGTGTGTGTGTGTGTGTGTGTGTGTGTGTGTGTGTGTGATGGGGTTAGGGGATTGAGTTAACAAAATGAAGAGAAAGAAATACACGAAAAGAAACTAGAAATAAGTGTGAGGACAAAGCAATTTCAATTCGTGGAATGTCTCTCTTTCATCTATGTGAAAACAAAGAGGAGGAGTAAAATGGAGAGAACTGCTTAGGGAAGAAAAAAAGAGAAAGATAAGGAGGATGGTAAAAGCAATAAAGATAACAAAATAAAGGGTAGAGGAGAAAAAAAAAATAGAGAGGAAAACGGGAAGGAGAAAGGAAAAGGTAAGGAGGTTGAATAGGGGCCTGTGGATTAAGAAAAGAAATGATTAAATGAGAACAAGTGATGAAAGAAAGACACGAACCTCTCCCCCCCCACCCCCACCCCCAAAAAAAAGGGAAAAAAAAGGTCATTAATTAGTAAAAAAAATGGAAAATAAAAAGATGAAGATAAAGAAAAACGAGAAAGAGCAAAAAGTGTTCTCTACTAAAGAAGCAGTGCTCTCTCAGTAGAGAAGACCCTACTGGCTGGCCCCGCTCCCCTGCTGGCCGACTCCCGATTTTACACTTGTTGTGAAGGCAAAACCGAGATGTGATCTCAGCCGTGTTGAGTCCGCTAATGCCTTCTGGATGCGAGAGTAGGATAAACAAAACCGATGTGTAATATCGGCCGTGTTGAGTCCGCTAATGCTTATTCTAGTGAAGGGTGAAGGAAATCCACTCTTGTTACTCTGATTTATTCACCTTACATCTTTGGTATACGTATAGATTTTCATTTGTAATACATTATTTGGTATATGATTATGGTGTGAGATGTGTGTAAGATGAGTGTAGTGTTAAGAATGGATGATGGTTGAAAGGAATATTTATGTGCGTTTTAATGTGTATGTTGGTTTGTGTATGATGTGTATGTAGAACGGATGAAATGATATATAAAGGAATGATATATATTACAAATGAAATAGTCTGCGCTCAAGACAGATAGAGAATGTGAGAAGATGTATATGTGAGAAAATGTATATTTAAGGGCAGACTGGAGTAGTGTGCTGCTACACACTACAACTTGTGACCCATTCTGTTTTCGTTGATACTGACACATTTTATTGGCAACACACATTATATACTGTTAATATTTACAGTCAATCCAAGGCTGTCTAGGACCAAAACCCACAAAACTATACATAGAAGAAAACGTGACTTGACCCGCACTTGGAAACAAAACATTATCGTGATTCCTAAAGTAGACACGAATGTGAGAATTGCGCCATTAGAAAACACACGTTGAAGCAAGGTTACAAAAGCCCTCCACAGAGAGAATTTCGGAAGAAAAACCACATATTCATATTTTTTCCTCCTGTATTTTCCGTTACTGAAAATAAATTTACTATCATACTACCTGATTTTCGCAAAGTTATTACGCATGTATTGATATTTAACTATTGTTAATGGACATAATGTTTTTTCCATTAATCATAATAATAGAGTGATTGAGGAGACATACTTTATTGCCTAAGGTTTCGGTTACCAAACCTTCTTCAGAGAGAATACTGGCAAACATAAAGTGTGCGTGTTATTCTCGGTGGCACGTAGCCAGCAGGGCTATATAGATGCCTCAGAGTTGCAGTGTCAAGTGTATATTCTTGTGACTTACATAAAGGAGAAGCAAGCTTGACCACCTGCGCAGGGCTGGTGATAGATGTATTTGCAAGTAAAAGTGCTGCTGTGTTTCTTGATGCTGGGCTTTTGAGGCTAGGAATATTATTCACATTTCTTCTGACTTTTTCAGTGTTAGGACATTCAAGGATATAGTGAAGAGGTGGTTGTGGTCTTGTTTTTTTGACAATGGTTACGCGCTGGTGGCTCTATGTCATTATTTTTTTTCAGAAGGTGAAAGATAACCCAGGCAAAGTCTGTGGTTGTATTTCTGTATATTTGAAGGTAGGTCTGGTGGTAAGAATATTTTCTGAAGGTCAGTTGCACGGGCCTACCAAAGTGTTTTGCTGTCTGTTTCTTTGAGATAGAGAGGCTCCTTAAGACTTCCACTTCAAAGACAGGTCGAAGAGTTACTTCCTTTGTTACGGTGTCAGCCTTCTAATTCCAATGGATCCCAATGTAACTTGGAATACGACTGAAGCTTAGTTGCATACCCTCCTCGTGTAAGGTGTGTAGTATGTTGTGTATGTGAGTGAGCAAGTCTCTGTTATTAGTAGGTGAAAGATTTCTCCGTGCCTGGAGAGCGCATTTAGAGTTGGTGGCAATGGGGGCGCGACCAGGTTGAAGGCTGGAGATGTGTTCAAGAGCGCCTATCATTGTAACAAGCTCTGTTTGGAGGGAGGTTGCACCGTTTGAAACTCTACATTTACGTGTGACATCTCTAGAAATAAACACTACTCAGGCAGCCCTGGTTGTTGGATCTACAGACCCCTCTGTGCACAGTGTTATGTCATGTTTTCTCGCGATTGGTGTAAGGTGACTGAGTGCAGTTGCCTTGAGGAGTGGAATGATGTGTTGTGTCTTGGGGGTTGGTAGCTAATCATCATGAATGTTCAGTGTAGTAGGGCACCCAGGAGGAGGGCATGTGTATTGTGGGTGCATTGTGTCATGTGTAAGTAAGATGTGTGACATGTTAAGAGCGGTGAGTGTGATGGCAGCAGCGCGCGGCCATGTCTTGCTATTGAAGAGGTTGGGGTCTTGTTGTCCGGCAGCAATGATGATGTGATTGGCATTTTGTGTATAGGAGGTTAAGGGCAGTCTTTGCTTAACTGAGGTGATTGAGTCCTGCAGTGAGTTTAGTGATGTCATCAGCATATATGAGTAGAGAGACACCTCGTCGAATAGTAAGTGATAGGAAAGCATAAACCAAGATATTGAAGAGAAAGGGACTCAAAGCGCTCCCTTGTGGCGCGCCGTGCTCATAATGGTGGTAGGAACATGTGCATCCTTGGAATCTGACACGTGCTGTTCTGTTGGAGAGGAGAGCTTCGGTCCAGCGGAGCAATAGACCTTTCACCTCTTTTTCTGGAAAGATGGAAAGAATAATAGTTTTGTTGGCCAACTCAAACGCCTTCTTAAGGTCTAGAAAGATGGTAGTTGATTTCCAGTAGGTCACAGTGTCAAAGAAGGAAGCGAGGTATTTTGCAGTTCACGAGCGAATATGTTGTGGAGAAAGTCACCACATAGCCATTGCAGTCTCTTAAGAACTATCTTTTCCACGATTTTGTCTCTGCAAGAGAGCAGAGAGATGAGCCTGTAGGCAACAGGTTTCTTTGGTTTGGGTATTGGGGCGAGGTTGGCTTGCTTCCATAATTTTACAATGGCATTTTTTAATGGTTCTGGGAAGTATCTAGTTGAATAACGTGGATTAAATATTATTTTCTGATATTAATGTATTAATTTTTGAGGAACCCTGTCCTTTGTTTTTAAACTTTCGTAATTTTTTTTTATTTCGTCTTTTTTAATTTCTCTTGTGTGGTAATTTCCACCATTCAGTCTACTTAGATCAGTAAGTAGAAATGCTGATACCCTTTCTGAATTTACATTTATAAATTAATCTATGTGAGCCGAGTGGTCTCTATGAAATAAGACCTCTTCATCTTCCTTTTTTCTGAAGATGTTTCTCCAAGTTCTTCCTAATAGATCACATTTCCCTTTGTCTCTATCTATCTTTTGTCTCTATTCCATCCATGTCTTTCATATTATTGTCGTGTATTATGGTTTTATCTTTCAGTATTTTAAATTTATTCCCGAAATTTCTAGCATTTTTACTATTATTATTTACTATTATTATTAATTATTGATTAGGTCATTAAAGTTATTTTCCCAATTTCTATTATAATTATTTTTACATCTTTCTCTTAGCTCATGCTTTATTTTAGTAAACTCTATGTAATGTCCATGTGACCTTCTATTTTCTTAGAGTAACTTAAACTGGCTTTGTAGATTAATTATTTCTGCAGTTATTTTAAGCCGGTTTGTCAAGTTGTGGTTGCTTTAAGGTATTGCTTTGTCCATTGCTTTAAAATGTCAATCCATTCACTAGTTGTTGATTCAAGCTGCTCTGAATTGCAATTGTTTATATCCTTTAAATTAATGCTTTTTTTAGTGTTTCTTTGAAAATTTCCCAGTTTGCTTTGTTTGTTTTGTATATATGAGGAGTTTCAGTAATGAATGGTTTGGTAGATAATCTCTGTATTATAGGGATATGATCAGATGTGGTTATTTCTCCAGGTTCAGTAATATGTTTATTCGAGAAAATTTTATCATAAAGTAAATCCCCAAATGTATCAGTTTGTCTAGATTTATTAGATCGATTAGATTTTTCCCCGCTGTGTTACTATCGTTGTTACCAAAATGTTTGTATCTTGCATTAAAGTTTCTAATTATGTAAGTAGTTATATTATTATTTAAAAGTCTATAAATATCTGTGAAGAGAAGGTAATTTCGTCTTGGTGGTAAATACGTGGTTGAGATTATTTTTGGTCCAAGACTTGTTTGAATTTCAACTGCAAGTACATCAGTGTCAAAATCATCATATAATTTAAATTGGATGTTATATTTAATAGCTATGGCAGACTGGTCAACAAGGCTTTCGGTGTTGTTAATTTTGTAAGTTTTATTTCCGGGTATTTCAAGTTGTTCTTTAGATTTAAAGCCATGATTACTTATTAGAATTAAATCGGGTAAAAATTTTTGGTATTTAACTAATAAGAAGTTTTATTTGATTATTGTTGTATTATTTTGAGAGAATTATTCATAGTGTGTAGAATTTCTTGCTCCTGAATCTCTCCTTTCAAGGGGTGATCTATCGTTTCTCTGGACTGGATCTTAATTTCCTGAACTCATCTTTTTTCTACTTTGTTCCAACATCTTTTAAGAATTATTTCATTTGTCAGAATCATATTGAATATATGTTTATCATTAAAAATTAGATATTTGGGGTACTGCTAGGTAGAAAGTTTTGATATGAGGAGGGGCGTTTGTTTGGATCTTGGTAATGTCGGAGTATGTCATCTTTTGTTTTTCTATTTCTTCCATCCTCTTCTCTTTTAGAAGGTTTTAGATCTGGCGCATTTCATTGCCAAGGACGAGTGTTTTTCAATGCAGTTGGTGCATTTGTTTGTTCTTCTTCTAAATTCATACCATAAATGGCCTTCTTTACTACATTCTGAGCTCCGTTTGTAATGCCTTCCTTTTGGGCACTCTCTGTTATTGTGGTGTTCCACTGGTAGCAGTTTATATAGCATATGACTGGAACGTAGGTTTCCTGCCTTATTTCATGGGGTGGAACACTTATGACAAAGGCACATATGCCTTGCTCTGTGGAATTTTTTTGTCAACTGGGTGTTTGTGAACGTTATTTTTAAGGTGTTAGAGTTTGGTAATTTGTAGAGAGAGTCGAGTTCGTCACTAATCCAGTTGTTTTTTAGCTTCAGCTCTTCGGTGATGTCTTCTTGCCCCAACTCGTAGATTGCGTCATCTACTCTGATCAAGACAACGTTTTTCTTAACCCTCAGGCACATTTTCTATAAAGAATTCCGTTCCCTTCCCTATAAAGCTAAAAAAAAAAAAAAATTAAAACAGGTTCTATTTTAGGTATAGTGGTTATACAAGTATGCTGTCTTTTAGAAAAAATTTCTATACTTTATTGCAAAACATTCATAAAACAAAAACAGTTGAAGACTAAGATGATACATCTTAATATTTTTTTCTACATAAAAACAACCATAAAACCAAAATAATTGAAGATTAAGATGATGTATCCTAATATATATTTTTTCCATAAAATAACCATAACCACTCAAAAAACAAACATATTTGATATTCTCTCAATGCTTAAATCTCTACTTTTTGCTGCAAAATAATAAGGAAATAATGAATTTTTTGTCAGATTCATTCTTTTCAATGACATCCAATATAAGGTAAAGAGCAATCAATAAAGAAAACTTTTTGATAAAAGTGCATTTTATTTTTTTTTTTTTTTTTATAAGGTCCATCTTTTCGTCATAAATTATGTCTTCATGAAGAATTGTTTCTTGTAAAGAACATTTTTTCTAAAAAAAAAAAAAAATGTTTTAGTTTTTACAAGGGCGTTTAGAACGAATCGCTATATTTATTATTTTTATTATTAGTAATATATATTTGTTTTATATATATAAATGCATATAAATATTAAATGTAGTGTTAGCTGAAAAGAGAGTTTTGCCACATTATGAGCGGATAAGCACTCAAATTTTGTACATTTGACATGTTCTTCATGTTCCTAAATTTTAATGTATGGTGCGTAACATTGAAAACATTAAAAAGACGTATTTCTTCTGTTAAAATGTTGTTTCCTTTTCATCGGCTTAGATTCCTCTTTTTTCGACGTTTCGACATAATGTAAAAAAAAAACACTCGATAAACTTTTCTTTCTTTTTTTTGGTGAATGTTCAGTTTTCATCCACAATGTATGCTTATGTTAAAGATTTCCATTTCCTTTAAAAAGTCTCATAAAGCCTTGAAATTAATGCTATTTTATAAATCGTGGTTATATAATGTGTTTTATATGTATTTCAATGTTTTGCCGAATAACAATCAGGCTACATAATATAAAAAAACGTTCTTGCAAAAATTTCTACTTTTGGTGCATGCCAATAATTTTTTACCATATGTTCATTCTTTTTAACGTCTTCCATTATACAGGAAACAGCAATCAATAATGAAAACTTTTTTTAGAAAAGTGTATTTTCTTCACTAATGATTCATGAAGAATTTCGATTCTTCTCAGTTCAATTTTTGGAGCACATCATGCATGCTTTATTAACAGCCTTTTTTGACAGGTCTAGCCAACAGCAACAACAACAACAACAACAACAACAACAACAACAATGTACACAGTGGTGGTGGTGATGGTGGTGGTGATGTCATCGGATAAAAGCTCTAGTTAACTTTGTGTTTCAGTGTCAAGGTATGATGAGGGGATGGCAGTACTGTATGTATTGTACTGTATCTCATTCACACTTTGAGAAGATGTGTAGGAATTGTGACTCGTCTATTTCACAATTGTCTCAGGTAGGACCTGGTAAAATTTCACTGGTTGTCACACCATAACCATCACCACCACCACCACCACCACACTGTTCATTACACCTCTCTCTCTCTCTCTCTCTCTCTCTCTCTCTCTCTCTCTCTCTTTCCTGATCATTTTCTCTCCCGCTCCTTTTCCCTTCTCTCTAGTCTCCTCTTCTCTCTCC
>CM035178.1:3721215-3727018 GCA_020233015.1 Callinectes sapidus | reverse complement strand
TGGTGGTGGTGGTGGTGATGGTTATGGTGTGACAACCAGTGAAATTTTACCAGGTCCTACCTGAGACAATTGTGAAATAGACGAGTCACAATTCCTACACATCTTCTCAAAGTGTGAATGAGATACAGTACAATACATACAGTATTGCCATCCCCTCATCTTTCCTTGACACTGAAACACAAAGTTAACTAGAGCCTTTATCCGATGACACCACCACCACCATCACCACCACCACTGTGTACATTGTTGTTGTTGTTGTTGTTGTTGTTGTTGTTGTTGCTGTTGGCTAGACCTGTCAAAAAAGGCTGTTAATAAAGCATCACTGCATGATGTGCTCCAAAAGTTGAACTGAGAAGAATCGAAATTCTTCATGAATCATTAATGAAGAAAATACTCTTTTCAAAAAAAAAATTTCATTATTGATTGCTGTTTCCTGTATAATGGAAGACGTTAAAAAGAATGAACATATGGTAAAAGATTATTGTTATGCACCAAAAGTAGAAATTTATGCAAGAACGTTTTTTTATATTATGTAGCCTGATTGTTATTCGGTAAAACATTGAAATACATATAAAACACATTATATAACCACGATTTATAAAATAACATTAATTTTAGGGCTTTATGAGACTTTTTAAAGGAAATGGAAATCTTTAACAAAAGCATACATTGTGATGAAAACTGAACATTCACCAAAACAAAGAGAAAAAAGTTTATCGAGTGTTTTTTTTTTTAATTATGATGCAAAACGTCAAAAAAGAGGAATCTAAGTCGATCAAAAGGAAACAACATTTTAGCAGAAGAAATACGTCTTTTTAATATTTTCTATGTTACCCAACATACATTAAAATTTAGGAACGTGAAGAACATGTCAAATGTACAAAATCTGAATGCTTATCCACTCATAATGTGGCAAAACTCTCTTTTCAGCTAACACTAGATTTAATATTTATATGCATTTATATATATATATATATATATATATATATATATATATATATATATATATATATATATATATATAGATAGATAGATAGATAGATAGATAGATAGATAGATAGATAGATAGATAGATAGATAGATAGATAGATAGATATTACTAATAATAAAAATAATAAATATAGCGATTCGTTCTAAACGCCCTTGTAAAAACTAAAACATTTTTTTTTTAGAAAAAAATTTTTTACAAGAAACAATTCTTCGTGAAGACATAATTTATGACGAAAAGATGGACTTTATAAAAAATAAATAATTAAAAAAAGGAAGAATGCACTTTTATCAATTTTTTTTTTTATTGATTGCTTATTATATATTATATATTATATTGGATGTCATTGAAAAGAATGAATCTATGACAAAAAATTCATTATTTCCTTTTTATTTTGTAGCAAAAAGTAGAGATTTACGCATTGAGAGAATATCAAATATGTTTGTTTTTGGAGTGGTTATGTTTATTTTATGGAAAAAATATATATTAGGATACATCATCTTAATCTTCAATTATTTTGGTTTTATGGTTGTTTTTATGTAGAAAAAATATTAAGGTACATCATCTTAGTCTTCAATTGTTTTTGTTTTATGAATGTTTTGCAATAAAGTATAGAAATTTTCCTAAAAGACAGTATACTCGTATAACCACTATACCTAAAATAAAACCTGCCTTAAGTTTTTTTTTTTTTTTTTTTAGCTTTATAGGGAAGGGAACGGAATTCTTTATAGACCATGTGCCTGAGGGTTAAGAAAAACGTTGTCTTGATCAGAGTAGATGACGCAATCTACGAGTTGGGGCAAGAAGACATCACCAAAGAGCTGAAGCTAAAAAACAACTGGATTGGTGACGAACTCAGCTCTCTCTACAAATTACCAAACTCTAACACCTTAAAAATAACGTTCACAAACACCCAGTTGACAAAAAAATTCCACAGAGCAAGGCATATGTGCCTTTGTCATAAGTGTTCCACCCCATGAAATAAGGCAGGAAACCTACGTTCCAGTCATATGCTATATAAACTGCTACCAGCTGGAACACCACAATAACAGAGTGCCCAAAAGGAAGGCATTACAAACGGTGCTCAGAATGTAGTAAAGAAGGCCATTTATGGTATGAATTTAGAAGAAGAACAAACAAATGCACCAACTGCATTGAAAAACACTCGTCCCTGTCAATGAAATGCGCCAGATCAAAAACCTTCTAAAAGAGAAGAGGATGGAAGAAATAGAAAAACAAAAGATGACATACTCCGACATTACCAAGATCCAAACAAACGCCCCTCCTCATATCAAAACTTTCTACCTAGCAGTACCCCAAATATCTAATTTTTAATGATAAACATATATTCAATATGATTCTGACAAATGAAATAATTCTTAAAAGATGTTGGAACAAAGTAGAAAAAGATGAGTTCAGGAAATTAAGATCCAGTCCAGAGAAAAGATAGATCACCCCTTGAAAGGAGAGATTCAGGAGCAAGAAATTCTACACACTATGAATAATTCTCTCAAAATAATACAACAATAATCAAATAAAACTTCTTATTAGTTAAATACCTAAAAATTTTACCCGATTTAATTTTAATAAGTAATCATGGCTTTAAATCCAAAGAACAACTTGAAATACCCGGAAATAAAACTTACAAAATTAACAACACCGAAAGCCTTGTTGACCAGTCTGCCATAGCTATTAAATATAATATCCAATTTAAATTATATGATGATTTTGACACTGATGTACTTGTAGTTGAAATTCAAACAAGTCTTGGACCAAAAATAATCTCAACCACGTATTTACCACCAAGACGAAATTACCTTCTCTTCACAGATATTTATAGACTTTTAAATAATAATATAACTACTTACATAATTAGAAACCTTAATACAAGATACAAACATTTTGGTAACAATGATAGTAACACAGCGGGGAAAAATCTAATCGATCTAATAAATCTAGACAAACTGATACATTTGGGGATTGACTTTATGATAAAATTTTCTCGAATAAACATATTACTGAACCTGGAAAAATAACCACATCTGATTATATCCCTATAATACAGAGATTATCTACCAAAATGTTCATTACTGAAACTCCTCATATATACAAAACAAACAAAGCAAACTAGGAAATTTTCAAAGAAACACTAAAAAAAGCATTAATTTAAAGGATATAAACAATTGCAATTCAGAGCAGCTTGAATCAACAACTAGTGAATGGATTGACATTTTAAAGCAATGGACAAAGCAATACCTTAAAGCAACCACAACTTGACAAACCGGCTTAAAATAACTGCAGAAATAATTAATCTACAAAGCCAGTTTAAGTTACTCTAAGAAAATAGAAGGTCACATGGACATTACATAGAGTTTACTAAAATAAATCATGAGCTAAGAGAAAGATGTAAAGATAATTATAATAGAAATTGGGAAAATAAATTATTGACCTAATCAATAATTAATAATAATAGTAAATAATAACAGTAAAAATACTAGAAATTTCGGGAATAGATTTAAAATACTAAAAGATAAACCATAATACACAACAATAATATGAAAGACATGGATGGAATAGAGACAAACGATAGATAGAGACAAAGGGAAATGTGATCTATTAGAAAGAACTTGGAGAAACATCTTCAGAATAATGGAAGATGAAGAGGTCTTATTTCATAGAGACCACTCTGCTCACATAGATTAATTTATAAATGTAAATTTAGAAAGGGTATCAGCATTTCTACTTACTGATCTAAGTAGACTGAATGATGGAAATTACCACACAAGAGAAATTAAAAAAGACGAAATGAAAAAAAAAGTTACGAAAGTTTAAAAACAAAGGACTGGGTTCCTCAAAATTTAATACATACGTGTGTGTATTTATATAAATCTAGTTATTGACATACATTGACGTACAATTAAAGCATTTACCAATTATAGGACAACTAGATTTATATAAACACACACACACACACACACACACACACACACACACACACACACACACACACACACACACCGGAGCACTCACATCTCCATACTGTGGTCTCCCAAACCCACCACCTCCATACCAAAACGTAAGATCACCCGTCAACACAGACCCATGCCAGACTCTGCCCTGAGGGAATTTGGTGGATGGGTAATCCACCATCCCTGGAGTGAAGTTTTAGAGGCTGAAGACGTAGAAACCAAGTGGAACAACTACACCACCACCGTGACAGAGGCATTCCATCATCACTTCTTCCGTGTTAAGGACTTCACTGTTGACCCATCTGATGCCCCATGGATGACACCACGCCTTAAACGACTCATCAAACAACGCAACAGGGCTTATTTCACCGAGCCCTCTTCAGGTCGCTGAGGAATAAGGTGATAAGGGAGATTAGGACTGCCAAAGCCTCTTTCTACCCCAACAAATTGCACCACCTTAAACATCAGGACAGCAGTAAGTGGTACAGCAAGATAAAGGCTCTCTGTGGTCTAAAAAAGCAAACCTCCATCCTTCCCTGTACTTCCCACTTACCCCCTGACCTAGCAGCTCAGGATATAAATTCACACTTTGCCACTATCGGCCAAACCCTCCCCCCCTTAGATCTGTCCCTCCTCCCTGCCTACCTTCCCTCCCCTACACCACCACCCTCTGTTCATATCACCCAAGTAGCCAACAAATTAAATAAACTGAGGCACAACAGATCAACTACGCCCTTAGACAAGCCAATAAAAATTTATAAAGAATTTGCTCCTGAACTTGCCCTTCCCCTGTCCGACATAATTAATGCCTCTCTATCCCAGCACTCCTGTCCAAGTGACTGGAAAACTTCTTACGTAACACCTATACCCAAGGTCCACAATCCACACTTACTAAGCGAACTCAGACCAATTGCTATCACCCCTGTCCCTAGCCTTATTTGTGAAGACTGTTTTTGAGTGGGCATACCACAAAACTAAGGATGTAATAGACATTCAACAATACGGCAACATGAAATCCTCCTCCACTACCCACTGCCTCATAAATTTTCTGGACTTTGTACACAGTCACTTGGACAAACGTAACACCTCTCTAGCCGTCACCTTTGTAGACTTTAAAAAGGCCTTTGATCTTGTTGAACACACTGTAGTCCTAAGCAAGGTGGTGCAACTTGGGCTCCCCTCACACCTCACAGCATGGCTGGCGGACTTCCTTTCTGGGCGCCAGCAAGTGGTTAGATATCAAGGCACCACATCCTCTCCCCTCCCCCTGTCCTGTGGGGTCCCCCAGGGTACCAAGATGGGCCCTCTCTGCTTCCTCATCCTGATCAATGATGCCCTAACCGACACCCCCCATAGATGGACATAACACTGGATGACCAGCTAAACTGGAAGCAGCACGTAAACAATATAATACGCACCGCCTCATTCAAGCTTTACATGCTACGCAGACTAAGATCACTGGGAACGCCAGGAAAAGCGCTCGGGGAAGTATACAAGATCTTCATACTTCCCACGCTCACGTACGGTTCCCAGGCCTGGTCATCCTCCCTCAACCTTACACAGAAACAACTACTGGAGAGGGTACAAAAGAGGGCATGCAAAATCATACTTGGTCCGGACTACAACGGCTACGATAATGCTCTATCCACACTCAGCCTGAGCAAACTATCCCAGCAGCACCAGGAAGCACTCCACAAGTTTGGGAAAAAACTGCCAACTCACTCCAGATATCGGAATTTTTTACCTCCATACGCTCCTCCAGCGACACAAGCCACGAGACACTACAACAAGCTGGTGCCTATACGAGCCCCTAGAACCGACCGATATAAGAACAGCACCATTCCAA
>CM035178.1:3706215-3716215 GCA_020233015.1 Callinectes sapidus | reverse complement strand
GGAATTGCCAGTTGTTAAATATTCTGGCCCTGGTTTCAAGATACATCACTGTAAACGATTTCCAGTGTAATGCTATTATTTTACTCCACTTGTACATAATGATATGATGCCACACAGCTGCTTGGTTAAGGACACAAAAATTGCGATAGTTAACATCTTGCTTGGCTCAGCTATCTCTTAACCGGCCAGTGATATCTGGTGGCCGACGATTTCATAAATAGCCCATTGTAGTCTCAATACCTATGGTTTCGATAAATGATTCAGAAATTCTTAATTGGTTTTGTGTTCCTGTATCATAATAATTTGTTGAAATATGTAAAGCAACTCCTCCACCATGGCTATTTCTGGATCTTGTAAACATGTGGTATCCTGGTATGTCGTACAATGAACAAAGATGAGAGACAAACCTAATTTCTATAAACCCTAGGATATCAAAATTAATTGAACAATTATGCATAATTGTATCCTTTATAGATTGGGGATTTTTAGGAATTGATCTTATGTTCAGATTTAGAATGGTTAAGGCTCTATTGCATATCGGGGAGGGTTATCTAAAGATACATACCTTGATTTCGGAACAGTATTAAACCTATTGTGCACAAAGAATTCATTCACCTCTATCTCGTTGTTATATTTTCCATCATCTACAAGAAGGGGATGGAATTCTAGATTTTCAAAGTTTCATTATTAGACTGTAAAGAGAAATGTAGAGCCAATTTCAGTAACTTATTATCACATATTGAGCGAAAAGATAATTCGTGGCAAAGAATCATCACTAACCAATACTAACATTACGTAAAAGATAACTTGCTGGAACTATACCCATTTACTTTTTGCGCTGATTTTTCTGTCGTCGCATGCTTCGTTCCAATGAGGACTCCTCCTCGGGCTTTCCACCACATGCGACCATGGCACACCTCCCACCAGTCCCAGCAGAAGTAAGAGCTGCGGCTCCCACACAAACAGCTGGACCACCGGTACCAACGTTATGGAAGGATATTGCTACAGAAATTAAATGCAAAGGTAAGTTATTTACTTATTAGGTCTATACAGTACAAGTTACATGTGTGTATATATGTATATGTATGTATGTTATTAAATGTCGTTAAGATTTAGGACATATTGTTTTGCAGGTAAGAAAATAAAAGAAAAAGTGGGAAAGTAAAAATAAGGATATTTATAATTATTCTGGTAAATGACTTAATTACTATATATAAGTATATAGTGACTAGGCTACGTATACCTTGAGTTCTTTTGCGACAAGTTGTATCATGATGGGTGACAATAATAATCCTTAATTCCTTCTTTCTTACTTCATTAATATACCGTTACATTTTTAAACATAAAAGATAAAAGGAATTACTATTAGGAGTATATGTTAGATATTAAGGAAATATTATATCCTGCTATTATCGTCTCTGTTCCTCTGATTTCCTTCACCAAATACTACGGTATGCCACGTCACATAAATGCTATTCTGAAAGTAAAAGGTTGTTAATACGACAAAATAGTAAAATTAACATATCTGTATTTGTTTAAATACAATCTTCCGTATACTGCTAAACCTAAATACAAAGTAGATGTGATATGGTATCAACTGGTGTGGTCCTTTCTTCTGCGGTGAATGTATGTATCAGTGGATGTTTCTGTCCTGCCACTCGACAGCTCCACCTGGTGAGACAAAGTATTCATTCTCTCAGAGTGTCGCGAATTGACATGGCTTTTGCTGTTGGCCTTGTACACCTTCTCAGTGATAGGCTCCTCATGTCTTGACTGTGGTCATCAATTGCATCATCATTATCACCACGAAAGCTCATATTTTCTTCATGGTGAATGAAATTATGAAGCACACAGATGCTTTTAACTATTGCTTCAGATACCTCAGTGCTTGTTTCTGTTGATGTTTTCAGTACACCAAATTTCTGAGTTAGCATTCCGAAAGCACATTCTACAGTTCTTCTAGCTCTACTCATCAGTAATCTAGATCCTTTCGAGGGTAAGGCCTCATTATATTGGGCTTTAAAGGAAAAGCTTCATCTCCTATGAGATAGATAGGTACTTTGATATCAGTATGAAGTATTTCACTAGGCTGTGGGATGTCTAAATGACCAGAGAGAAATGACCTACCCATATTAAAGTAACTGAAGACTGTTCTGTCACTGTTTCGGCCATATGTCCCAACATCAATCAGAGTAAAAGAATAATTGGCGTCAGCAATAGCCATTAGTACATTAGTGATACCCTTTGTAATTATGGAAAAGTGAACCTGCAATAGGTGGGCATTTCAGCCGACAATGCTTGCAGTCCACACTTCCGATACGGTTTGGAACATTGCATTTATCAACAAATGATCTTGCCATCTCTTTCCACTGTAGCTGATCAGGTACTGGCATATACTTTGGCTGTAATAATTCCCATACGTTATTACTAGTTTCCTTTACAATCCTATGCACTGTAGTCTTCTCAATGCGAAACTGGAACCCAAGGGAAGCAAAAGACTCCCCTGGTAGCAACATGTCTGGAATAAAGAAAGAGAGAAACCCTTCATGAATAGGCTTCTATTTCAATGTTATTATTATTTTTTTTTCATCGCTGCTGTTGCCATTAAAGTAATAATAATTATATACTATTTTTATTATCATTATAATCACAATTCCTTTTATTTTTCCACTGAATCTGATTGTAAGGACAAATGGCGTCAATTAAGGAGCAACTTTATGAGAGAAAAGAAGATTACTACTCAAGCATCTGGATCAGCTACCAACAACGCAAAGAAACTGGTATTCTACGATGCTATGGAATTCCTCAAACCCATGTGACACTGCGAGCAACATCATCTAATGTACCTCCACCGCCTGATGACGACAAAAATTCTTATGTAGATGCTGCTGCACCTGATGGTATTTCAACCACTGACATCACACATGCACTTGATTATGTGGGTTCTCAACAAACAGCAACTAATGTAGATGTCTGTGAAGGGGGAAGTAGGCCTACACCTGTTATCAACCAGCCACCATGTACAGCAAAGAAGCCTAAGGCCAAGAAAAGACCTCGCTGCCAGCTTCCAAGTGAAGTAGATGAGCAAATCGTGGGAGAGTTGCAAAAGTTGCGAGAACAAGCAGCTTGTAAATACCAAAATGAATCTGACCCAGATCGCCAGTTCCTGTTAAGTCTTCTCCCTCTTATGAAATAACTGTCACCTGTCGACAGTATTGAAATTGAAATAGAAATACATCAGGCCTTTCGTAGGAAACTCGTTAAGGATCAAAACTCCAGTTACGGTTATTGGATTGACCAACACCCTTCTCATACACCGTCACCGTATGCTAGTGGTAGTGCTTCTGCTGACTACAATTATTTGTGAAAGGACATAACAGTTACTGTATTCGTAACCAGAAATAAAGTATGTCGGCATATTTTTTTATATTATTAACAGCTGCCTTCAACACTAAGCCAATCTACTTGTAGACTTTTTAAAAATAATTTTCTTACCTTAGGAAAATGGCCAGCCTTTCTTCAGGTCGAACTGCAAGTCGGAAATTGGTATTCTTCTTCCTAATGGAGGACCCAATCAACTCAACCAACATCTTAAATTGTTCTGTGGTTTTCCTGAAGAAATCATGAAACTTATCCGGATTATTTACCAAATCTGGGAACAAATGCCCAAAGCTCCCAATTTCAGGTGTTCTACAATTAATTGTATGCACCCATATTCGTTGCCTCCGCCTCCACCTACGCTTTCTCAACCACAGTAACACTGCTATTTTTTGCAGTAGCCAGTACGTCCATGCTCCTGGAAGGCTGCCTTGGTACTAAATGATGTGCTGATGATTCGCTCTGTTGGAACTATGCCGATTCAAAATGAATCGATTCAAATGATTTTCCATGAATTGAATTGAATCGAATCGAATCGCTTGGTGTAAACGCAGCCTAAAACAATATTTTACTACAAAAAATAAATTATTATGGGATACAAGGATTCATACTTGATTGGTTTCAGGACTTCTTAACTAATAAAATGCAAACTGTCTGGTTTCTAAATCACACTTCCACACCACAGCAAGTAAAGTATGGCAAGGTAGTGTCTTATGCCCAATATTTTTCTTCCTATGTATAAATTATCTGCCAAGTATATTCAAAAATATAAAAACTATTCCTTTCGCAGACGACTCCACTCTTTATATAAATGGAGAAGATCCTGCAAATATAATAGATACAGCAAATACTGAGCTAAAAAATATTTCACTCTTGGTGCCTAAACAATAGGCTGACAGTGAACCTTAACAAAATTGATTTCATGCTGTTCCCAATAAACAAACGGAACCATTACCACCTCTAACCTTACATCACAACAAAATCAATAGAACCAAACAACACACATTCCTTGGCATAATTTATGATGATGCAATGTCCTTCAAACCTAACATAACAAACCCTACTCTAAAGTTATCTAGAATTGTGTCTCTGTCATATGAAGCTAAAGATGTTATGCCATTTTATGTACTTAGACTTATGAATAATGCACATATTTTACCACACCTATAATACTGTCCACCCATCTGGTGCAACACATCCAACACACCTACTGCCTCTATTTAGACTCTAAAAAAAGAATTATAAGGATTATAACTAACTAACAATAACTTTTTTTTTTAACATACTAAGCCTCTTTTTAAAAATATATATGCTTAAAATATTCAACATAAATAAACTACTACAAATTGGCATATATATGTTGAAATTACTGCACAGCGGACACAATACTGTTATTCATTCTCAACATGACTACCCTACACGCACACGAGACGATCTCCGTACACCAGCACACAACCTTACTATTTTTAAACATTCACTATCTTTCACCAATCCTAAAATATGTAACTCAATCCCCAGTAACATGAAAAGAAATTGTAACTCTTTATAATTTTAAAAAGTTATAACAAACATATCATTGCACAATACTAAAGTAATGCTGTCCATGTATCTTCAAAAACTTATGTATCTAGTATGTTTTTTTTTTACCCCTGTGGTGTGTGTGTGTGTGTGTGTGTGTGTGTGTGTGTGTGTGTGTGTGTGTGTGTGTGTATGTGTGTGTGTGTGTGTGTGTGTGTGTGTGTGTGTGTGTGTGTGTGTGTGTGTGTGGTTGTCAGAATTAGACCCATGTATTGCAAACCCTGGTGCTTTAGAGAATACAGATGACCTGCGCGTCACCAGACAGGATCAACTACCTAGCCACCACGCCCCTTCACCCGTAACTGTCACTTAACAGCGTAAATATGAAAGAATTGATATGTACTTCAGAATGCTTGAGAGGACACGTTGCTCAGTACAGGCAAGTCTCAGAGAATAGGAGAGTGAAGCCAGTAATGATTAAGCATGTAGACTCTGGGGTGTTGAAACAAAGGTTACGAGAGTGTGCCGTCCCGAATATGAAGGGAAGTATTGATGGGTGCGTAACACGAACAACTGAAACTTTACATGAATGTGTGAGAAGTGCGAAACAAAAGACAGACAAACACTGAAAGAGGAAGGGAGAACATAACGCAGAATAAATAGAAGAGAATGGTTCATAACAAAGACACATGCTGAAATATGGAAAGCCGTGAATTGGTCAGGAGAATTCAACTCAGATGATAAAATATTTGTTAAGCCATCTGAGGAAGAATTAAAAAAAACTATAGAAAGGAAGCCAAATTCTCGGTGTGCACCGATATTAAGAGAGAGTTCTAATACCTAAGTCACCATACCTGTCTTAGACGAACCAATCAGCAGTGTTGAGAAACCAAAAACATAAAGTTCGATAAAGCCTGCGGTCCTGATAAGCCTACGCCTGGAATATCTAAGCTTTTGCCGGGTTTTTGGTTTCTTGTTTTAACTATAGTCTTTAACAATATTTCTAGTCACAGTATGTACCCTACCGTCTAAACACGAGCCAAGTTGCATAATATATATATATATATATATATATATATATATATATATATATATATATATATATATATATATATATATATATATATATATATATATATATAAGAAAAGTGATAGCATGAGTCCTAGGAAGTACAGAGGTAAAAGTGTAATAAATAGCTGCGCGAAGCTGTATGATTTTATTCTATGTTCAATATAGAAAAGTGGTTCAGGCCTTTTCATAACAAGCCGAAGCACAGGAAAAGAGAGGATGTATCCAACACTTAGTAATGCTCCACATCTTATGTGATATTTCTTTTATAAAGTTTTGTAAAGATAACTTCAACTATTATAAAAGTTAAATAACTGTGGTTACTAAAAAATTTAACTAATTTTTCTCTCTCTCTCTCTCTCTCTCTCTCTCTCTCTCTCTCTCTCTCTCTCTCTCTCTCTCTCTCTCTCTCTCTCTCTCTCTCTCTCTCTCTCTCTCTCTCATTTCCCTCTTCATAGGTTATTCAACTTTACGATGTAAGGGTATTCAAGTTTTCCCTTTTCCATTTCCCTCTTCTTATTTACTGTGTTCTTTTCTAAAATTTCCTACCAAATTTTCTTCGTCTTCCCCCCACAAACTTCTTTACGCTTGTTGTCATTCCTTAATACTCATTTCTATGTCTTTTCCATTCTCATTTTTCTTCGCTTACAAGAAAATTACATTAAACTACTTTCCATTTAACTATTTGCGCTTCAATTTTCCTTTAATTCTTTTCTTTCTTTCTTTCCCCTCTCTCGATTTGTTTCCATTGACAAACAGTTAATGACTTCAACTAGTAAAGATATGCAAATTCACGCGTTATCACTTGGATCAGTTTTCTTTTCTTTTTCCAAAAATATTTATGGAAATCTATTTTTAATGTTTCTGTGTGTGTGTGTGTGTGTGTGTGTGTGTGTGTGTGTGTGTGTGTGTGTGTGTGTGTGTGTGTGTGTGTGTGTGTGTGTGCACACGCGCGCCTTGTCTGTAAACAAGTTGTGCAGAATAGCTCTAATATTTTGAGGTGATAATAGTGGCCTGAGACTTCGTAAAGGCTCCTAATTACGCTGAGTACTCAGTAAGTTGTCAGTAACCACGTAGAATGAAGAGTAAGCCTAAGGGATAGTGGGATTCAGACGCTGTAGACTTGTGAAATCTGAGTGCCAAGCCTACAAGGCCCCCTCGACATTTTCCCTGTGCCCGGCGAATGCACACTGATGCCTAAGTGACGTCATCATTGTGACGTCATTGCAGCGTGTTACCGATCATAAATTCTCTTTACATCACGTCACGTGTGGCGTCATCATCAACGATGGCCAAGTCACTGAGTGAACTGAGGCGTATGCAGCGTAGCCAGCTTACTAGAATAAACCTGATCGAGAGTTAATCTGGCAACGTGTGATGTAAATGAGGGTTTTGTTGAGGGTTTGATACTCGTAGAGCGACTGGACGAACTTGCCTCAGATGTCCAGGAGTTGACAAAAGCTGTTACTGCACCCGACACCTATATAAATAAAAGGTTTAATGAGCTATAAGCTAAAATAAACAAACCGGCTGAAATTCTGGCCAAACAACATTACCTAGAAATACTGGATAGAAAGGAGAGAAAATAATTTGATCGCCACTGGAATTCCCAATGAAAACGAGCCCCTATATGAGGAAACAAAAGAAGAGTAGAAACTGGAGAAGATTTGGTCCAAGGTTGGCTTCCGTGTAGAGATGCGGTCATACCGGAGGCTGGGTAGGAGAGACGATGATAGAAGCTCCCGACGGGCAATACTGGTGACACTGGCCGGGAAAGCATGAGGGACGACAGCTTGGAGACAACAAATCAGCTGAGGAATGCTGGAGGTGACTACAGTAAAATTTGCATCAAGAAAGACGTCCATCCAAGCAGTAGAAAGGGATGGAAGAGGCTCCACCATGCAGAGAGGGTGGAATAGGAACGTCCTGAGAACGCTGAGTGTGTGGTGCGGCTGGATGCTTTGGGAGAGAAAATTGTACCGGGACGGAGTAATGATCGACTCCTTGAATCTTCAGTCTTTTTAGATGGACCACAGCAAGCAAGTTTTCTAAGTATATTATTATGGAACATTGATGGTATAAAAACTAAGCTAGGGAAAACAATGCTATAAATCTTCTGTATAAATATGACATATTATGTGTAGGATGACTAGGGAGAGGCTTCGCGATCGGTTTCAACTTTATTCTCGAAACGTTTCAACCTGTAGGAGGAGTTAGTCATAATACATGTGTACAAAATATCAGCCATAAGCACTCTCATATACCAATGACGTTGCCACCTACATTACACACTCGTATAATAAACAGAAAGTAAGTATAGAAACAAAACAATGAAAGAAGATATAGGTAAATATAAATACGCAAAATAATCAGTGACTTACACGGTACCTCCCGTTACTGGACACACACAACCCGCAACTCCTACACATCAGCTGACCGCACAGACCCACAACGCACTTTATTCGTGCATGCCTACAGCTGGAAGCACACGCACGTAACCCGCCCTATTGGTACATGGCAACTGCTGGAAATACATACAATAGAATACAGTACAATAACCGTGAATCATCCGTCAATGTGCGTACGATATGTAAACTGTCCACACTACAAAAAGTTTCACCAAACTCAAAATCACATAACACAAAATCTTCGATAATCACGTTCAAAAAAAGGGGAATGCAGCATTATATTCTAACACACTAGGCGTACCGTAATACACTGGCCGCACCAAACAAAGGATAGCACAGCACCCAGGAACACTCCCGCTGTCCTTGTCAGTTTACAAAATAAAGAATGGTCAATACCTCCTCCATCCTTGCCTCCTCGCTGATCCGTGATGACGTCACAAATCACACCCCCACAATAATTAACCCTCTTTTGTAATGCCTTCAATCAAACCCTACAGAATAAAAGACATACATATTTACATAGTAATCGATATACTACTATATTTCGAAATACATTGACCTATCTACGTAAAATACGTACACATAAAACATACATGAGTAGGAAAGAAAATAGCACACACACACACACCCAAAAAAAAAAAAATAATAATAAATAAATAAATAAATAAATGAAATAAATAAAATAAATAAATAAATAAAAAGACAATACACACTGTAACGAAACACCGTGCACGAAACAATCTTAACAAGAACCTAACATAATTATTGTGACTCACGATACAATAAGTTTGAATAAAGTAAAGAAACCTGTGTCTGTGTCCCTCCCGGGCTACATTGCATATAATAGTAATGTAAGTAATAGTAATAGTAATGTAAGAGGGTCTGTTGATCGTTGAGAGACAGTGTTGCTAATGAAAAATTATGTATCTAAATTCATCAAGAAAATAGACACGAAAGTAGATGATCAAATTTGGATTCAATGTCAGTTTGCATCATTACATTTCAACAGGTCTGTTAAGATCTCCAAAAATACAAATTCTATAATATTTTTCATCCATTATCAATGAGTGAATATCAGATATTTCATTCAAAAAGTTATTAAAATGACCATTTGGAGGTCTATAGATACACATAAACAGATATTTCTTATTTACAATTATAGTCTCAATACCTATGGTTTCGATAAATGATTCAGAAATTGCTAATAGGTTTTGTGTTCCTGTATCATAATAATCTGTTGAAATATATAAAGCAACTCCTCCACCATGGCTATTTCTGGATCTAGTAAACATGTGGTACCTGGTATGTCGTACAATGAACAAAGATGAGAGACAAACCTAATTTCTATAAACCCTAGGATATCAAAATTAATTGAACTATTATGCATAATTGTATCCTTTATAGATTGAAGATATTTAGGAATTGATCTTATGCTCAGATTTAAAATGGTTAAGGCTCTATTGCATAGCGGGGGAGGGTTATCTAAAGATACATACCTTGATTTCGGAACAGCATTAAACCTATTGTGCACAAAGAATTAATTCACCTCTATCTCGTTGTTATATTTTCCATCACCTACAAGAAGGGGATGGAATTCTAGATTTCATTATTAGACTGTAAAGAGAAA
>CM035178.1:3696812-3706115 GCA_020233015.1 Callinectes sapidus | reverse complement strand
TGTGTGTGTGTGTGTGTGTGTGTGTGTGTGTGTGTGTGTGTGTGTGTGTGTGTGTGTGTGTGTGTTTTATTAAAGTCTACAGCAGTAACTGCATTATTGAGTTTATAAGAGGTTTTCTCTATCCTCCGGATGACAGAACGTATAAAGGGTTGTAAAGGAAAACTACGCTTCCAGTTTCGTTTCTTGATGTAACGTGAGGAAAAAGAGAAAACGAGACAAAGATGTGGTGTTTTTTTTTAAATCAAATGAAAATTAAAGATAACCATTTTCACAATCGCACGAACGAAGGGAAAGAAGAAACCTTACACTTAACGTATTCAATACTACGACATATTTTTACCGCGAGTTTTGAATATGAATAGACGATTTTATTGACATTAAGGAGAATCTGTGGAGATTAGAAGATTAATGTCAATAAAATCGTCTCATCAGATTAAAGATGAATAAAATGAATGATACAAAGAAATGTGGACCACTTGAAAGAAAGGCAGCAAACACGATTATAATTCCCTAGAATAGAAAAAAGTGAAGTAGGAACGAAAGATAAACCAAGAGAGATAACGATTGTAAATACCACAACACCAGTATAATGTATATAAACAGTGACGAGGCTTCAACCACCACCACCACCATCACCACGACTCCTACAGGCTTAGAATGTGGGCGAGTGACAGCTGTTGTTTACATTCTCGTTCGTCCATTTATCTAATTGTGTAACTGTGCCCTGTGTTCTTTATTCCGTCACACTTCCATCCTTTGCTTGTTTTCTACCAGAGCGTCCATTTGTTTACGTGTGTGTGTGTGTGTGTGTGTGTGTGTGTGTGTGTGTGTGTGTGTGTGTGTGTGCGTGTGTGTGAATTGTTCAGTCCGTGGTTCAAATTGTCTATCTGTCTTTTTGTTTTTATGTCGGCTTGCTCGCTATTTTTTTTTTTTTTTTGGGGGGGGGGGGGGGGGCTTGTCTGTCTACCTTTCTGCCTCTCTAACTACAAAATAACACCTCGAGGCTGAAACCGCTTGCTGACGCTGAGGCTATCTCACTTGTTGAATTTTTACTCGCTGGCTAATAAAATGCTGGACTGGATAGCACTTGTGGAGTACGAGTAACCGACAGTATGGCTGAAATGAAGTGTTTTGCTTGCTAACACACCAACTAACTTAATGGCTACACAGAGATTCCCTGATATGCACGACTTTAGATTACGCCAATTCAAAATAGCATGGTGTCAATCATTTTCCTGGTTACGGGTCAAATTCTCAATAATGAAACCAAGCCTATTGATGCTTCACGGACATTTTGTGCAAGGTTGTTGTGAGCTGCGACATTACCACAACTAATATGAAGAGTCTCTACCTCAATTTCATATTGAATGACATTACGTTCTCTCGCTAAGAATTTAACCATTTCTGCAAATCTATGATTCTCATCATTCTTCATAAACTATTCTCTCTTTAACTAGCAGGAAGAATACGTTCTATCTTCGATAGATTTACTGCATTCTCAATATCCCTTTCCTTGTCAAGCTTTTTCAGATCTAACCAAGACCGTTCCACTGTGCTAACCGTGTCCATCATCTTGTTACTGCCCTCTGGAACACCTTTCAAATGGTCTATCTCTGACAAAACAATATATACTAAGTGGTGGTGGTGGTGGTAGGTTCCACAGAAGGAACATCCAGGAATTCGTGACGGCCAAAAAACGAGAGTAGTGGTGGTGGTGGTAAGTTCCACAGAAGGAACATCCAGGAACTCGTGACGGGCAAGAAAGTAGAAGTGAGGACCTTTTTAATTACTCCTCACCAACAAAAATGACTGGCAACAAACAAATGTTGACTGCGCGTGGAGGTGACCATCCCTTATGGAGGGAAAAGGCCACAGCGCGTGTGTGTGGTTGCCAGGGACCGCGGCGCACTGGTGTTCCCCTACCGCTGCAAGCTGGCCTCCATCCCGCTGTACAAGGCGAGGTGTACGCGCCTGCCCGGCAACTTGTGGCGCAACGAGCAGGCCATGGCAATGCCCGTGGACATGGCCAAGCTGCTCAGCTACAGGAACCTCGCCCTGCAGCTGTATTGCCTGCGCGGAAGTGACGTCAAACACAAGGGCGTATTTAACTTCCGCCGCCTGATGGCTCAGCAGCAGCAGGAGGACGAGGTATTCCTGGCCATGCAGTACTCCGCGACCTGCTGGTGGCACTGCTTCGCCCGCTGCTTCCGCAGCTGCTTCTGCTGCAAGGGTTCAGAGGACGAGGTGGTGTTGGTGCAGGTGCCGGTGGTGGTGAAAGGCGGTGGCGGCGGTGGCGGCGGTGACGAGCGCGGCTGCTGCACCAGAGAGGGCAGCCTGGGTGACATGTGGCGGCACAGCGTCCCTGCCTCAGGGACCCCTGCCCTGTCCAAGGCCGCCCCTCTGGCCAGTGTAGCAGCGCCAGTCCCGGACGCCCCAGCCCCAGTCCCAGACACCCCCACCGGCGCCAGGGAAGAGCACCTTGGGCCGCTTCCACTCCCTCCACCAGTAAGATTCCCCGACTCTGGCGCGGTGTTCCCCGAGCTAATACGGGAGCACGACCTGCTGCTGGCCGCGGAGGTGAGGAGGACGCGGCGGCAGACTGAAGAGGGGAAAGAGGAGGGACACCGACACCACGGCATGAGGAGGCACGGACGGCTGGCGCTCGCCTTGGTAGGAAGCCTGGCTGTGCCAACTGGCACGCTGGTGGCCAGGCCTGAGGCCACACCGTCCGTGCACTGGCTGCTCTGTGGACTGGCCGTGGTCCTTCTGCTGGCGTACGCTTGTGCACAAGTCCGTGTGCGGCGGCGACGACAGCAACACAAAAGGTGAAGGAGTCCAGAAGAGGGCCCCGCGCCCTCAGCACAGCTGCCCACCCCGGCGCCAGGGCGGGCAGCTCTCAACTAGCTGGCATCTCAACACACAACACTGGTGAGCATCTCTGTGCCAGTAAAAAACTATGTACTGAACTGTACTGTGAACACATGGCACTCATGTCCTGTCTTGTCACGAAACACTGGTGACGTGTTAGCCTGCCAGGCTGGCACTGATACAAGGCATTCATTGGCTGGCACTTTGTTCAGAACTGATGAATGCATGTATGTATGTGTGTATGTATGTATGTAGTATGTATGTGTATGTGTGATACGTATGTGTGTATGTATCTACTTGAAGATGTAGGTACCTGTGTATTTATGTGTATGTTTCGATGTACGTATGTGTAGGTATGTATGTGTATGTATGTATGTGTGTATGTGTATGTGTGTATGTGTCTATATGTGCATAGGTATGTGTGCATGTTTGTATGTGCGTGTGTGCGTATGTATGTATGTGTATGTGCGTATGTGTATGTGCGTCTATATGAGCATGTGTATGTGTGTACGTGTGTGTATGCGTTTGTTTGTATGTGTATGTGCGTATGTGTATGTGTCTATATGTGCATGTGTATGTGCGTGTGTATGTATGTATGTATGTATGTGTATGTGCGTATGTGTATTTGCATATATGTGCCTACACACACACACACACACACACACACACACACACACAGAACACACAGAACACACACACACACACACACACACACACACACACACACACACACACACACACACACACACACACACACAGAGAGAGAGCGCGAGAGAGAGAGAGAGAGAGAGAGAGAGAGAGAGAGAGAGAGAGAGAGAGAGAGAGAGAGAGAGAGAGAGAGAGAGAGAGAGAGGTAATGAACAGTGTGGTGGTGGTGGTGGTGGTGATGGTTATGGTGTGACAACCAGTGAAATTTTACCAGGTCCTACCTGAGACAATTGTGAAATAGACGAGTCACAATTCCTACATATTTTCTCAAAGTGTGAATGAGATACAGTACAATACATACAGTACTGCCATCCCCTCATCATACCTTGACACTGAAACACAAAGTTAACTAGAGCTTTTATCCGATGACACCACCACCTCCATCACCACCACCACTGTGTACATTGTTGTTGTTGTTGTTGTTGTTGTTGTTGTTATTGTTGTTGTTGTTGTTGTTGTTGTTGTTGCTGTTGGCTAGACCTGTCAAAAAAGGCTGTTAATAAAGCATCACTGCATGATGTGCTCCAAAAGTTGAACTGAGAAGAATCGAAATTCTTCATGAATCATTAATGAAGAAAATACTCTTTTCAAAAAAAAAAAATCATTATTGATTGCTGTTTCCTGTATAATGGAAGACGTTAAAAAGAATGAACATATGGTAAAAGATTATTGTTATGCACCAAAAGTAGAAATTTATGCAAGAACGTTTTTTTATATTATGTAGCCTGATTGTTATTCGGTAAAACATAAAATATACATATAAAACACATTATATAACCACGATTTATAAAATAACATTAATTTTAGGGCTTTATGAGACTTTTTAAAGGAAATGGAAATCTTTAACAAAAGCATACATTGTGATGAAAACTGAACATTCACCAAAACAAAGAGAAAAAAGTTTATCGAGTGTTTTTTTTTTTAATTATGATGCAAAACGTCAAAAAAGAGGAATCTAAGTCGATCAAAAGGAAACAACATTTTAGCAGAAGAAATACGTCTTTTTAATATTTTCTATGTTACCCAACATACATTAAAATTTAGGAACGTGAAGAACATGTCAAATGTACAAAATCTGAATGCTTATCCACTCATAATGTGGCAAAACTCTCTTTTCAGCTAACACTAGATTTAATATTTATATGCATTTATATATATATATATATATATATATATATATATATATATATATATATATATATATATATATATATATATATATATATATAGATAGATAGATAGATAGATAGATAGATAGATAGATAGATAGATAGATATAGATATTACTAATAATAAAAAATAATAAATATAGCGATTCGTTCTAAACGCCCTTGTAAAAACTAAAACTTTTTTTTTTAGAAAAATTTTTTTTACAAGAAACAATTCTTCGTGAAGACAATTTATGACGAAAAGATGGACTTTATAAAAAAATAAATAATTAAAAAAAGAAGAATGCACTTTTATCAAAAAGTTTTTTATATTGATTGCTTATTATATATTATATATTATATTGGATGTCATTGAAAAGAATGAATCTATGACAAAAAATTCATTATTTCCTTTTTATTTTGTAGCAAAAAGTAGAGATTTACGCATTGAGAGAATATCAAATATGTTTGTTTTTGGAGTGGTTATGTTTATTTTATGGAAAAAATATATATTAGGATACATCATCTTAATCTTCAATTATTTTGGTTTTATGGTTGTTTTTATGTAGAAAAAATATTAAGGTACATCATCTTGGTCTTCAATTGTTTTTGTTTTATGAATGTTTTGCAATAAAGTATAGAAATTTTCCTAAAAGACAGTATACTCGTATAACCACTATACCTAAAATAAAACCTGTCTTAAGTTTTTTTTTTTTTTTTTTAGCTTTATAGGGAAGGGAACGGAATTCTTTATAGACCATGTGCCTGAGGGTTAAGAAAAACGTTGTCTTGATCAGAGTAGATGACGCAATCTACGAGTTGGGGCAAGAAGACATCACCAAAGAGCTGAAGCTAAAAAACAACTGGATTGGTGACGAACTCAGCTCTCTCTACAAATTACCAAACTCTAACACCTTAAAAATAACGTTCACAAACACCCAGTTGACAAAAAAATTCCACAGAGCAAGGCATATGTGCCTTTGTCATAAGTGTTCCACCCCATGAAATAAGGCAGGAAACCTACGTTCCAGTCATATGCTATATAAACTGCTACCAGCTGGAACACCACAATAACAGAGTGCCCAAAAGGAAGGCATTACAAACGGTGCTCAGAATGTAGTAAAGAAGGCCATTTATGGTATGAATTTAGAAGAAGAACAAACAAATGCACCAACTGCATTGAAAAACACTCGTCCCTGGCAATGAAATGCGCCAGATCAAAAACCTTCTAAAAGAGAAGAGGATGGAAGAAATAGAAAAACAAAAGATGACATACTCCGACATTACCAAGATCCAAACAAACGCCCCTCCTCATATCAAAACTTTCTACCTAGCAGTACCCCAAATATCTAATTTTTAATGATAAACATATATTCAATATGATTCTGACAAATGAAATAATTCTTAAAAGATGTTGGAACAAAGTAGAAAAAAGATGAGTTCAGGAAATTAAGATCCAGTCCAGAGAAACGATAGATCACCCCTTGAAAGGAGAGATTCAGGAGCAAGAAATTCTACACACTATGAATAATTCTCTCAAAATAATACAACAATAATCAAATAAAACTTCTTATTAGTTAAATACCAAAAATTTTTACCCGATTTAATTCTAATAAGTAATCATGGCTTTAAATCTAAAGAACAACTTGAAATACCCGGAAATAAAACTGACAAAATTAACAACACCGAAAGCCTTGTTGACCAGTCTGCCATAGCTATTAAATATAACATCCAATTTAAATTATATGATGATTTTGACACTGATGTACTTGCAGTTGAAATTCAAACAAGTCTTGGACCAAAAATAATCTCAACCACGTATTTACCACCAAGACGAAATTACCTTCTCTTCACAGATATTTATAGACTTTTAAATAATAATATAACTACTTACATAATTAGAAACTTTAATGCAAGATACAAACATTTTGGTAACAACGATAGTAACACAGCGGGGAAAAATCTAATCGATCTAATAAATCTAGACAAACTGATACATTTGGGGATTTACTTTATGATAAAATTTTCTCGAATAAACATATTAATGAACCTGGAAAAATAACCACATCTGATCATATCCCTATAATACAGAGATTATCTACCAAACCATTCATTACTGAAACTCCCTCATATATACAAAACAAACAAAGCAAACTAGGAAATTTTCAAAGAAACACTAAAAAAAGCATTAATTTAAAGGATATAAACAATTGCAATTCAGAGCAGCTTGAATCAACAACTAGTGAATGGATTGACATTTTAAAGCAATGGACAAAGCAATACCTTAAAGCAACCACAACTTGACAAACCGGCTTAAAATAACTGAAGAAATAATTAATCTACAAAGCCAGTTTAAGTTACTCTAAGAAAATAGAAGATCACATGGACATTACATAGAGTTTACTAAAATAAAGCATGAGCTAAGAGAAAGATGTAAAGATAATTATAATAGAAATTGGGAAAATAAATTAATGACCTAATCAATAATTAATAATAATAGTATATAATAACAGTAAAAATACTAGAAATTTCGGGAATAGATTTAAAATACTGAAAGATAAACCATAATACACAACAATAATATGAAAGACATGGATGGAATAGAGACAAACGATAGATAGAGACAAAGGGAAATGTGATCTATTAGAAAGAACTTGGAGAAACATCTTCAGAATAATGGAAGATGAAGAGGTCTTATTTCATAGAGACCACTCTGCTCACATAGATTAATTTGTAAATGTAAATTCAGAAAGGGTATCAGCATTTCTACTTACTGATCTAAGTAGACTGAATGATGGAAATTACCACACAAGAGAAATTAAAAAAGACGAAATAAAAAAAAAAGTTACGAAAGTTTAAAAACAAAGGACTGGGTTCCTCAAAATTTAATACATTAATATTAGAAAATAATATTTAATCCATGTTATATATATATATATATATATATATAATATAATATAGAGATATATATATATAATAATTATATATATGAATATATATTATATATCTATATATATATAATCGAGATATATATATATATATACTAGATAACGCCTTAAACGACTCATCAAACAACGCAACAGGGCTTATTTCACCGAGCCCTCTTCAGGTCGCTGAGGAATAAGGTGATAAGGGAGATTAGGACTGCCAAAGCTTCTTTCTACCCCAACAAATTGCACCACCTTAAACATCAGGACAGCAGTAAGTGGTACAGCAAGATAAAGGCTCTCTGTGGTCTAAAAAAGCAAACCTCCATCCTTCCCTGTACTTCCCACTTACCCCCTGACCTAGCAGCTCAGGAAATAAATTCACACTTTGCCACTATCGGCCAAACCCTCCCCCCCTTAGATCTGTCCCTCCTCCCTGCCTACCTTCCCTCCCCTACACCACCACCCTCTGTTCATATCACCCAAGTAGCCAACAAATTAAATAAACTGAGGCACAACAGATCCACTACGCCCTTAGATAAGGCAATAAAAATTTATAAAGAATTTGCTCCTGAACTTGCCCTCCCCCTGTCCGACATAATTAATGCCTCTCAATCCCAGCACTCCTGTCCAAGTGACTGGAAATCTTCTTACGTAACACCTATACCCAAGGTCCACAATCCACACTTACTAAGCGAACTCAGACCAATTGCTATCACCCCTGTCCCTAGCCTTATTTGTGAAGACTTTGTTTTTGAGTGGGCATACCACAAAACTAAGGATGTAATAGACATTCAACAATACGGCAACATGAAATCCTCCTCCACTACCCACTGCCTCATAAATTTTCTGGACTTTGTACACAGTCACTTGGACAAACGTAACACCTCTCTAGCCGTCACCTTTGGAGACTTTAAAAAGGCCTTTGATCTTGTTGAACACACTGTAGTCCTAAGCAAGGTGGTGCAACTTGGGCTCCCCTCACACCTCACAGCATGGCTGGCGGACTTCCTTTCTGGGCGCCAGCAAGTGGTTAGATATCAAGGCACCACATCCTCTCCCCTCCCCCTGTCCTGTGGGGTCCCCCAGGGTACCAAGATGGGCCCTCTCTGCTTCCTCATCCTGATCAATGATGCCCTAACCGACACCCCCCATAGATGGACATAACACTGGATGACCAGCTAAACTGGAAGCAGCACGTAAACAATATAATACGCACCGCCTCATTCAAGCTTTACATGCTACGCAGACTAAGATCACTGGGAACGCCAGGAAAAGCGCTCGGGGAAGTATACAAGATCTTCATACTTCCCACGCTCACGTACGGTTCCCAGGCCTGGTCATCCTCCCTCAACCTTACACAGAAACAACTACTGGAGAGGGTACAAAAGAGGGCATGCAAAATCATACTTGGTCCGGACTACAACGGCTACGATAATGCTCTATCCATACTCAGCCTGAGCAAACTATCCCAGCAGCACCAGGAAGCACTCCACAAGTTTGGGAAAAAACTGCTAACTCACTCCAGATATCGGAATTTTTTACCTCCATACGCTCCTCCAGCGACACAAGCCACGAGACACTACAACAAGCTGGTGCCTATACGAGCCCCTAGAACCGACCGATATAAGAACAGCACCATTCCAACAATT
>CM035178.1:3689312-3694312 GCA_020233015.1 Callinectes sapidus | reverse complement strand
TTATAAATAATGCTGATAATAATTTACGGTTTATTAGGAATCGCAGCCTACAATTTTCGGATGAAAATCTACAGGACATCATATACAAATTTGTGTATGTGTGTGTGTGTGTGTGTGTGTGTGTGTGTGTGTGTGTGTGTGTGTGTGTGTGTGTGTGTGTGTGTGTGGTGTGTGTGTGTGTGTGTGTGTGTGTGTGTTTGTTGTTTGTGTGTTTTCTGTGTTGTTTGTGTGTTTTCTGTATTGGTGTGTGTTGTTTGTGTGTTTTGTGTGTGTGTTGTGTGTGTGTGTGTGTGTGTGTGTGTGTGTGTGTGTGTGTGTGTGTGTGTGTGTGTGTGTAATAGTGTCGTCTTCACCTGTACTTATTGAACCAGGCATCACCAAGTGTGATGACAGCTGCACCCACCTTTCCGCAGGCTGCTGTGACGTTCTTTGAGCCTATCTTTAAACTCACTGATACATTAATATCCCGCCAACAAATGTGTCTAGAACATTGTTTGACCTTCAAAAAATGCAACGTGGTCAGATGACACGCATAAACAAAGATGAACTAGTTGCCATAATACTAACAGCACCAGAGTAAGATGGTGACTCCACGCAAACGATCCTGGCTCGGCTGACAGCACTGTTGACAGAGGTAGCCGAGTTGAAGCAGGCAATAACTTCTCCTGAGAGTGCGATAAATAAGAAAGTGGAAGAGCTGCAGTCCCAGGTAAACAAGCAGGCAGATATCATAGCAAAGCAGCAACGCTACTTAGAGCATATCGACAGGAGGGAGAGAGAGTGTTATCTGATCGTCCTTGGCGTACCTGACAACAACGAAAGCCTGGACAGCCTGGACAAGATATGGTCGACAGTACGGGCGACCTGCCGAGTCCAGTCAGTGGGACGACTGGGCAGGAGAGGCGACGGAGAAAAGAGAAGAAGACGACCCATCCTTGTCACTGTGTCATCCCGGGAGGATCGCGAAGGTGTGCTGGATGTAGCGAAACGCCTTAAGTCAGCCGGTGATGAGTGTAAGACTATATTTATAAAGAGGGACGTACACCCAGGCGTAAGAGAAGAATGGAAAAGACAGAGATGCTGAGAAAACAAGAAAATATTGGCTGCAATATCTACTTAAATGCAAAGGAATGTCAGTTATATAAAGATGGCATAGTGATCGATAAGTGGAATTGCCAGTCTTTTTAAAACGACCACATCAGTCTAGTTTGAAAATCCTCTCATGGAATATTAATGGAGTGAGAACTAAATTAGAAAACCTATTGTGTCGAATCTGCTTTTCAAATATGACACCATAAATTTGAATGAGATTGAAACAGATTTATGTTTAAGTTTACCTGGTTTTGTAGAATATAGGAGTGCGAAGACAAACTCAGCGCATCGCGGAGGAACGTTGGTGTTGGTAAAAAATTATTTATCATCCCATGTGATATGTTTTGATAACAATACGGAGGATCAAGTGTGGCTACAGTTGAGATGTGAACCCAAAATTATGTTTGGATTTTGTTACATCCCCCCAAGTGATTCTCCATATTATTCTAATTACTCTTTTGCTGCCCTCCAGGAAAAAGTGTCTGATGTTCAGTCATGCAAAAAAAATGTTCATTATAGGAGACTTAAATGTTAGATTTGGTGCTAGCGTTCGTGACTTGTTAATAAACCGTGTTGAAGCACCAAAGTGTCGTATGTACTCGTACCCAACCATTCCTGATGATGTAAGGAATCCTAACGATAATGCTTATATGTTATCTACATTATGCATGAACAGTAACCTCCTTGTTATTAATAACTTAAAAACAAGTACAAATCACTTGTTTAGAGGGAAAACGTATAGAAAGAAGGATTCTTGGATTTCTGAGGTAGATGTATTCTTAGGGTCGTGTGATGCTCTACGAAACATAAGTTCATTCAATGTTCACCAGACGATTCACCTTCCATCAGACCACGCTCCGATTTCCTTAAAATTACAGTTACCTAAGATTTCCTTTAAGGAGTTATTCAATCGAGCTTGTATGCTGGGATCTCACGGATCACTTGTGGAACAGCAGCGTGGCAGACTGGTGCGTGGACCTGTCAGGTTTAGTTCTATTAACCCAGTGATGTTTGCAGACAATGTGCCCGAGATTGATGATTTGATGAACATAAATGATGTCGAAACACTTCAACTTGTAAACACACCTTGTTGCTGGTCTTGGATTAGGGACAGTCTCCTGAATCTTGAGTGGCAAGATTTGCCTCACTTTGATATTCGTCAAAAAAGACTGATACACTCCAAACGAGTATATACTTTACTAGCTAAATAGTGCAAACTGATTATACTAAACGGGTGAACAACACAATATTAGTTTAATCTTATTCATACTTGTAAAATCAATGTGAAATGGAATTGCCAGTTGTTAAATATTCTGGCCCTGGTTTCAAGATACATCACTGTAAACGATTTCCAGTGTAATGCTATTATTTTACTCCACTTGTACATAATGATATGATGCCACACAGCTGCTTGGTTAAGGACACAAAAATTGCGATAGTTAACATCTTGCTTGGCTCAGCTATCTCTTAACCGGCCAGTGATATCTGGTGGCCGACGATTTCATAAATAGCCCATTGTAGTCTCAATACCTATGGTTTCGATAAATGATTCAGAAATTCTTAATTGGTTTTGTGTTCCTGTATCATAATAATTTGTTGAAATATGTAAAGCAACTCCTCCACCATGGCTATTTCTGGATCTTGTAAACATGTGGTACCCTGGTATGTCGTACAATGAACAAAGATGAGAGACAAACCTAATTTCTATAAACCCTAGGATATCAAAATTAATTGAACAATTATGCATAATTGTATCCTTTATAGATTGGGGATTTTTAGGAATTGATCTTATGTTCAGATTTAGAAAGGTTAAGGCTCTATTGCATATCGGGGAGGGTTATCTAAAGATACATACCTTGATTTCGGAACAGTATTAAACCTATTGTGCACAAAGAATTCATTCACCTCTATCTCGTTGTTATATTTTCCATCATCTACAAGAAGGGGATGGAATTCTAGATTTTCAAAGTTTCATTATTAGACTGTAAAGAGAAATGTAGAGCCAATTTCAGTAATTTATTATCACATATTGAGCGAAAAGATAATTCGTGGCAAAGAATCATCACTAACCAATACTAACATTACGTAAAAGATAACTTGCTGGAACTATACCCATTTACTTTTTGCGCTGATTTTTCTGTCGTCGCATGCTTCGTTCCAATGAGGACTCCTCCTCGGGCTTTCCACCACATGCGACCATGGCACACCTCCCACCAGTCCCAGAAAAAGCAAGAGCTGCGGCTCCCACACAAACAGCTGGACCACCGGCACCAACGTTATGGAAGGATATTGCTACAGAAATTAAATGCAAAGGTAAGTTATTTACTTATTAGGTCTATACAGTACAAGTTACATGTGTGTATATATCGCTACCTCATTGCAAGAGGGTCGTAACTCCAAATTTGCTAGTTTTGAGTTATATGGTGTACAAGATTGCCAAATTGATTCTGCATCTTTTGGTAAAAGAGTCGTAAATCTAGGTGAATTAGCGGCCGAGAGATGGCACTAACAAGAGTTTTAGTGAACATCAAAATATCTCTGAGGGTTGTGGCAACAGTGTCGTAGTCAGTGTTACTATGGCAGTCGTTGAGGTAACATCTCTCGAATTTTGTTCAAGACTGTTGTAAGTAGGTTTTACGACTCTTTTACAACTAAAGTGAGAGCACACAAGTGGTGTTCTATTTCTAGTTAAGGCTTTCTAGCAGTGAAAATTAATAATTTCTTAAAGTGACTTGACGTGATAAATCAAATTGTGTCTTTCTTGTACAAAAATTTTAATAGAAAAGTGTGTGGTAAAACAAAATGTGGCAATATTGAACAAAACGTCCGAGAAAACACTTGATTTAATATGACTTGCGTCTCTTTAACTACAAAACCACCAAAACCACCAATTTAGTAACAATGTCTTACAATGAATTGCAGCTGTGTTGCAGAAAAATGTCTTATCAAAAACGCAATTGTCCTTGTTGTAACATAACAAATGTCAGTTTAGATACAAAACATTGCAGTCATTTTCAATTACTACATTGCTTTTCAGAATTTACTCATGATTAATTAATGATGTCCCGTGGATTGAAATGTGTGCAAATGGCATTGCAAAGAAGAACAGAATTGGAACAGGCTAGTGAGAAAGACGGATCGGTATCAGGTGAGTGATGCCTTCCTTTGTAATGGTTAAGAGTGTGGTCTGGCTCCAAACAGTCTTGGAGTAGGGAATAGCCTAGACTGGCCACTGCCAGGCTAGGAACAGGGCCCGGATTGGCCCCTGCCAGGCCAGGAAATACAGTGTAAAATGGGATGGATGGGAGGACCAGGTTAGGTGGTATATTAAGGTTAGGGTAGTGACCTACAAATTAAAAATTTACCCCGCATTCTTAACTTATACCCATTTCCTCGTTTTTTGTTATAGGCTAGGCTATTAGGCCTATCATCATCCTAGACATTAGGCTAAGCCTAGGCCTAGCCCACACTGGCTACACTTAATATCATGGGCAAAAATATATTAGCCCCTGACAGGCTAGGAATAGCGCCCAGATTGGCCCCTGCCAGGCTAGGAAATACACTCTAAAATAGGAGGGTTGGAAGGACCAGGTTAAACGATATATTAAGGTTAGGGTAGTGACCTAAAAATTTTTGCACCCGCATTTTCAACTTTTACCCATTTCCTCAAGTTTTTATCTTGGCTAGGCTATTAGGACTATCATGCCATCTTACTATATATTAGGCTAGGCCTAAAGAATTTCTATTATCTTATCAAGCATGCTAGTTTCTATGCAATTTAACTAAATACATGTTATTTTTCACCCCAGAACCTGATGATAAGAACGATGGACGTCAAATGAATCCTGACTTAAACTCAGCACCACCACTCAGCAGCCCAGACTGTGTTGCCAGAAGCAAATTCATCT
>CM035178.1:3657507-3667894 GCA_020233015.1 Callinectes sapidus | reverse complement strand
ATATATATATATATATATATATATATTAGCGAGTGTTATGGAAGTTTAAAGGAAAACCGATATTAGGAATAAATACCTCACTACGGTCTCCTTCGAACAAGGAGTCTGAAGGTGATGGTGACTATGAAACAAATATAACGAAACAAAAAAACTTAAAATACATAATTAGGTTTTTCTATTCTCTTAATTATCTATTTACTTGTAGGTATTGAGCACATCATCAACATAGTCTCCTGCAAAAAGCATAGTATTAAAATGGAAGTCTCGGAGTCTCTGTGTCAGTGGGCAAACCTCAATAACATGTTGCTCTGTTTATACTGAGCCACCTGACACAGGCATTCGTCCAGGGGCAAACGACCCTGTCCTCGCCTGCACCACCTGCCGGTCTCACACTCCAGCGAGTGACCGCTGACACAAAACTGTGTGAACGACCACTTGTGTGCTTTGTTAATGGTATGTTTTTTTCTGTATACACACAGTGGGCTGACATTTCTGTGTTAATACTTTTATGTCACTCTCTTAAATGTATCACTACGTCTTAATTCATCCACAGTATCCAACATTACTTCCTTCAACAGTCTTACATCTTCTCTTATAAATTCTCTCACTATTTTAGCCGTACGTGTTTCTGATTGTTACACCAAGTTGATTACAAAAGCAAGTGGATCGTCTCTGTACCCAGACCGCTCTTGCCACATGGCTTGGAAAAATTCATATTTGTTTTTTACAAGGTCCTGTAAAGACAGGTAAACACTCTCAACATAACACACATCATTACATGTAGATTTTGTTACTCATAAAAGCTTTCTCAAACACCAGTTATATAGTTTATTCATTGGTCGTAAATCTGCACCTACCCACGATTCACATCTGTATCTTAAAGATGATAAAAGAGCTGCATCAAATATTTGTTTCTTTAAAAAGAAATGGCACATTACTGTTTTTATTCACTTGGCACTGGCGTGGGCCTTGACACTGCAAGACACTGAGCCATCACGGTGAATGTGGACCCAAGATATACATAAAAGTCACAGTACTCCACCCTCAAATCACGTGCCATCAGCACCTCGGAGTCTCTTGCACCACCACATACAACAAAAACTTGTTTTTGACTGATTTACCTGCATTCCATATTCTACACAATAATTTTGAAGCAAAGTCAACTTTTCCAACATACCGTACTACCTTTACAAGTTGCCATTATTACCGTATCGCCCATAAGCACCAACATGTGTAGCCATTGTAAAAAACCATCAAGACAACCTGCCTTAATAATTCTTATTAAATCATCAACAAAGATAATGAGCAATAAGCATGATGTAGGTGAGCCTTGTCTTACACCCATGGTTAACAATATCACAGTTGTTCCAAGCACACTTTCTGTACGGGTGTAAACAACAATCAAGGCGGCTAACATTACAGAACCACAACCTAGGCGCTGTACTGCTCTGAACAAGATGTGCCGTGGCACTCCATCGTACGCCCGTGAGAAGTCTATAAATGTTACATAAAGTTTTAACCTATTCCTTTTTGCCATATCACACAATAATCTTAATGACACAATATGTTCTATACAACCTCTGTTTCCTTGTCCCCCAGCCTGTTCTCTGTGTGGTATGAACCATTGTTTAAGCCTAGAATATAACATATAACTTCACTATAATATTCATGATGCTTATTCCTCTGTAATTCTCGGTTTCTTTCTTTGAACCTTTTTTGAACACAGTAATTAATTTAGCTCGTGACAAGATTCAAGGGTAATTACCTTGCATAAAAACTGTATTAAAGATGTTACATAAGAACAATTTCCACTGGGCTGGCATGGTCTTAAAAATTCATGGTAAAAGACCATCAGGCCCACATACTTTATCTGCGTTTAGTAATTTGGCCTGGTTTTGCACTTCAATGGGTAGAATTGGGTCATCTAATAATGGGATATATATATATATATATATTAGAATCAAAATTCTGCTCAGATAGGGTTACATTATTATGGCTCTCCATAATTTAAGATCATCTTTACAATGAACTATTCTTTCCCATCTTTCTAAAACAGTGCCTTATCTGGTGGCACAGTCATGCAAACTATTACAGACCTTTTCTATTGTCTCTTCAATTGGGTCTATTTGTAACGGCAACTTAACAGAACATGAATTATTTACAAACATTCTTTCATCAATACTACTCCATGACAAGGGTTTCCTAACATTCTTATTACATTAATGTTATTATACATAACACTGCATGATCACCAAGATACTGGGCATGAACAAGTAAAATTTCGAGGTCCATGTCTGGCACAGTCATCATCACGGTAATCGGTGCGTGATCTCAAGGCACCAAAAAATCTGTCACTCTACTCATCAATGACGGGTTCAAAATGCATGTGTCTAGCTCAGATATCCATTCGTTTCCTTGTTTATAAGTTTTGTCACTGATAAAATGTTTATTATTTGTCTTCAGATCCGTACAGCTTCCTTTCACGGATATCCAGCTGAATCCCACATCCAGAGTTTTCGGGTTGTTCTTTTTCCTTCTTCTCCGCTTCACATAGTCGTTGCATAAATTGCATAAATTCTATCCACAAATGAGGTCAATTTCAGCTCGTACAATATGATATGAATTATTCTGGTAGAGGCAGGGCAATCCAGGATAAACCGCGTGGCTTTGTTTTAAAACTTTTCAAGTGGTTGCCAGGATGTCTTGGAGAGCTGACAGAGTGGAGGGGAAAGGTAGTCGACGACTGAACGAAGAAATACAACGTATATAGTTCTGGCTATGGGGATAGATACTTCTTTCATGTTGTTGGCAAGCCACTTGACAGGGATGAAGCGCTGTTCAAGTCTATCCTGGAGGTCCTTAACGATGGGATGGATGCGTTGTCGTGCAGGTATGGCTGCGGTGATACGCACCGGGGCACCTGAGTAGATGTATTGTGTGCAATGAGGGACAACACCGTCTCCCACGGTGAAGACAGGGAGTGTCCGAGGGTTACGGGTAGGGAACATCCTACTCTTTTCAGGGGAAATGACGAGGCCACAAGCAATTGTTGATGAATAAAAGGCATAAAGAAAGAGCTGAAGATCCGAGTTGAGTTGGCATGGATGCAGATGTCATCAGCATAACAACTGACTGAGGTACCAGGGATGTCAGGGAGAAGAGAAAGAAGACGGTGGATTAGAACATTGAAAAGACGTGCTGCATGCGCCCTTAAAAAGAACCCGAGCAGTTCTATTGCTGAGGTAGCTGCGTATCTATCTTAACAAGTTACCCTTAACACCAAATTCAGCAAGCTGATCAAGTATTATATCCCTGTTTGCTGTATCAAATGCACTCCTAAGGTCAATGAATGTTGCAACACTGGTGTGGGTGAGTCGGGTGTAAAGCTCTAAAAGGCAAAGGTGTGTTCCTCGATGAGGTAGAAAACCATACAGCTGTGATAAAAGGTTGGGTTGTAGATGGAACATTAGAAGGTTAAGGGAGATCCGTTCAAGCACCTTGCTGAAGCATGAAGTCAGGGAGATGGGGCGAAATTTATCAGTGCCAGGTTTGGGTATGGGTACAATAGGTCCATGGTCCAGGTCCATGCTCGGGGTACGTGCCCTCTCTGAAAACACAAGTTAAAGAGCTCAAGTAGTGGATTGGCTGGGACCTTCTGGAGAAAAAGTAAAACTGAATAAGTAATCCCATCTTCACCAGGAGCTGACGCCATACCTCGAGTGAGGGCACGCTGACGTGATAGGCACGTCATCCTCCTCGTCTGCCTCCAACAGATTGTTCACAAGACGGGGAAAGCGAAGGTATACATAGGAAGAGAGTGCATCTTGAACAGCTGGAAGGCTACCATGTTGTGACTGTGCAGACCAGGTATTAATAAGGGACTGGGCGTAATCAGCTGGATTGAGGTGGAGAGCAGTACTTGGCCGTTTTTTAGTCATTTTATTTATCTGGTGCCACATAGACCCCACGCTGGTGGGGTGATTGATGTTGTCAGTAAGAGTATGCCACGAATCAGTCTGGGCACACTGTTGGAGAGCTATCTATCAGTTCATCTCGAGAGGTTTGATACTGCACAAAGTGGCAGGATGAGGATGTCTTTGGAAGGCAAGGCCATGCCCCTCTGCTTTCTTTCCTGCCTGAAGCACACGGTCGTTGAGCGATCCAGTGCGGGTCCCGGGGCGACGGGCGAGATGAGGTCTGGTGACATACTGGGCGTAAAAGTTATGGGTTGACTTCACTAACGAAGAATATAATTCATCAGCGGAGTGAATGTTGATTGTATGAAGCATAGTAGCCATGTAGGAGATGACATTTGTATGTTGGGCAGTATTTGGGAGGTATCTTGATGCAGGTGCGGGCTTGAAAAGTGAAGGGTGGAACTGGAATTGAGTAGCAGAGGCCAATGGCAACATGGTCAGAAAAACGCACAGGAATAGAGGAGCACGTGACGCGTGAAGCCACCAATCCTGAGATGAATCTCGTACGTGGTCCACAGGAGTGGGTCGAACCACCAATACCCCAGCGCGTGAGTCGGTATCGTTTGACGTAATTAAGCAGCAGAGATCCATTCCAGTTTGATATGGGAGAAGAATCTCTCAGTTCAGGATGGCGGGCATTATAGTCTCCCATATAGAAAGCACCACGCAGCGTTGGAAGGGGCAAGGCAACCAAGCTTATTCTTGCTGTGGCAGAATAAACATTACATATACGAATCTTGCCACGCCCTAGTGCTACCTCCTGCAGTTAAAAGGTCATGTCTGCATCAACAGAGGTACGGAGAAGCTGGCGTGGGACTGAAGAGTGCACATACATGATGAGACCGTTTTTGATTGGGTGGACGTAAGAAACACAGACAGTGAGTGTGGGGGCCTGCCTGTCACCAAGTAGAGGACCAGCAAAAGCTTCCTGAATGAATATGAGTTAGATTGTGCTGGTAAACATGTCCCCTCAGAGCTGCAAGGCTTGCCTTGTCCCTTATGCCACATGCATTCCAGGAAATAATACGAAGCTCCATAGCATGAGCGAGATTTCCCCTTAATTTTATGTGATCTATGAGTAACGCTATGTGCTTCGCGAGAAGAATTGGGTGGCGACAACTCCTCGTCCATGTTAATGTTCTCTAGGTGGGAAACAATGACATCAAACATATCAGTGAGTGTGGAGACTGTAGCCATCATTGCCTGCTGGCCTTCAATGAAGGTAGCGAGTTTCATGTCTGAGGAAGCCTGATTGGTGGCAAGATCAACAAGGTGAGCTTCAAACGGATCATACCGCGCTCTTCGAATTATTTGCAGCGAGAAGTCAGGATAACAATAGTCTCCCGATGCTCATGGATTTGTTCCGACTCCGAGGAAGCAGATGCATACTGCCGTGAGTAGAGGCTGACGGTAGGAAAGGAAGGGCGGAGATGGAACGGGGGGAGGAGGAGGCGGAGCTTGTGTCATGGAGCACCTCTTAGGACTCTTCCAGTGTGTGTTTGTAGAAGAGGGCAGACAGAGTGGCTCTGTCTGTAGTGACCAAAGGAGTGGCAGGAAGAGGAGGAGGCGGAGCAGCGCAATGTTGGCAGGTGCGGGAGTCGTGTGCACCAGCACAACAAGCACATTAACCCCTACACTGCAGTAGCGGGTTAGGTGGCCGACTCTCCCGCATCGGAAACACGAAGGTTGGTCATCTCTAATCGTGCGGAATTCGCATTCAGGAAGACAGGGAAGGAAACTAAAGGAAAAAATGCGAGGGGGCTGGTCAGGCAGGCTCCAAGCTACAACAATGCGGTTGACAGGCACACCTTTTTGACGATCACGGCTGGCAAAGTGGTTACCAGGCAGCTCAAGGGCGAGGGAGGGATCAACACCGACAGGGTATCGAGTTATCAGATAGCTGGGGTATTTTCTAGTTAGGCTTTTCAGGAGAATCATGCACGTCAAGGATGAGACAGAAACTAACCCTTCGTGACGCGCTCTACAATGTCCTGGCGGCGCCTCGCGATATACACGAACCGCGACAACACAGCTGCTGCCGTCTTTACCTCAGCGAGATGAGATCACGTTGAAGCTGGAATGTTTTGTTGATTTCCAGAAGCCAACGAAGCTTAGTTTCCACCGATGGACGTTTTTGAGAGAGAGAGAGAGAGAGAGAGAGAGAGAGAGAGAGAGAGAGAGAGAGAGAGAGAGAGAGAGAGAGAGAGAGAATAGCGAGGGATGTGAAGCGCTGCTCGTTTCTGCTCAAGTCTGTCTGGGTTTACCCCTCAACAAAGTTGTGGGCTTGTTAGTTCATGTGAGAGAGAGAGAGAGAGAGAGAGAGAGAGAGAGAGAGAGAGAGAGAGAGAGAGAGAGAGAGAGAGAGAAGGGGGGGGGGGCGGTACACCCGTTACAGTGGAATGATAATGTCAGTGTGTGGTGATCACACTTATCATTCTTTTTTTATCTATCATTATCTACCACCATTCTCTCTATCGTTAATGTATCATTTTGCAATAGGTTAATTAATCTACTTTCTCTCTTAATGATCAAAATAACACGTCCTATAGAATTAACTACCAACTTGTTTTTCTTTTCGCTGTTCAATACTTATCTCTCATCTAACACAACCTGCTCCTCTGGGATCAAAACAATTGTTACAACTAACATACTGATATCACTCCTTCATGCAAACTATTATTGTAAGAAAAAAACACGTTATGAATTTATTGCTGTTTACTTTTTTTTTTCTGTAATGATTCAAGGACAAGACACAAGAATCCTACCCGAAAAAGAACAAAAAAAACATAGCAGTCAGTCTTGCCTTGAGGTAGAACAGATATCATCCAGTATTGTCCAAACCCTTCATTTTATCGTCGCAATTATCTTTTGGAAGTGTAGAATATAACACTAGTTTCTATGGATTCTCTTAGAGGTGAAAACACAAGTTGTGTCTCACCTTCACACCTCAAAATATTTCCTTAGAACAATTTCCATTAAAAACAAACTGTATTTTCACATGCCACACATTTCACATTCACATTTTCACATCTGTATTTTCACATCTTAAAAGTGTTATTATGTCATTTCATTCCTGTGTTGAGTTTGCCATGTGACAACGTATGTACACTTATCACTCTTGAAAACAACACGATATCATCCATAATTATATTTCCAGATTATACTATTGCACCTTTTTACTTTAAACTCTATGATTACTCCAAGTTAGAAGGTGTTGTGGTCATCTTTCGAAATATTATGTGCTCCTTTACATTCAGTTCAAGTTAAGGTCAGTTAAGGCAAGGAGAGGAGGATGCATAATAAGTGCTTCCTTGCACGTTTTCTGCAGTCTGTACTCTATTCAGGAAATCTGTATGTCCACCTCTACTACATTCTAAAGGCTCTTGTTGAAGCTACATGTTTTTTTTTTTTTTTTTTTTTATGATTCCAATAATACACCAACAAGATTTCTGTATTATGATCAGGAGAAACACTCTTCATAATCCTGTTAAGCATTGCTATGGCCTTGGCAAAACAGCAAAGTGTTTCAATCTGTCAAATTAAACCTGTGATACTAAGTGCTTCTTAAACAACACTACTAGTTAATAATATCAAGACAGAGTTGTATTGAAGTGTGTTTCATAATGGGCAATGAGGTTTCTTGGACGAACATACTGATAACGAACAATCATGAAATGTGCTTCCTAACAGAGAATAATGAAAAAAAAAAAATGGCTGCATGCTGTCTATTATGCTTTGGTGGTCATACTGGTCTTGTGTAGGAAGAATAAATACTGGCCATGAAAACATGGAGAGAGAGAGAGAGAGAGAGAGAGAGAGAGAGAGAGAGAGAGAGAGAGAGAGAGAGAGAGAGAGAGAGAGAGAGAGAGAGAGAGAGAGAGAATGCTACTTAACGCTCTTCATCAACTAATATCCCTCTAACAGAAAAAAATAGTAATAATTATTCACATTGATATAAGTAAGAGCTAGGTAAGGAAAATTCAACACAATTACCGTAAATACGGCATATCTCTTAACTCCAAAGCTTTATATTCTCAGCAGATATGTGGTATGTAATATCCTTTTTTCTTCTCCTCGTCCTTTTCCTCCTCCTCCTCCTCCTCCTCCTCCTCTTTCTTCTTCCTCCTCATTATTATTATTATTATTATTATTATTATTATTATTATTATTATTATTATTATTATTATTATTATTTTAATCTTTTTTTATTTCTTTTTTTTTAAGAAAGTATGGTATTATTATTACCTTTGTTGTTGGACACACACACTCTCTCTCTCTAAATTTAATGTATTACGGCGGCAAGTGCCAGGAACTACATATCTCACGTGAAATGAAATACAAGTGGGGAATAATTGAGTAGTTTTCCTTAGGCGGGAAGAAATAATTCCTTAAACTCCTGTTCACCTAAAATACCTACATGAACATTCATGTAGGCCCAAGTAAGTCTTGTTCTTGATGCTACAGATGGTTCAGCATCACTACAGCAGAGACAGCAGGCATTTGGATTCCCATTAACTCATGTACAGGACAAACAAAAGACAAGCAATAAAAAACTGCAATATCTTGTACATGTAATAGTTTCTCATTCACATTTGCACACTGTGCCCTAGCTCAGAAGAGAAGATACCACACAGCAGGCTACCATCATACCAACAACAGGCATTTTTTATGTGATTGCAGCATGAAAACCCTTGAGGACAGATATAAAATAAGAGTTTAGTTGTTTGAGGTATGTCATATTCCTCTTTGACAAACTTTTGTATAATTACACACTTCTCTATGTATTTCTTTCTAGGTGTTAAACACAATTCTTTCGTGTGGAGCAACGGTGACCTGAAGGAACTCTTTGACAGTGGAGAGTTCGGGGATTTTTTGCTTGTTGGCGAGTACTGTACTTTCCCTTAATATGTATAAAGGCCTATGAATATTTGTAACCCATATGTGACATGTGGTAATAGCCAGACCACTCATCACCTTGTTATACTATTGTTTTTTTTCACATTTGTATATCAACTACTAGTGAGTAACTTCATATTTCCATCACAAGAAAACTATGGCATCACACCAAGCAGACCTACTACATATTTTAATCATAAACATCCTGAAATGTTATCTTATAATTGCAGGTGATAGTGGGTACCCCCTTGAGCGTCACCTCATGGTGCCTGTGAGTGACCCACACACCCAGGCAGAGCAAAAATATAACAAGGCTTTCCAAAACAAGAGTGATTGTGGAGCAGACAATTGGCATACTCAAGAGTCACTTCAGGTAATGAGAATAACATTTCTCCCTAGTAGCATCCAGAGTAAAGCTTGCCGTTGAAGACCTTGGAATAGTATAAACAACTTTTTATAATACAGAAATTACTGTGTATATGTATATTTTTAATTGTAAACATGGAATCCTTTCTTCTAGTATAAAATCTGATTTCCTTAGGTGTCTACATTCTTCTGGGGGTGCACTCCAATACACACCTTTGAAGTGTGCAAGAATAATTCTTCTTCACAATCGCCGCATGAAGCATGGCATCCCTGTTCCTGCAGATGTGCGTACTTTTTTAATTTAGCAAAGTCTATTCATGAATGTTACATCATGTGTACTGAGTTAATGGAAATAGACAAATGTTTTTACAGGCAACAATGTCTCAAAAGTCATTAGGGTTTGGGCTAGTTTTGAAATGTCAGTGCTAAATATCAAATTACATGGCTGTTCATCTGGTATAATATGAACTTCCAACCCATAGATGTGTTATCCCCCACACAAAAGTCTGTTTAATAACTTTCAGCTTCCACCCCTTCTGAATGAAGAGATGCCGCAGGCTGATGAGCAGCAAGCGCCCATGCAGAGAGGTCAACAAACTCCAGGAAGGGTAGTACAGCATGAAATTATATACAATTACTACCAGCAATAAAATAAGAGAGATTGGTTTTGCTTAGTAAACCTGTAATGACTCGAAAAATGATTTTTTTTTTTCATATATTCTATGCATGCTTGAAACTTTATAAAAAATGAAATACCTATCAATATTAAGGATGAAAAACAATTAGTTTAAAATATCCTATATATTAATTTCTTTAAAAAAATTGCCTTTTGTATTACAAGTAGTAAAAAGACATTCATTTAAAAAATTGCCTTTGGTATCACAAGCAGTGAAAAATATATATAGCAACCTTCCCCCGCCCCCAAAAAAAGAATATCAAGAAATTGCGTTTTGTATTACAAGAAGTAATAAAAATATCCTACTAAAAAATTGCCTTTAATATCACAAGTAGTAAAAATATAATATATATAGTTTACTAGCACCCTTCCCCCCCATATATCTATATCTATATCTATCTATCTATCTATCTATCTATCTATCTATCTATCTATATATATACATATATATATATATATATATATATATATA
>CM035178.1:3641012-3656090 GCA_020233015.1 Callinectes sapidus | reverse complement strand
AGAGAGAGAGAGAGAGAGAATGAACAGTGTGGTGGTGGTGGTGGTGATAGTGTGACGACCAGTGAAATCCTACCTGAGATAACTGTGAAATAGACGAGGCATAATTCCTAGACACCTTTTCAAAGTGTGAATGAGATACAGTACATACAGTATTACCATGCCGTCATCATACCTTGACACTGAAGTACAAAGTTAACAAGAGCCTTTATCCTATGACACCACCACCACCACTACCACTGTGTACATTGTTGTTGTTGTTGTTGTTGGCTGGACCTGTAAAAAAAAAAAAATCATCACTGCATGATGTGTTCCCAAAATTTAAGTGATGACACTCACAACTTGGAAACTCATGCAGAATTATTATTGATGCATTTTTGAAGGTGGAAGTAGAACAGCAGGGAGGGAGATGGAATGTTTGGGTGACTTTATACTATGCCCAAAGATTTAAATTATCATTGGCATGCTGTGCATGTTGATTTGGGTTTAGTACAGTAAGATACAGTGTCATGTCAAAAGGCAAATTTGAACTCAGAAAAAAAAAAAAAAATTGAAATGTCATTGATGTATATCAGGAACTAGATAGATCCCAAGACGCTTCCTTATGGAACGCCAAGGGTGATTTTAGTGGGAGCTGATTTCTTGTCACAAAAACTGTGCATTGTTGCCTGTCTTTTATATAGTCTTTCAGCCATTAAAGTATTGGACCTCTAACTCCATAGTGGTGCAATTGAGTAACAAAGATATTGTGGTTAACTGTATCAAAGGCTTTGGTAAAATCAATGAAGACTGATAGAACAAAGAGTTTATTATCAATAGCTGAGAAAACATCATTGGAGAATATATTCTGTGGTATGGAAGTGCTGTGTTTGCACCTAAAGCCAAATTGAGATGGGTTAAAAATTATTAGTTCTGCGTGTGCGTGTGTATCTGTTGCCACACTTGTTTTACGTGCGGTAAGCTAATAGAGCAGTGATGATATATATATATATATATATATATATATATATATATATATATATATATATATATATATATATATATATATATATATATATATATGCAGCATTTGTTGCATTTCGTGGCAGAAGATTAGGGAAGAGCAGCCATCTCTTGTAGGGATAGCCACTATCAGCCAGAGATGACATTCTTTTATGTAGGACATGAGGGCCCAAATCATCACCACAGCATAATTGCATTTTTCCCGTTGCTAGATATCGGAGAGTTACCAATATTTTCATCTCGGGGGTGACCCAATGGTTACACTCAGTGCGGCTGAGTAGCTAGTTTCTCACCTAATTAGTAACAAAAACAATGCCTTCACTGTCCCTCTTGATGAGTTCAGCATCATCGTAGATACCAAGAATGTTCTTGCGCTCACGGAAAGTCCTTCGACGTCTTCTTCTTACTTGTTGATGGTTGACCATGGTGTTGTTGTTGACAGTCCCATCGGTGTCTGAAAATGACTTAAGTCCGCTTGAGCCACCGCGCTGGCAGCTTAACTTTTGTCGTCTGTTAGGGCAGGAAGAAACAGGACATAAGGATTTAAGTAATTTTCTGGGATGTACTTAGTCCGCCCAAGTCATTTTTTTTTTTACTTAAGTCACGCTAAGACTTTCTATGAATACCGGCACTTGTGTCTAACCTAACTTTCTTCATTATTACTTGTTTTATTGAATTCAATGGCAATTTTCTTACATTTTCAACACAATGTTGTAAACATGAATCCGTATGAAATGGTTATCTTCCCTTTCGTTGAAAACGGTTAAAGCTTGATTCATAAAAAGGTACTAATGCTCCAAATAGTCAGTCAGTCGTTCGTAGTCGTAGTAGTAGTAGTAGTAGTAGTAGTAGTAGTAGTAGTAGCAGCAGCAGTCGTAGTCGTCGTCGTCGTAGTAGTAGTAGTAGTAGTAGTAGTAGTAGAAAAAGAAGAAGAAGAAGAAGAAGAAGAAGAAGAAGAAGAAGAAGAAGAAGAAGAAGAAGATAATGAGTAAAGAGAGTAATCAGAGAATAAGAGGACAAGAGAGCAGCAGACAGCATCTCTTGGCAGACTCCCTCAGGTAGCCAGATATGGACGAAATGGGTGGATAGGTCATGTCCAACCTACCCTAGTGTCTCCCTATCATTCTCCCCTTCCTCCCCCATCACTTCGATACCCCTTCCTTATCTTCCACTCACTTCTCAAACAACTTATTTATCTAATTCACTTTCTTTTCTTCCTCGTTGCTTTATTTACTTTTCTTATCCCCTCCGTTTCTCTCATTCACTTCTCAAGTAACCTCACTTTTAACCCCTTCAGTGTAGGGATACATTTCTACCTCGAATTTTGAAATATCAGACGATTTCATTGACGTTGGAAGAGGGAGGGAGAGAAGAGGAGAGAAGGAGAGGAGAGAGGGAGAGGAGGGAGGGCAATATATTAATCTGTGATTTGTTGCCTGCTTACTGCAAGGATTTGAGTGCGTACATTTTACAAAGAAAAATAAATAACGCATGAATACAACTCGAGTACATAGTGCGTAAGGGACGGAGGGAACAGAAACCTACCAATGCGAGCGGTTCCTGTTACACAAAATTTCCAGATTAAATTCTAGCAAAACAGTGCAAAACACAAAATAAGTGTATCTATGGAATATTTTCGACATAGATAAATAGATGAACATAAATAGATGGATAGATAGATAAATAGATAGATAGATATTGATTGATATTACAAACAGCAAACATTATTAAGTACAGTGAATTTCATTTAGAAAAAGAAACAACGAAAATCTGTCCAGCATGATCAAAGAAAGTAACAAGATATCATAGTAGGCCAGGGATGGACCAAGATAACCTGGCTGTTGGCCATATTAACATAGGTGTTGTTGTAACGTGTCTGGTCATGGGAGAGTTGGCCAGAGTATCCTTTTATGTTGTACTCTGTCTGACCATCTGAGAGTTGGTCAGAGTATCCTTTGATGTTGTTGTACTCTGTCTGGCCATGGGAGAGTTGGCCAGAGTAGCATTTGATGTTGTTCTGTCCTCTCTGGCCATGGGAGAGCTGGCCAGAGTAGCATTTGATGTTGTTTTGTCCTTTCTGGCCATGGGAGAGTTGGCCAGATTAGCATTTGATGTTTTCTGTCCTCTCTGGCCATGGGAGTTTTGGCCAGAGTAGCATTGATGTTGTTCTGTCCTCTCTGGCCATGGGAGAGTTGGCCAGAGTAGCATTTGATGTTTTCTGTCCTCTCTGGCCATGGGAGAGTTTGCCAGAGTAGCATTTGATGTTTTCTATCCTCTATGGCCATGGGAGAGTTGGCCAGAGTAGCATTTGATGTTGTTCTGTCCTCTCTGGCCATGGGAGAGCTGGCCAGAGTAGCATTTGATGTTCTGTCCTCTCTGGCCATGGGAGAGTTTGCCAGAGTTGCATTTGATGTTATTCTATCCTCTCTGGCCATGAGAGAGTTGGCCAGAGTAGCATTTGATGTTGTACTGTCCTCTCTGGCCATGGGAGAGTTGGCCAGAGTAGCATTTGATGTTGTTCTGTCCTCTCTGACCATGGGAGGGTTGGCCAGAGTAGCATTTGATGTTGTTCTGTCCTCTCTGGCCATGGGAGAGTTGGCCAGAGTAGCATTTGATGTTGTTCTGTCCTCTATGGCCGTGGAAAAGTTGGCCAGAGTATCCTAATTTTCGGATATCGGGGCTTTTTATTCCCCGTGGCGGGTGTTGCCCTGTCTGTGGGCTCCTCTTGGTTGGCGTGTGGCCCAGCACCGAGCCTGCCCCAGACCCCGTCTAGGTGGCCTCGGCCCTGCACTGGGCCACGCGCTCCTGCTTCTTTGTAAGTTGCTCTTTACTGTTTTGAAAGTTTTCTCCAAAGTAAGTCACTTTTATTTTCAAAAGTTTTATATAATGGTGACTTGAGATGGTATGAGTTGCGTCAGTCCAAGTACAGTTTGATGAGGCAACAGGTCTGCCGTGCAACCCGCGCCATACATTGTATGTCTACAGTATGTTGCTCACTTTCTGCTGTTCCTCAACCACAGTATGTAGGAAACATTTTTTTAGACGTGACGCATTACTGCCACACCAACATGACCAATACAGTGTGAAGTGAAGATGGGAATTGGAAACTAAGCACACATATTTAATGAAAGGATCTAATGTCTGAACCAAACCACTTTGTTAAGTTTTTTTAAGGTTACTACGCAGCTGCAACCAGTCATTACTACTGCTGCTGCTGCTGCTGCTGCTGCTGCTACTGCTGCTGCTACACTTTCTAGTATATATTTCAGGCACAATAACTTCCCTATCACACTTCTCCTTGTCTCCTTACGCTACAGGTGTATTAATTTATTTTTTTCCGGATCCATATGGCTTTTGCTCGCATATTGTATATTAAACTTTGAAGTTTAAGTTAATGCCCCCAAAGTTATTTCTACATATGGCTTATCTACCACCATTACTACAAGAATTACCATCTCCTTGTGTGTGTGTGTGTGTGTGTGAGAGAGAGAGAGAGAGAGAGAGAGAGAGAGAGAGAGAGAGAGAGAGAGAGAGAGAGAGAGAGAGAGAGAGAGAGAGGAGAGACGAGAGAGAGAGAGAGAGAGAGAGAGAGAGAGAGAGAGAGAGAGAGAGAGAGAGAGAGAGAGAGAGAGAGAGAGAGAGAGAGAGAGAGAGAGAGAGGGAGAGAGAGAGAGAGAGAGAGAGAGAGAGAGAGAGGACAGACAGACAGACAGACAGACAGACGGACGGACGGACGGACGGAGGGAGGGAAGGAGAGAGAGAGAGAGAGAGAGAGAGAGAGAGAGAGAGAGAGAGAGAGAGAGAGAGAGAGACTAGGTGAATTCACCTATTAAATATATAACAAAAATTGTTACAGGCCTGTGTAATGAGCACAATGACTATGAAAACTCTTGCCGCTATTGAAGGGTTAAAATCTACCTCACTCACTCTCCTTTTCCTCTTCATTACTTTATTTGCTGTTTTTTTTTTTTTTATCTCTCCCTCTCTTTCATTCAGTTCTCATTAACCTTACTTTTAATCCCTTCAGTACAGGGACAAATTTTTTCATCTATCCTACTTTTTATTTCTCGATTTCATACAGGTTCAGAAACTCATGTGAGGATTAAAAAGTACAGACTTGGCATTAATTTTCTGACCTCTATTGATCCTTCCTAATGTCAACTAAATTGTCAAATCACTCCCCCGAAATGTAGTTTTAGTAGTAGTAGTGGTGGTAAAAGTACCTGCCAGATTACCTGCAGATCTTCCTCCTGTCTTCACCCTGCCAGTGAGTCGCTGACCCTGCCTTCACCTGGTGACCCCACAGGGTTATGTTACCTTCATCGGCTGTAGTTTTAACCGACACTGGTAACATATACCTGTGGGGTCACCAGGTGAAGGCAGGGTCAGCAGCTCACTGGCAGGGTGAAGACAGGAGGAAGGTCTGCAGGTAATATGGCAGGTATTTGGGGCCACAAGTAGACCTTCAACGGTACCAGGGACTATGGTCGAGCGGTATACAATTTATATTAGTTTTTAGTTTGGTGGATAAGTACACTCCAGGGGTTGTGGCTTAGGTGCATTGAATAATTAGTTTGTACAATTTATACACACGAGTGAAGATAGGCGGGTCACTAAATGTTCTGACACGGCCTGGGAATCTTTCACTAGTTTAGTCACCACAAGATCACCGGAAAGAGTCACACACGTTGAGTCACGGCACACACTTGTCCACGTCACGGCACACACTTGTCCACGTCACGCCACCCAACTTAGATCTGCTCTCCGTACCCCAGCGGCGCGGCGTGTAAGGAAGGTGTGGTGGTGGAGGTGGTGTTGCATGTAGTGACACAGAAATTACTTACACATTTAAATATTGTGGTTAGTAAGGTGTGTTAGTTACTCAGGCGTCTTTTATTAAAGTGACTTAAGTTTATTGTTAGTAGTTTTATTGTTTGTCCAAGGTAAAGAGTACATTCTATGATTTACTGTATGGTAACTTAATCAGACGCGTCTCTAGTCCCACATGACGGGTATCAGGTCTGTATGAGACGGGATGATACGTACAGACGATGCATACAATATACAGAATAAATTGGAATATACAAATATATCTCTACCTAACTACTGTGCCTAACATTATTATTATTATAAATATTGATATTGTCATTAATGTTATTATTAATATTATTATTATCATTATTATTATTATTATTATTATTATTATTATTATTATTATTATTATTATTACTATTATTATCATTATTATTATTATTATTATTATTATTATTATTATTATTATTATTATTATTATTACTATCATTTTTATTATTTTTCTTGTTGTTGTTGTTGTTGTTGTTGTTGTTGTTGTTGTTGTTGTTGTTATTATATGTAAACATGGCAAGGAAAACCTGGGCTGGGTCAGGAACACTCTTTACTTCTACGTTTCGACAGAATGTCTTCCTCAGAGAGTGAGTGACAGACATGGAAAGAACAACAGCTTATTATTCGCTCTTAGTGGATCACCTGTGCGGTCGTCCGGTGATCAGTGTCAATAATATAATTATTTACAATACTGCAAATACACACACACACACACACACACACACACACACACACACACACACACACACACACACACACACACACGCACACACACGCACGCGCACACACACACACACACACACACACACACACACACACACACACACACACACACACACACAAACACACACACAGAGAGTATTATTTTTTTATTATTTAATGTTTTGATGATGAAAAAAATGTCGTATGGGGTCTCCCGCATGACGATCAATTAAGTGTTATACTGATTACATCCTCTTTCACTGAAATGTTCATCGTTTCCGTAGCTCATCATTGTCCGTGTTACCAGAATTATGTACCTGAATGGGGAAGGTATGTATCAATCCTCCTTTCTTGTTGTAGTTTCCTATACAACAATGGATCTACCTACATATCAGTCTATCCAAAACAGTAAATTTAAGGAAGAAGCGATAGAGGTACAGAGAGGTGTTTCTCAATCTCTTTCACTTAAAGCGAAGGTTTTTTACCCTGTACGAAGACTGGCACCTCAGAGGGTCTTTTCTTCAAGTTTTGTTGTTGAAGGTCCAATCTAGAAGAAAAAGAACATAATTAGAAACAGTGATAATACTGTCAAGGTCGACCAAACCCTAAGGAGAGTCTGACGTTTATTGTGTATTCTGACAATGATTTCATTATCAGGCAAAGTCTCTTGCGCTAAATTCCTTCTGTTTTAATGTCTTTCTTTGTATATCGACGACACAATGTATTGAATAAACATTGGTCTATTTCACGGTGGGTCCTTTTTAATATTTTTTATGCATTGTTTTGTGTATATTTTTGAGTATATTACATATTGTACTTTGATTTTTTAATGTTTAGTACTTCTCTAGTACAAAATCTTCTGTGAAAGGCTTTTTCTATTTTTAACATATATATATATATATATATATATATATATATATATATATATATATATATATATATATATATATATATATATATATATATATATATTTATTACAAGATTACACTTTTAATATTTGCTTCTTTCTTTTACATACATTTCTTAATCTGATGATGGCAGAAGGGGTACCAAAGTGTTGCTAATAAAGGAAGATAAAAAGAAAATGTTCTTCCTAACGTTAGTACTGATATTCCTTACACATTGACGCTTTTCACATTGTAAATCAATCGGAAATATTGTTTCATTGATTTTTATCGCTGGGCATGCTTCTATGAGTTATATTTTTTTGTATACTTTAAATTAATAGTTGAAATTTAATTTCCTCTTTTCTAATTGCACTTAAGAAACGTAAATTTCTTGTTAGCACACTAATCAAGTAATGAAAAGGATCAATCGTTTTTATCAGTTACATCTTGGCAATACATCTACTAACTACATACAAATAAAAAGTCATTCTAGCAAGTAGCATCAATAACAACTTGTTTTTTGTTTATTTCTTTTAATTCTTTTTCTTTAAATGTACACAGAATGATTTTATTCTTTTAATGAAACGGGGGAGTGTGTAACAAAGATAGTTGGATAGCTAAAAGGAAAAGTGTGTATGAAGGGAAGGGGTGAAAGAAAGTAGGAGATTGATAGATTGTGGGCTTGACTACATTGCTAATTTTATTCTATGTGTATATGTATTTTTGCCTCTTCTTAATTTATTTCATTCTTTTCGTTAGCTCTTCCAAGTCAACATTGGCTATGGTGGCTCCAGGCTTATTATACAGCAGTGCTCCTCTTTTCAAACCACTTGTGTGTATTATCGTATGGTATCACTTTTCATTTTCGTATTTTTATAGATTCTCATATTTTTTGAGCTTTGTAGTAATTTGATGGGCTCAGAGATGTATTATTATATTTCATATGCAACTCCAGTGTATTTAATTCATAGCCTTCATTGTAGTGGATAATCTTTAGTGATTCATTTATTACTGTTTGCATTTTCCTTTTTTGAGTTTTTGAGGCCATACGCATGGGGATTGAAGGGTACTCCATTATTGGTATTATTAAAGCTTTTACTAGTAATGTTTTTGTGTTCATTGTCTGATCACTGGAATTTTCCAATTGTGCTAAAACTGCTTTCCCTTTATTTATTGTTTGTGTAAAGTGAACAACCAACCCTGTTTTGGTGAAATTAAGTCCTAATAATACTCCAGCATCATAAGTTTCTACTTAATTTCCGTTAAATTTGATCTTCTTAACTTTATATTGTGCAATAGGGATTATCTTAAGTTTTTCTTCACTAGTTTTAATCTTCCTTTTCCTCTCAAATTTACTTGTTCTTTCTATTTCTCTTTCGACTTTTGTTTTCACCATTAGTTTGGATTTACTAGACGATGTAATTATCTGTATAATATCATCAGCGTACATTATGTCAGTACATCCTTATTCGGGTAAGGATAGGTAGTTGGTATAGAGTGTGTAAAGAGTTGGAGAGAAAACTCTTCCTTGTGGAACACCACTTAATAGGTCTATGTCCCTGCTGTATTCCTTACCAAAATTGATTTTGCTATTTTGTTGTCCCCAAGATTTGATAGAGTTTTTTTATATTTTTTTTATGGTGTCATGAAGACCTGATATCAATAATTTGTATAATCCATTATGCCATACCTCGTCAAAGGCTTTGGTAACATCTCTTAGGACTAAATATCCTTGTTTTTTTATTTATATTTATTTATTTATCTATTTATTTATTATATTTTTTGCAAGTGCATTGGCACTGGTTTCGTATGCTATTTTGTCATTGTTATTGCTGTATTCCTTACCAAAATTGATTTTGCTGTTTTGTTGTCCCCAAGATTTGATAGTTTTTTTTTTTTTTTTATGGTGTCATGAAGACCTGATATCAATAATTTGTATAATCCATTATGCCATACCTCGTCAAAGGCTTTGGTAACATCTCTTAGGACTAGATATCCTTGTTTTTTTTATTTATATTTATTTATTTATCTATTTATTTATTATATTTTTTGCAAGTGCATTGGCACTGGTTTCGTATGCTATTGTTATTGCTGTTGATGTTCCTTTTTAAAATTTAAAACTGTGTTGTCGTTTTTTTATGTACTTTTCATGTACAAAGGTGTTCAATCTTGCTTGAATAATTCTTTCAAAATTATTAACCGAGCTACATAGGACGATAGTTTGTGGGGTTTGTAAGACTTTTACTTTTTGGGGGAATGAATTTGATAATAGCATCATTGTAAGCTTTTGGAAAACATCTACAAGAGAAACATTCATTAAAGATATTCTTTAATTGTTCTAATGTTTTTTTTCTGTGCATTTTTCTAGAATTTCTTTATTTATTTTAGAAAAACCTGGAGCTTTCATTTTTGATCATTTAATACAGTTTTTTTATATTTAATTTATTGTAATTTCTCTTGTATGGTAGCTCTAGGTATTTAGTCTATTTAAATTAGTGGCTACAAATGGCTTTACTTTGCCAGTGTTTATATTAGTAAATCTATCAATATGATCAGAATGCTGTTTATCGAAAAAAGGTATTCTTCCTCCGTTATTCTAAAAACTTTTTTCCATGTATGTTCCATTACATTGCATTTTTCTTTCTCTGAGAAGTTCTTATTCCTTCTTTTTTTTATAGTCGTAAAATAATGATGAAAACATAAAAATCGGTAAGTTATCCAATTTCAGAGAAAAAAATATTGTCGTAAAAAAGAATTTTTTTTTTGCTTTTCCTCCATCAACAAATGAAAATAAGATGAAAAACATGGAAAAAGTAACTTTTTAGGCAAATTTTTTCTTTTTTTTTAATTGCATATATTATATTTGTATAAAGTGTTTTGTAAAATGCTGGTAATACTCCTAAAAAAGTTGAAAAAAACGTAATTTATGAAATTTCAGAGAAAAAGTATATTGTCGCAATATTCATTGATTTTTGTTTGTTTTCCATGAAAACAATGAAATAAGAAGAGAATAATTGAAAAATTCACTTTTTCGGTGAGAAGGAACTTTTTTTTTTTTTTCGTGCAATGGCGTATATGTATTCCCTTTTTTTCTAAAAAAAAAACATGGCCTTTCTTAGGTAAGATATTAATACACCTAAAAGCGCTGAAAAGGGCATAATTCATGCAATTTTGAGGGAAAAAAAATGAATTGCAATAAAAAGTTAATATATTTCTTGCTTTTTCCTTCACTTTCAATCAACACATGAAAATGAAAAGAAAAACACTGAAAAATATTTTTCTAAAGGAAATATTTTTTCCTTGACATTTTATGGAACATGAAAGAGGGATTTTCTTCAAAATGTAGTTAAAACTAATTAAAAGGTTAAAATAGGGTAGTTTATGTAACTTTAAAGAGAAAAAAAATATTTAGTGTTTTTTTCTTGTTTTTAATCAAAACATCGAAATCAGAATAATATTACTGAAAAACTCACTTTTGGGGGTAAAAACATACTTTTTTTGTCTAAAAGAAGAGGGTTTTGTCATTAAAATATTGTAAATTCTTTAAAAAGGTTGAAAAATGGATGATCTATGCACATTTGGAGAAAATATATAGCGTCGTAAAAGAAGGATAAAAAATCTAAAAAGGGTAATTTTATGCAATTCTAGAGAAAAAAAATATATATTGTCGTAAAAAATAATTTCTTGCTTTTTTTTGTTTTCCATCAAGAATGAAAATAATCTGAAAAACATTGAAAAAGTAACTTTTAGGCAGAATTTTTCTTCTTTGAAATTGCATATATTATTCTTGAAAAGGGGGTTGTCTAAAATGCTGTTAATACTCCTAAAGTTATTGAAAAAAGCGTATTTATAAATTTTTACAGAAAAAAACTATATTATCGTAACATTCATTGTTTTTCCCTTTTTTTACTTGTTTTCCATGAAAAGAATTGTTGAAAAATTCACTTTTGGGGGGAGTGATATTTTTCATAAAATGGTATATATTACATTTTTTTTTTTCTACAAAAGAGGGTTTTACTTTGAATTGTTGTTGATTAATACTCCTAAAGCTATTGAAAAAAGCGTATTTATAAATTTTTACAGAAAAAAACTATATTATCGTAACATTCATTGTTTTTCCCTTTTTTTTACTTGTTTTCCATGAAAACATGGAGATAAGTAAAGAATTGTTGAAAAATTCACTTTTGGGGGGGGAGTGATGTTTTTCATAAAATGGTATATATTACATTTTTTTTTTCTAAAAAACAGGGTTTTACTTTGAATTGTTGTTAATACTCTTAAAAACGATGAAAATGAGGTAATTTATGAAATTTTGACAAAAAATGCACTGCCAAAAAAATTAAATATTTTCATAATTTTCAATAAAAACATGGATATAAAAAGATAAACAAAGAAATGATACCATTTTTGACATAATTTTTTTTCTTTAAAATGGCATACCTTTCTTTTCTTTTTTTCTTTTTTTTTTACTTGAGAAAGATTTTTCTTTAAAATATTGTTAAAACTCCCAAATAGGTTAAAATAGGGTAGAAAAAACCTTTTTTTTTAGTTAAATTGCATATATTACTTTTTTTAACCGGAAAAAGTTTTTTTTTTTTTTAAATGTTTTTAATACTCTTAAAAACGTTGAAAACGGGTAATTTATGAAATTTTGAGAAAAAAATGTACTGCCATAAAACTTAAATGTATTTATTGATTTTTCTCTCCTTTTCAATCAAAACATGGAAATTAAAATAAAAACATTTAAATAATCCCTTTTTTGACATAAGTATTTTCTTTTCTTTAAACGGCATATATTACATTTTTTTGTGACATGAATTTTTTTTTTTCTCTAAAATGTTAACTCAGAGAAAGAAAATGTATATAGGTTTTTTTTCTTGTTTTTAATCAAAACATTGAAATCAATAGAAAATTATTAAAAAATCACTTTGGAGTAAAATCATATTTTTTCCTAAAAGAGAGGGTTTTCCTTGAAAAGTTGTAAATCTCCGAAAAACGTTGAAAAAAGGGTGATTTATGAAGTTTTTGAGAAAAAAACATTTTTTCGTAAAATAAGGATGAAAACATGAAACTAGGTAATTTGTGCATTTTTTGAGAAAAAAAATATATTATCGTAAAAAAGAATCTATTTTATTACTTTTCTTCCATCAACAAATGAAAATAAGATGAAAAACATTGAAAAATAACTTTTTAGGCAGATTTTTTTTCTTTATTCAAATTCCATATATTATACTATTAAAAGGGGGTTTTGTGTAATATGCCGTTAATACTACTAAAAAACGTTGAGAAAAATGTAATTTATGAAATTTTTGAGAAAAAGTATATTTTTGCAACGTTCATTGTTTTTTGTGTGTTTTCCATAAAAAAACAATGAAATAAGAAAAGAATAATTGAAAAGTTCACGCTGAAAAGGGGATAATTTATGCAATTTTGAGAGAGAGAGAAAAAAAATTGCAATAAAAAGCTAATATATTACTTGCTTTTTCTTTCATTTTCAATCAAAACATGGAAACGAAAAAAAGACTGAAAAATTCTTTTTCTGAAAGAAATATTTTATTCCTTGAAATGGCTTATATTACATTTTATGTAACTTGAAAAAGGAATTTTTTTTTCAAAAAGTTAAAACTAATAAAAAGGTTATAATAGGGTAGGTTATGTTCCTTTAAAGATATATATTTTGTTTTTTTTTGTTTTTAATCAAAACATGGAAATCGAAAGAAAATTACTAAAAAAATTACTTTTGGGGGTAAAAACATAGTTTTTTTTCTGAAAGAAGAGTGTTTTGTCATTAAAGTAATGTAAAACCCGTAAAAAGTTGAAAAATGGATGATATATGCACTTTTAGAGAAAATATATGTCGTCGTAAAAGAAGGATTAAAAAATCTAACAAGGGTAATATTATACAATTTTAGAGAAAAAATATATATATTGTTGTAATTTTTTTCTATCCAGAATGAAAATAAGTTGAAAAACATCGAAAAAGTAACTTTTCAGTCAAAATTTTTCTTTTCGGAAATTCCACATATTATTATTGAAAAGGGGGTTTTGTCTAAAATGCTGTTAATACTTCTAAAAGCATTGATAAGAAGCGTATATATTTATGAAATTTTACAGAAAAAACAATATTATTGAAACATTCATTGTTTTTATCTTTTTTTACTTGTTTTCCATGATATCATGGAAATAAGTAAAAAAAATGTTGAAAAATTAACTTTTGGGGGGACTGAAGTTTAAAAAAAAAAGGTATATATTACATTTTTTTTTTTTTTAAACTAAAAGAGAGGGTTTTCTTTGAAATGTTTTTAATTCTCTTAAGAACGGTGAAAAAGAGGTAATATATGCTATTTTGAGAAAAAAATGTACTGCCATGTTTTTTTCCTTCATTTCCAATCAAAATATGGCAAGAAGAGGTGTGAGAAGCTTGCAGGCTGATAAAGCTTGTGGCCCCGACGGAGTTTCTCGCGGCATCTTCTCTCTGTTACCTGCTCACTCGATAATGATTATTGCTACTTTGTTTAATCAAATATTTTCAGACAATGAGTACCCTACATCATGGGCAAGGGTAAAAATGTTTACCATCTATAAGAAAGGGCACAGGGAAGACCCAAACAATTACAGGGGCATCATTGTGACCAAATTGTACGACATTGTGATTTGCAGGCGATTATATGATTGGTTTAAACCTTGCCGTGAGCAGGCAGGGGCACAATGGATGCCTTGAGCATATAGCTACTTTGTGCATAATCACTGATTCAGCAAAAAAGAAAAAAAACATAAATTATATGTAGCTTTTATTGATTTTTCAAAAGCTGCCACCCCGTCTTCACCTGTATTTATTGAACCAGGCATCCCCAAGTGTGATGGCAGCTGCCCCCACCTTTCCGCAGGCTGCTGTGACGTTCAGCCTGTGTGTGTGTATTCTATGTGTGTGTGTGTGTGTGTGTGTGTGTGTGTGTGTGTGTTCTGTTTGTTTGTGTGTGTAAAGGCAAACGGGGAGCAATACTCTCTCCCGGCCTATCAAGAATAAAAAGGTCCACAGGAAGTGCTAATATCTGTCAAGGGGGACAATAAACACTAGGAATGCTTCCTTAAATATATTAATTCGTGCACACACGACACATTAAAAGAAACAGGAACCACTAAAGGCAACACGCCAATAACAAGGCACACTACTCCGGACAATCAGTACGAGAAATAAATCTTCCGTGTTACGTCCCTTATGAAAGACTATAGTCTCGACAACGAGAACCAGGAAAGGGGCGCAACAACAGAAGATACACTCTAAATACCTGTCACGGATGTAGAGGCAAACACAACTGAAGTAGGTGGTTGGTCCTGTAGAAGTGGAGCAACGTAACCAGCCCAACGGTATCCGACGTCCAGTGAGAGCGAGAGGCTAAATCAAGCGAGGGTAGGTAACAGTGGAAGGTAGGCAGCTCAGGACCTTCCTCTCCGGCAGGGTAAAAGCAGGTGACAGGAGAAGTCTTTCCACTAGCCTCGTCTTGATCGCTCTGCTGACTGGAGGGTGGTGTCCTATATATATAGCCTCGGCCGCGTGGCTCTCGTGATCCTCTGACACGTACGTGTTGGTTCGAAACGAGGAGTTGAACGAGCGGTTGAGGATGA
>CM035178.1:3585331-3600902 GCA_020233015.1 Callinectes sapidus | reverse complement strand
GCCCGGGACTAGGGACTGTGATATTGCGTGAATCCATTTTGGTTTCTGTGGCTGAAATTAAAGAACACTTCGCCACAGCGTTACAGTTGGCAGTAGGCAGCTAACTTGCCCATATGCCCACACCCACAGAACTCAGCTAAGCTAAAGTCAAGCGCGTGTCGGCTGCACTTCTCGACCATTTCACTCTTAAAGAATTCATCTGCCGAAAAAATGCATCCACCTCCCTGCCTCCGAAGGCTTCGATCTGTGTAGGTAGAGGGCGATCATATCCTCACTAGCCATATACTACCAAGAATATATAGAGTACACTAAATAAAAAAAAAAAGTTTATTTTCTATCCATTTTAACTTTTTTAGAAATTTTAACAATATTTTGATGAAAAATCTTTTTCATATAAAAACGTATGCCATTTCAAAGAAAAGAACACATTTATGTCAAAAATATTATGTTTCTCTTTTTCTATTCATGTTTTGATTGCAAATGAAAGAAAAAAACATTTAATTTTAATGGCAGTACATTTTTTTTTTCTCAAAATTGCATATATTACCTTTTTTCATCGTTTTTAAGAGTTTTAACAACATTTCAAAGAAAAACACTGTTTTAGTTAAAAAAAAGTTTTATTATATGCATATGATATGTATTTTCACTAAAACTGCTTAAATCATCCGTTTTTCAAAGTTTTTAAGGGTTTTACAATATTTTTTTTAAGACAAATCAATCTTCCCTTAGAAAAAAAGTATGTTTTTATCTCTAAAAGTGAGTTTTTCACTAATTTTCTTTTAATTTACATCTTTTAATTAAAAACAAGAACAATACACTATATATTTATTTCTCTTTAAAGTTACATAAACAACCCTATTTAAACCTTTTTATTGGTTTTAAAAACATTTTGAAGAAAATCCCTTTTTCATGTTTCATAAAATGTAATGCAAACCATTTGAAGGAAAAAAAAAATTATATTTCTTATAGAAAAAGCATTTTTCAGCGTTTTTCTATTCATTTCCATGTTTTGATTGAAAATTAAGGAAAAATCAAGAAATATACTAATTTTTTATGACAATTCATTTTTTTTCTCTCAAAATTGCACAAATTATCCTCTTTTCAGCGTTTTAAGGAGAATAAACATCTTATCTAAGAAAGAACATCTTTTTTTAATTAAGAAAAAAGGAATATATGCCATTTCACGAAAAAAGTTCCTTTTCACCGAAAAAGTGAATTTTTCGATGTTTTTCTGCTTATTTCATTGTTTTTATAAAATTTTTAAAAACTGAATTTTGCGACAATATACATTTTTCTCAAAAATTTCATAAAAGACGTGTTTTTCAACGTTTTTAGGAGTATTTCTGGCATTTTACACAAAACCCCCTTTTACAAGAATAATATATGCAATTTTAATATAGAAGAAAATTCTGCCTAAAAAGTGCCTTTTTCAATCTTTTTATCTTATTTTAATTTGTTGGTGGAAAAAAAAAAAATACATTGTTATTTTCAATAATATTTTTTCTCTAAAATTGCTCAAATTACCCATTTTTATGTTTTTATCCTTATTTTACGATAATAATTATTTTCTCTAAAACTGCATAAATGACCCTTTTTTCAATGTTTTTCGGAGAGTTACAACTTTTCAAGGAAAACCATCTCTTCTAAAATTCCACAAATTACCCATTTTTATGTTTTCATCCTTATTTTACGACAATCTATTTTTTTCTCTAAAACTGCATAATTGACCCTTTTTTCAGGTTTTTTTTGGAGATTTACAACTTTTCAAGGAAAACCCTCTCTTTTACCAAAAAATATATGATTTTACACCAAAAGTCATTTTTTAATTATTTTCTATTGAATTGCCGCCACAGTGCAGTGGCTAGCGCGTCTGGCTACGAATCCGTGGGCCCGAGTTCGATCCCGGACGAGGACGGCGCGGACACACCCAGGTTTTCATCCTTCACTGGTCGATAAATGGGTACCTAGGGCAACCTACGGAAGGTAAACTGTGAAAACCCGGATTTCATGCTGGCCCCATGTCCCGGGGTAAGGGACTATTCCACCACAGGCTCAAAGGCCAAGGAGACGGGACATGAGTGCCCGCAGCCACGCGCTGATACAGCGTAAGCCCCCCACTTTACCTTTACCTTTTATTGATTTCAATGTTTTGATTAAAAACAAGAAAATAAACACTATATATATTTTCTTTCTCTGAAAAATTGGAAAAAGTACCCATTTTTTAACCTTTTTGGACGTTTCAAAACATTTTCTAAGAAACAACTTTTTCATGTTAGAATATACTTTTTTATCTAAAATTTCAAAAATTACGTTTTTTTTCAACGTTTTTAAGAGTATTAACGGGATTTTACACAAAACCCCTTTTACAAGTAAAACATATGCAATTTGAATTAAGAAAAAAACTCTGCCTGAAAAGTGACTTTTTTAAATGTTTTCCATCTTATTTTTATTGGTTGAAAGAAGAAAAGCAAAAAATTAATTGTTTTTTACGACAATATTTTTTCTCTAAAATTGCAAAAACTACCCATTTTTATGTTTTCATCCTTTTATTACGAGAATATGTTAATTTATCACTAAAACTGTATAAATCATCCTTTTTTTCAATGTTTTGGGGAGATTTAAAACTTTTCAAGGAAGCCGCTCTCTTTTACAAAAAAAGAAAAAGATGATTTTACTCCCAAAGTGATTTTTCAATTATTTTCTTTTGATTTCAATGTTTTGATTAAAAACAAGAAAAAAAACACTTTATAAGTTTTCTTTCTCTGAAAGTATATAAATTAGCAAATTTTAACCTTTATGGACGTTTTAACAACATTTTGAAGAAAGAACCTTTTTCATATTACAAAAAATGTAATATATACCGTTCGAAAAAGTAAATATTTCTTTAAAAAAAAAGGTATAAATTAAATTATTCTATTGTACTTTCCATGTTTTGATTGAAAAGGAAGGAAATATCAATAAATCCACTTAATTTTTGTGGCCGTACATTTTCTTCCCTTAAAATTCCATAAAATACCCGTGTTTCAACGTTTTTCAGAATATTACCAACCTTTTAAAGAAAAACCTCTTTTTTACTTAAATATAATTGTAATATATGAAATTTGATAAAAAAAAAAAAAAAAGTTTATTTTCTATCCTATTTTAACTTCTTTAGAAGTTTTACCAATATTTTGATGAAAAACCTTTTCATTTAAAAAGGTATGCCATTTCAAAGAAAAGAACAAATTTATTTCAAAAATATTCTTTGTTTCTATTTCTCTATCCATGTTTTGATTGAAAATGAAGGAAAAAAAACATTAAATTTTAATAAGAGTACTTTTTTTTCTCAAAATTGCATAAATTACCTCTTTTTCATCGTTTTTAAGAGTATTAACAACATTTCAAAGAAAAACACTCTGTTTTAGTTTTAAAAAATGTTTTATTATATGTATATGATATGTATTTTCACTAAAAGTGCTTTAATCATCGGTTTTTCAACGTTTTTAAGGGTTTTACAATATTTTTTTTATGACAAATCAATCTTCCCTTAGAAAAAAAAGTATGTTTTTACCTCCAAAAGTGAATTTTTCACTAATTTTCTTTTAATTTACATGTTTTAATTAAAAACAAAAACAATACACTATATTTTCTCTTTAAAGTTACATAAACTACCCTATTTAAACATTTTTATTGGTTTTAAAAACATTTTGAAGAAATTTTTTTCTCTTTAAAGTTACCCATTTAAACATTTTTATTGGTTTTAAAAACATTTTGAAGAAAATCCCTTTTTCATGTTACATATATGTAATACAAGCCATTTGAAGGAAAAAAAAAAAAAATCATATTTCTTATAGGAAAAGAATTTTTCAGTGTTTTTCTATACATTTCCATGTTTTGATTTAAAATGAAGGGAAAATCAAGAAATATATTAACTTTTTATGGCAATTCATTTTTTTCTCTCAAAATTGCACAAATTATCCCCCTTTCAGCGTTTTAAGGAGAATAAACATCTTATCTAAGAAACACCATCTTTTTTTTTAGTTAAAAAAAAAGGAATATATGCCATTTCACGAAAAAGGTTCCTTTTCACCGAAAAAGTTATTTTTTTATGATTTTCTGCTTATTTCATTGTTTAAAAAAAAAAAACAATGAATTTTGCGACAATATACATTTTTCTCAAAAATTTCATAAAAGACGTGTTTTTCAACGTTTTTAGGAGTATTTCTGGCATTTTACACAAAACCCCTTTTTACAAGTATAATATATGCAATTTGAATAAAGAAGAAAATTCTGCTTAAAAAGTGACTTTCTCAATGTTTTTATCTTATTTTAATTTGTTGGTGGAAGAAAACCAAAAAATACATATATATATATATATATATATATATATATATATATATATATATATATATATATATATATATATATATATATATATATATACTTTTTTATCTAAAATTTCATACATTACGTTTTTTTTTCAACGTTTTTAAGAGTATTAACGGCATTTTACAGAAAACCCCCTTTTACAAGTCTAACATATGCAATCTGAATTTTTAAAAAAAATTCTGCCTGAATAGTGACTTTTTTAATGTTTTCCATGTTATTTATAATGTTTGGTAGAAGAAAAGCAAAAAATTAATTGTTTTTTACGACAATATTTTTTCTCTAAAATTGCACAAGCTACCCATTTTTATGTTTTCATCCTTTCATTACGAGAATATTTTTTTTATCACTAAAACTGCATAAATCATCCTTTTTTCAAAGTTTTGGGGAGACTTAAAACTTTTCAAGGAAGCCGCGCTCTTTAAAAAAAAAAGGATGATTTTACTCCAAAAGTTATTTTTCAATGATTTTCTATTGATTTCAATGTTTTGATTAAAAACAAGAAAAAAACACTTTATAAATTTTCTTTCTTTCAAAGTATATAAACTATCAGATTATAACCGTTTTAAGACGTTTTAACAACATTTTGAAGAAAAAAAACTTTTTCATGTTACAAAAAATGTAATATATGCCGTTCGAGAAAGAAAATATTTCTTTAAAAAATTTAAATGATTATATTCTACTTTCCATGTTTTCATTGAAAAGGAAGAAAAAATCAATAAATCCATTTAGTTTTTGTGGCTATACATTTTCTTTTCTTAAAATTCCATAAATTACCCATGTTTTAACGTTTTTCAGAGTATTAACAACATTTTAAAGAAAACCCTCTTTTTCACGTAAATATAATTGTAATATATGAAATTTAATAAAAAAAAGAAGTTTATTTTCTATCCTATTTTAACTTTTTTACGAGTTTTAACAATATTTTGATGAAAAATCTTTTTCATTTAAAAAGGTATGCCATTTAAAGAAAAGAACAAATTCATGTCAAAAATATTCTTTGTTTCTCTTTTTCTCTCCATGTTTTCATTGAAAATGAAGGAAAAAAAATATTTTGTTTTAATGACAGTACATTTTTTTCTTAATATTGTATAAATAATCTCTTTTTCATCGTTTTTAAGAGTGTGAACAACATTTCAAAGAAAAACGCTCTTTTTTAGCTAAAAAAAAAAAAAGTTTTATTATATGTATATGATATGTATTTTCACTAAAAGTGCTTAAATCATCAGTTTTTCAACGTTTTTAGGGGTTTTAAAGTATTTTATATGACATATCAATCTTTTCTTAGAAAAAAAGTATGTTTTAATCTCCAAAAGTGAGTTTTTAACTAATATTCTTTTAATATACATGTTTTGATAATAAAAAAGAACAATACACTATATATATTTTTCTCTTTAAAGTTACATAAACTACCCTATTTAAACCTTTTATTGGTTTTAAAAACATTTTAAAGAATATCCCTTTTTTATGTTACATAAAATGTATTACAAGCCATTTGAAGGAAAAAAAATTATATTTTTTATAGAAAAAGGATTTTTCAGTGTTTTTCTATTCATTTCCATGTTTTGATTGAAAATGAAGGAAAAAGCAAAAAATATATTAAATTTTTATGGCAATTCATTTTTTTTCTCAAAATTCCACAAATTATCCCCTTTTCAGCGTTTTAAGGAGAATAAACACCTTATCTAAGAAAGACCATCTTTTTTTTTAGTTAAGAAAAAAAGAATATATGCCATTTCACGAAAAAGTTCCTTTGCACCGAAAAAGTAAATTTTTCTATGATTTTCTGCTTATTTTATTGTTTTTTTATAAAACATAAACAAAAAACAATGAATTTTGCTAAAATATACATTTTTCTCAAAAATTTCATAAAAGACGTGTTTTTCAACGTTTTTAGGAGTATTTCTAGCATTTTACACAAAACCCCCGTTTACAAGTATAATATATGTAATTTGAATAAAGAAGAAAATTCTGCCTAAAAAGTGACTTTTTCATGTTTTTATCTTATTTTAATTTGTTGGTGAAAGAAAACCAAAAAATACAATTTTTTTTCGACAATATTTTTTTCTCTAAAATTGCACAAATTTCCCTTTTTTATGTTTTTATCCTTATTTTACGATAATATTATTACGAGAATATGTTATTTTATCACGAAAACTGCATAAATCATCCTTTTTTCAAAGTTTTGGAGAGAATTAAAACTTTTCAATGAAGCCGCTCTCTTAAAAAAAAAAAGGATGATTTTACTCCAAAAATTATTTTTCCATGATTTTCTATTGATTTTAATGTTTTGATTAAAAACAAGTAAAAAACACTTCTTAAATTTTCTTTCTCTGAAAGTATATAAACAAGGAAAATTTAACGTTTTTGGACGTTTTAACAACATTTTAAAGAAAAAATGTTTTCATGTTACAAAAAATATAATATATGCCATTCAAAAAAAGAAAATATTTCTTTTATTTAAATTATTCTCTTTTATTTTCCATCTTTTGATTGAAAAGGAACGATAAATCAATAAATCCATTTTGTTTTTGTGGCAGTACATTTTCTTTCTTTAACATTCCCTAAATTACCCGTGTTTCAACGTTTTTCAGAGCATTAACAACATTTTAAAGGAAACCTTCTTCTTCACGTAAATATAATTGTAAAATATGAAATTAATAAAAAAAGTTTATTTTCTATACTACTTTAACCTTTTTAGGAGTTTTTACAATATTTTGATGAAAAATCTTTTTCATTTAAAAAAAGGTATGCCATTTCAAAGAAAAGAACAAATTTTTGTCAAAAATATTCTTTGTTTCTCTTTTTCTATCCATGTTTTTATTGAAAATGAAGGAAAAAAAACATTTAATTTTAATGGCAGTACATTTTTTCTCAAAATTGCATAATTTACCTCTTTTTTATCGTTTTTAAGTGTTAAAAACTTTTCAAAGAAAAACACTCTTTTTTAGTTTTAAAAATTGTTTTATTATATGTGTATGATATGTATTTTCACTAAAATTGCTTAAAACATCTGCTTTTCAACGTTTTTATGGGTTTTACAATATTTTTTTATGACAAATCAATCTTCCCTTAGAAAAAAGTATGTTTTTACCTCCAAAAGAGAGTTTTTCACTAATTTTCCTTTAATGGACATGTTTTAATTAAAAAAAAAAGAACAATACACTTAATATTTTTTTCTCTTTAAAGTTGCGTAAACTACCCTATTTAAACCTTTTTATTGGTTTTAAAAACATTTTGAAGAAAATCGCTTTTTCATGTTACATAAAATGTAGTACAAGCCATTTGAAGGAAAAAATATATATATTTCTTATAAAAAAAATGATTTTTCAGTGTTTTTTTTTATTTACTTCCATGTTTTGATTGAAAATGAAGGATAAAGTACGAAATATATTAACTTTTTATGGCAATTCATTTTGTCTCTCAAAATTGCACAAATTATACCCTTTTCAGCGTTTTAAGGACAATCAACATCTTATTTAAAAAAGACAATATTTTTTTTAGTTAAGAAAAAAGGAAAATATGCCATTTCACGAAAAAGTACCTTTTTACCGAAAAAGTAAGTTTTTTCTATGATCTTCGGCTTATATCATTGTTTTTTATAAAACATAAACAAAAAAACAATGAATTTTGCAACAATATACATTTTTTTTTCAAAAAATTCATAAAAGACGTGTTTTTAAACGTTTTTAGGAGTATTACTGGCATTTTACACAAAACCCCCTTTTACAAGTACAATATATGCAATTTGAATAAAGAAGAAAATTCTGCCTAAAAAGTAGCTGTTTCAATGTTTTTATCTTATTTTAATTTGTTGGTGGAAGAAAATAAAAAAATATATTATTTTTTTCGACAATATTTTTTCTCTAAAATTGCACAAATTACCCATTTTTATGTTTTTATCCTTATTTTACGATAATATATTTTTTCTCTATAGAATAAATGACCCTTTCTCTATGTTTTTCGGAGATTTCCAACTTTTCAAGGAAAACCATCTCTACTAAAATTGCATAAGTTACCCATTTTTATGTTTTTATCCTTATTTTACGACAATATATTTTTTTCTCTAAAACTGCATAATTGACCCTATTTTTAAGGTGTTTCGGAGATTTATAACTTTTCAAGGAGAACCCTCTCTTTACCAAAAAATATATGATTTTACACCAAAAGTAATTTTTTAATCATTTTCTATTTATTTCAATGTTTTGATTAAAAACAAGAAAATAAACACTATATACATTTTCATTCTCTAAAACTGTACAAAGTACCCATTTTTCAACCTTTTTGGACGTTTCAAAACATTTTCTAGAAAAACTCTTTTTCATGTTAGAATATAACTTAAAACCCCCTTTTACAAGTATAACATATGCAATTTGAACTAAGAAAAAAATTCTGCCTGAAAAGTGACTTTTTTTAATGTTTTCCAAGTTATTTTTATTTGTTGATAGAAGAAAAGCAAGAAATGAATTGTTTTTTACGACAATATATTTTCTCTAAAATTGCACAAACTACCCATTTTTATGTTTTCATCCTTTTATTAGGAGAATATGTTTTTTTAATCAATAAAACTGCATAAATCATGCTTTTTTCAACGTTTTGGGAAAATTTAAAACTTGTCAAGGAAGCCGACTTCTTTTAGAAAAAGAAAAAAAAGGATGATTTTACTCCAAAAGTGATTTTTCAATGATTTTCTATTGATTTCAATGTTTTGATTAAAAATAAGAAAGAAAAACACTATAAATTTTCTTTCTCTAAAACTATATAAACTAGGAAATTTTAACCTTTTTGGACGTTTTAACAACATTTTGAAGAAAAAACCTTTTTTATATTTAAAAAAATGTAATATATGATGTTCGAGAAAGAAAAATTTATATCATTTAAATGATTCTATTTTACTTTCCATGTTTTGATTGAAAAAGAAGGAAAAAATCAATAAATCCATTTAGTTTTTGTGGCAGTACATTTTCTTTCCTTAAAATTCCATAAATTACCCGAGTTTCAACGTTTTTTAGAGTATTGACAACATTTAAAAAAAAAAAAAACTTTTTCACGTAAATATAATTGTAATATATGAAATTTAATTAAAAAAACAGTTTATTTGCTATCCTATTTAGGAGTTTTAACAAAACTTTAATGAAAAATCTTTTTCATTTAAAAACGTATGCCATTTCAAAGCAAAGAACAAATTTATGAGAAAAATATTCTTTGTTTCTCTTTTTCTATCCATGTCTTGATTGAAAATGAGGGAAAAAAACATTTAATTTTAATGGCAGTACATTCTTTTCTCAAAATTGCATAAATTACCTCTTTTCCATCGTTTTTAAGTGTGTTAACAACATTTCAAAGAAAACCATTCTGTTTTATTTTTTTTTTATGTTTTATTTGATGTATTTGATATGTATTTTCACGAAAAGTGCTTAAATGAGCCGTTTTTCAACGTTTTTAAGAGTTTTACAATATTTTTTATGACAAATCAATCTTCATTTAGAAAAAAAGTATGTTTTTACCTCCAAAAGTGAGTTTTAAACTAATTTTCTTTTCATTTACATGTTTTAATTAAAAAAAAGAACAATATGCTATATATTTTTTTTCTCTTTAAAGATACATAAACTACCCTATTTAAACCTTTTTATTGGTTTTAAAAACATTTTGAAGAAAATCCCTTTTTAACGTTACATTAATGTAATACAAGCCATTTGAAGGAAAAAATATATATATATATTTCTTATAGAAAAGGGATTTTTCAGTGTTTTTCTATTCATTTCCATGTATTGATTGAAAATGAAGGAAAAAGCAAGAAATATATTAACTTTTTATGGCAATTTATTTTTTCCTCTCAAAATTGTAAATTTTTTTTTTTCAGCGTTTTAAGGAGAATAAACATCTTATCTAAGAAAGACCACCTTTTATTTAGTTAAGAAAAAAGGAATATATGCCATTTCACCAAAAAAAAGTTCCTTTTCACCGAAAAATTGAATTTTCGAATATTTTCTACTTATTTCATTGTTTTTTTTTTTATAAAAAAAATAAACAAAAACAATGAATTTTGCGACAATATACATTTTTCTCAAAAATTTCATAAAAGACGTGTTTTTCTACGTTTTTAGGAGTATTTCTGGCATTTTACACAAAATCCCCTATTACAAGTATAATATATGCAATTTCAATAAAGAAGAAAATTCTGCCTAAAAAGTGACTTTTTCAATGTTTTTATCTTAATTTAATTTGTTGGTGGAAGAAAACCAAAAAATACATTCTTTTTTTGGAGAATATTTTTTTTCTCTAAAATTGCACAAATTACCCATTTTTATGTTTTTATCCTTATTTTACGATAATAATTTTTTTTCTCTAAAACTGCATATATGACCCTTTTTTCAATGTTTTTTGGAGATTTACAACTTTTGAAGAAAAACCATCTCTTCTAAAATTGCACAAATTAGCTACCCATTTTTATGTTTTCATCCTTATTTTACGACAATATATTTTTTTCTCTAAAACTGCATAATTGTCCCTTCTTTCAGGGTGTTTCAGCGATTTACAACTTTTCAAGGAAAACTCTCTCTTTTACCAAAAAATATGATTTTACCCCAAAAGTAATTTTTTAATCATTTTCTATTTATTTCAATGTTTTGATAAAAACAAGAAAATAAACACTATATACATTTTATTTTTCTGAAACTGTACATAGTACCCATTTTTTAACCTTTTTGGACGTTTCAAAATATTTTGTAGAAAACAACATTTTCATCTTAGAATATACTTTTTTATCTAAAATTTCATAAATAATTTTTTTTTTCAACGTTTTTAAGAGTATTAACGGCATTTTACAGAAAACCCCCTTTTACAAGTATAACATATGCAATTTGAATTAAGAAAAAAATTCTGCCTGAAAAGTTACTTTTTTTAATGTTTTCCAAGTTATTTTTATTTGTTGATAGAAGAAAAGCAAAAAAGGAATTGTTTTTTACGACAATATATTTTCTCTAAAATTGCACAAACTACCCATTTTTATGTTTTCATCCTTTTATTAAGAGAATATGTTATTTTATCACTAAAACTGCAAAAATCATACTTTTTTCAACGTTTTGGGAAGATTTAAAGCTTTTCAAGGAAGCCGCTCTCTTTAAAAAAAAAAAAAAGGATGATTTTACTCCAAAAGTTATTTTTCAATGATTTTCTATTGATTTCAATGTTTTGATTAAAAACAAGAAAAAAAATACTTTATAAATTTACTTTCTCTGAAATTATATAAACTAGGAGATTTCAACCTTTTTTAACGTTTTAACAGCATCTTGAAGAAAAAACCTTTTTCATGTTACAAAAAATGTAATATATGCCGTTCGAGAAAGAAAATACTTCTTTAAAAAAAGGTATAATTTAAATTATTCTATTTTACTTCCCATGTTTTGATTGAAAAGGAAGGAAAAATCAATAAATCCATTTAGTTTTTGTTGCAGTACATTTTCTTTGCTTAAAATTCCATAAATTAACCTTGTTTCAACGTTTTTGAGAGTATTAACAACATTTTAAAGAAAACACTCTTTTCCACGAAATATAATTGTAATATATGAAATTTAATCCAAAAAAAAAGTTTTTTTCTATCCTATCTTAACCTTATTAGGAGTTTTAACAATATTTTGATGAAAAATCTTTTTCATTTAAAAAGGTATGCCATTTCAAAGAAAAGAGCAAATTTATGTCAAAAATATTCTGTTTCTCTTTTTCCATCCATGTTTTGATTGAAAATGAAAGAGAAAAACATTTAATTTTAATAGCAGTATATATTTTTTTCTCAAAATTGCATAAATTACCACTTTTCAACGTTTTTAAGAGTGTTAACCACATTTCAAAGAAAAACACTCTGTTTTAGTGAGAAAAACAAAAGTTTTATTATATATATATGATATGTATTTTAAATAAAACTGCTTAAATCATCCGTTTTTCAACGGGTTTAAGGGTTTTACAATATTTTTTATGACAAATCAATCTTCCTTTAGAAAAAAATATGTTTTTACCTCCAAAAGTGAGTTTTTAACTATTTTTCTTTCAATTTACATGTTTTAATTAAAAACAAGAATAATACACTATATATTTTTTATTTGTCTTTAAAGTTATATAAACTACCCTATTTAAACCTTTTTATTGGTTTTAAAAACATTTTGAAGAAAATCCCTTTTTCATGTTACATAAAATGTAATACAAGCCATTTGAAGGAAAAAAAAATTATATAAATATAGAAAAAGGATTTTTCAGTGTTTTTCTATTCATTTCCATGTTTTGAATGAAAATGAAGGAAAAGGCAAGAAATATATTAATTTTTTATGGCAATTCATTTTTTTCTCTCAAAATTGCACAAATTATCCTCTTTTCAGCGTTTTAAGGATAATAAACATCTTATCTATGAAAGACCATCTTTTTTTTAGTTAAGAAAAAAAGAATATATGCCATTTCACGAAAAAAGTTTCTTGCACCGAAAAAGTGAATTTTTCGATTGTTTTCTGCTTATTTCATTGTGTTTATAAAAAATAAACAAAAAACAATGTATTTTGCGACAATGTACATTTTTCTCAAAAATTTCATAAAACACGTGTTTTTCTACGTTTTTTGGAGTATTACTGGCATTTTACACAAAAACCCCTTTCAAAAGTATAATATATGCAATTTGAATAAAGAAGAAAATTCTGCCTAAGTAGTGACTTTTTCAATGTTTTTATCTTATATTAATTTGTTGGTGGAAGAAAACCAAAGAAATACATTCTTTCTTCGAAAATATTTTTTTCTCTAAAATTGCACAAATTACCCATTTTTATGTTTTTATCCTTAGCTATTTAACGATATTTTTTTTTCTCTAAAACTGCATAAATAACCCTTTTTTCAATATTTTTCGGAGATTTACAACTTTTCAAGGAAAACCAAAAAAAATTGCACAAATATTTTTATGTTTTCATACTTATTTTACGACAATATATTTTTTTCTCTAAAACTGCATAATTGAACTTTTTTTCAGGAGATTTTTTTTTTGGTGATATGGAGATATTTTTTTGGAGATATAAAAGTTTTCAAGGAAAAGCATTTCTTTTATCAAAAAATATATGATTTTACACCAAAAGTCATTTTTTAATCATTTTCTATTGATTTAAATGTTTTGATTAAAAACAAGAAAATAAACACTACATACATTTTCTTTCTCTGAAACTGTACAAAGTACCTATTTTTTAACCTTTTTGGACGTTTAAATACATTTTGTAGAAAACAACTCTTTCATGTTAGAATATACTTTTTTTATCTAGAATTTCATAAATTACGTTTTTTCAACGTTTTTGGGAGTATTAACGGCATTTTACACAAAACCCCTTTTCACAAGTATAACATCAGCAATTTAAATTAAGAAAAAAATTCTGCCTGAAAAGTTACTTTTTTTAATATTAAAGTTCTCCATTTTATTTTTATTGGTTGATAAAAGAAAAGCAAAATATTAATTGTTTTTTACGACTTTATTTTTTCTCTAAAAAAATGTAATATAATTGTTATATATGAAATTTAATGAAAAAAAAAGAAGTTTATTTTATATCCTATTATTATTGCATTGTGTTGGGTTCATTTGTAATTACGGTGATTCAGCTACAGGTGCTAACAAGTTGTGGTGCTATTTCCTTGTGAACGTTATTATGGTGTGTTCTGGTGATTATTTTATCTGTGTAATCCGGGATTTATTCGGTTTTTTTTAACTGGTGTGTATGTGATCACCAGCGTGTGTGGATGTTTCTCAGTTATTTTGGTGGGTCTCGATTCTTGATTTATTCCTATTTTTGAGATGAAATATTTAATCATTGTGTTATTTAAATTTACTGGAAGTGATTATAATTCCCATAACTGTAACGGACCTGACTTATTTTTATCCTGGTTAAACTTAACTTCTAATCTTAATTATTTCTGAATAAATCTTGTGAATATATGAGACTCTTTCCTTAAGTCTCCATCCCCTAGAAATTATGATAATTTTATTAATTTTATTAAATTTTTTTTTTTTTTTCTAGTTACACCCCTGAGTTAACCCAAAGCGTTAAACCTCTTGTAACGTGGCCTTATTATTCATTGACTTCACTTATTGACAGGTTTCCCCAGTTGAGTTGGGAACCTTGTCAGGGTTTAAACTGGGGTCTTAACAATATATATATATATATATATATATATATATATATATATATATATAGAGAGAGAGAGAGAGAGAGAGAGAGAGAGAGAGAGAGAGAGAGAGAGACTACAAAGGCGAGTGAGAGGCAGTGTCATTGTGAAGAGGAGAGCAGATCTACACTCTTCCTCCTCCTCCTTTTCCTCTTCTTCCTTCTCCTCCTCATCCTCCTCCTCCTCCTCCTCTTTTTCCTTTTGCTGCTTCTACTACTACTACTACTACTACTACTGCTACTGCTACTACTACTACTACTACTACTACTACTACTACTACTACTACTACTATTACTACTACTACTACTACTACTACTACTACTACCAAGAAGGCAGGCCTTCTTGTAAAGAGAGAGAGAGAGAGAGAGAGAGAGAGAGAGAGAGAGAGAGATTACAGAGGGGAGTGAGAGACAGTGTCATTATGAAGAGACCAGATTTACACTCTTCCTCCTCCTCCTCCTCTTCCTCCTCCTCCTTTTGCTGCTTCTACTACTAATACTACTACCAAGCTGGCAGGCCTTCTTGTACAGAGAGAGAGAGAGAGAGAGAGAGAGAGAGAGAGAGAGAGAGAGAGAGAGAGAGAGAAAGAGAGAGAGGGACAGAGATTACATAAGATTGCATAAGAAGAAAAGACACCAGAAGGCCTGTTGGCTTATAACCAGGTTATCTCCTGAGCTATTTACTATTTCCATAGTAGTGATCTACGTACGTGTTTGAGATCATGATAGAAAAATCTAAGGCGCTCTCCCCACCCAGCTCTCCCTCAGGCAACTTGCCGGCTGGAAACAGTTAGAAAGAAGCATCATGTATCTTTTAGAAAATAAGGACATGGAAATGTTGTTGTAAAGAATGAATTTAGAATAGATCCCATGCTACACTAGATTACACCTGTGAGGGGAAATGATTTTATTAACAATAATCACGTGTGTTCGGAATTTATAGATTTTAGTGAAGGTTGGACCACAGATTCTAGTGAAAACCTACTTCTCGGGAATGTTTATCCTATCGTGACTTAAACCTA
>CM035178.1:3531241-3543729 GCA_020233015.1 Callinectes sapidus | reverse complement strand
CTTTTTCAAGTATAATATATGCAATTATATGCAATTTGTATAAAGACAAATTTTTTGCCTAAAAAGTGACTTTTTCAATTTTTTTTATCTTATTTTCATTTGTTGGTAGAAGAAAACCAAAAAATCCATTCTTTTTAGCGACTATATTTCTTTTTCTCTAAATTTGCACAAACTACCCATTTTATGTTTTTATCCTTATTTTACGATAATATATTTTTTTTCTCTAAAACTGCAAAAATGAACCTTTTCTCAATGTTTTTCAGAGATTTGAAAAAATCATGTTTTTACACCCAAAAGTGAGTTTTTCTGTAATTTTCTTTTAATTTTCATGTTTTAATTAAAAACAAGACCAATACACTATATATTTTTTTTCTCTTTAAAGTTACATTAACTACCCTATCCAAACCTTATTATTGGTTTTAAGAACATTTTGATGAAAATCCCTTTTTCATGTTACATAAAATGTAATACAAGCCATTTAAATGAAAAAGATATATATTTCTTTTAGAAAAAGGATTTTGCAGTGTTTTTTCATTACATTTCCATGTTTTGATGGAAAATGAAGGAAAAAGCAAGAAATATATAAAATTTTTATTGCAATACATTTTTTTCTCTCAAAATTGCATAATTTATCCTCTTTTCAGCGTTTTTATGATAATTAAAATCCCATCTAAGAAAGACCATTCTTTTTTTAGTAAAGAAGAAAGGAATATATGCCATTTCATGAAAAAAGTTCCTTTTCACTGGAAGAGTAGATTTCTCGGTGATTTTCTCCTTATTTCATTCTTTTCATCAAAAATAAACAAAAAAACAAAGAATATTGCGACAATATATTTTTTCTCAAAAATTTTATAAATGACGTGTTTTTCAACGTTTTTAGGAGTATTAACGGCATTTTACACAAAACCCCTTTTTACATGTATAATATATGCAGTTTGTATAAGGACAAAATTTCTGTCTAAAAGGGGACTTTTTCAATGTTTTTATCTTATTTTCATTTGTTGGTAGAAGAAAACCAAAAAATACATTTTTTTTGCGACAATATTTATTTTCTCTAAAATTGCAAAAACTACCCTTTTTTATGTTTTTATCTTTATTTTACGATAATATATATATATATCTAGATCATCTCGCTCTACTCTATAGATAGAGTAGATATAATATAATATAATAATAATATATTCTATATATATATATATATATATATAAAACTGCATAAATGACCCTTTCTCAATGTTATCAAGAGATTTAGAAAAAAAGTATGTTTTTACATCGAAAAGTGAGTTTTTCAGTAATTTTCTTTTAATTTTCATGTTTTAATTAAAAACAAGACCAATACACAAGTTATATTTTTTTCTCTTTAAACTTACATAAACTACCCTATTCAAACCTTATTATTGGTTTTAAGAACATTTTGATGAAAATCCCTTTTTCATGTTACGTAAAATGTAATACAAGCCATTTCAATGAAAAAAATATATATTTCTTTTAGAAAAAGAATTTTTCAGTGTTTTTATATTACATTTCCATGTTTTGTTGGAAAATAAAGGAAAAAGCAAGAAATATATTAACAATTTATTGCAATTCATTATTTTTCTCTCAAAATTGCATAAATTATCTTTTTTTCCGCGTTTTTAGGAGAATTAACATCTCATCTAAGAAAGAACATCTTTTTTTTTAGTAAAGAAGAAAGGAATATATGCCATTTTACGAAAAAAGTTCCTTTTCAATGGAAGAGTAGATTTCTCGATGATATTCTCTTTATTTCATTGTTTTCATGAAAAATGAACAAAAAACAATGAATATTGCGACAATATATTTTTTCTCAAAAACTTCATAAAGACGTATTTTTCAACACCTTTAGGAGTATTCAAGGCATTATACGCAAAACACCCTTTTACAAGTATTAAATATGAAAATTGTATAAAGACAAAATTTCTGCCTAAAAAGTGACTTTTTCAGTGGTTTTCCTCTTATTATCATTTGTTGTAGGAAAAAAAACAAAAAATACATTCTTTTTTGCGATAATATTTCTTTTCTCTAAAATTTCACAAACTACCTATTTTTATGTTTATATCCTTATAATACGAGAATATTATTTTTTCTCTAAACCTGCATAGGTGACCCAATTTTCAATGTTTTTTTTAGAGATTTAGAAAAAAATATGTAATTTTCTTTTAATTTTCATGTTTTTATTAAAAACAAGACCAATACACTATATATTTTTTTCTCTTTAAAGTTTCATAAACTATTTAAACCTTTTTATTGGTTTTACAACATTTTGAAGAAAATCCCTTTTTCATGTTACATAAAATGTAATACAATCCTTTTCAATGAAAAAAATATATATTTCCTTTAGAAAAAAGATTTATCAGTGTTTTTTCTTTACATTTCCATGTTTTGATTGAAAATGAGGAAAAAAGCAAAAAATATATTAACTTTTTATTGCAATTTATTTTTTTCTCTCAAAATTGCATAAATTATCCCTTTTCAGCGTTTTTAGGAGAATTAACATCTCATTAAACAAAGACAATCTTTTATTGGTTAAGAAGAAAGGAATATATGCCATTTCATGAAAAAAGTTCCTTTTCACCAGAAAACTAGATTTTTCGATGCTTTTCTGATTATTTTATTGCTTACTTAAAAAAATAAACTAAAACCAACGAATATTGCAATAATATACTTTTTTCTAATTTTTTTTTATAAATGACGTGTTTTTCAACGTTTTTAGGAGTGTTAATGGCATTTTACACAAAACCCCCATTTACAAGTATAATATATGCAATTTGTATAAAGACAATATTTCTGCCTAAAAAGTGACATTTTCAATGTTTTTCTTATTTTCATTTGTTGGTTGAAGAAAACCAAAAAATACATTCTTTTCTGCGACAATATTTCTTTTCTCTAAAATTCCACAAACTACCCATTTTTATGTTTTTATCCTTATTTTATAATAATTTTTTTTTTTCTCTAAAACTGAATAAATTACCCTTTTTTAAATGTTTTCCAAAGATTTAGAAAAAATTATGTTTTTACATAACAACACCAATACACAATATGTATTTTTTTTCTCTTTAAAGTTACATAAACTACTCTATTTAAATTTTTTTATTGGTTTTAAGAACATTTTCTAGAAAATCCCTTTTTCATGTTACATAAAATGTAATACAAGCCACTTCAAAGAAAAAAATATATATATTTCTTTATAAAAAAAAGATATTTCAGTGTTTTTTCTTTACATTTCCATGTTTTGATTGAACATGAGGAAAAAAGGAAAAAAGCAAGAAATATATTAATTTTTTATTGCAATTCATTTTTTTCTGTAAAAATTGCATAAGTTATCCTCTTTTCAGCGATTTTAGGAGAATTAACATATCTTCTATGAGAAACCATCTTTCTTTAGTTAAGAAGAAAGGAATATATGTCATTTTACGAAAAAAGTTCGTTTTCACCGGAAAAGTATATTTTTCGATGATTTTCTGCATATTTCATTCTTTTCATAAAAATAAACAAAAAACGATGAATATTGCGACAATACACTTTTTTCTAAAAAAAAATCGTAAATGACGTGTTTTTCAACGTTTTTAGGAGTATTAACGGCATTTTACACAAAATCCCCTTTTACAAGTATAATATAAGCAATTTGTATAAAAACATAAATTCTGCCTAAAAAGTGACTTTTTCAATGATTTTATCTTATTTTCATTTGTTGGTTTAAGAAACCAAAAACTACATTGTTTTTTGCGAAAATTTTTTTTTTTCTAAAATTGCACAAACTACCCATTTTTATGTTTTTTTTCCTAATTTTACGAGAATTTTTTTTTCTCTAAAAGTACATAAAGGACCCTTTTTTCAATGTTTTTCAGAGATTTAGAAAAATAGTATGTTTTGACATCCAAGTTTTTCAGTAATTTTCTTTTAATTTTCATGCTTTATTTTGAAACAAGACCAATACACTATATATTTTTTTCTCTTTTAAAGTTACATAAACTACCCTATTTTAACTGTTTTATTGCTTTTAACAACATTTTGAAGAAAATCTCTTTTTTATGTTACACAAAATGTAATACAAGCCATTTCAATGAGAAAAATATATATTTCTTTTAGAAAAAGGATTTTTCAGTGTTTTATCTTTACATTTCCATGTTTTGATAGAAAATAAAGGAAAAAGAAAGAAATATATCAATTTTTCATTGCAAATATTTTTTTTCCTCAAAATTGCACAAATTATCCTCTTTTCAACGTTTTTAGGAGTATTAACGGCATTTTACACAAAACACCATTTTTCATGTATAATATATGCAATTTGTATAAAGACAAAATTTCTGCCTAAAAAGTGACTTTTTCAATGTTGCTATCTTATTGTCATTTGTTGGTGGAAGAAAACCAAAAAATACATTCTTTTTAGCGACAATATTTCTTTTCTAAAAAATTACGCAAACTACCCATTTTTATGTTTTTATCCCTATTTTACGATAATATATTTTTTCTCTAAAACTGCCTAAATGACCTTTTTTTTCAATGTTTTTCTGAGATTTATAAAAAAGTATGTTTTTACATCGAAAAGTGAGTTTTTCAGTAATTTTTTTAAATTTTTATGTTTTAGTAAAAAACAAGACCAATACACAGTATATATTTTTTTCTCTTTAAAGTTTCATAAACTACCCTATTTAAACCTTTTTATTGGTTTTAAGAACATTTTGAAGGAAATCCCTTTTTTATGTCACATAAAATGTAACACAAGCCATTTCAATGAAAAAAAAATATATTTCTTTAAGAAAAAGGGTTTTTCAGTTTTTTTTCTTTACATTTGCATGTTTTGATTTAAAATGAAGGGAAAACCAAAAAGTAGATTAACTTTTTATTGCAATTCATTTTTTTTCTCTCAAAATTGCATAAATTATCCTCTTTTGAGCGTTTTTAGGAGAATTAACATATCATCTAAGAGAGACCATCTTTTTTTAGTTAAGAAAAAAGCAATATATGCCATTTCACGAAAAGAGTTCTTTTTCACCGGAGAAGTAGATTTTCGGTGATTTTCTGCTTATTTCATTCTTTTCATAAAAAATAAACAAAATACCATGAATATTGCGACAATATACTTTTTTCTCAAAATCTTCATAAATGACGTGTTTTTCAACGTTTTTAGGAGTATTAACGGTATTTTACACAAATCCTCTTTTTACATGTATAATATATGCAATTTGTATAAAGACAAAATTTCTGCCTAAAAAGTGACTTTTTCAATCTTTTTATCTTATTTTCATTTGTTCGTGGAAAAACACCAAAAATTAATATTCTTTTTTGCGACAATATTTATTTTCCCTAAAATTGCACAAACTATCCATTTTGATGTTTTTATCCTTATTTTGAAATAATATATTTTTTTTCTCTAAAACTGCACAAATGACCCTTTTTTCAATGTTTTTCAGAGATTTAGAAAAATAGTATGTTTTTACATCCAAAAGTGAGTTTTTCAGTAATTTTCATTAAATTTTCATGTTTTAATTAAAAACAAGACCAATTCACAATATATATTTTTCTCTTTAAAATGATATAAACTACCCTATTTTTACGTTTTTTTTTAGAAAAAGGATTTTTCAGTGTTTTTCCTTTACATTTCCATGTTTTGATTGAAAATGAAGTAAAAAGCAATAAATATATTACTTCTTTATAGCAATTCATTTTTTTTCTCTCAAAATTGCATAAATTACCATGTTTTCAGCGTTATTAGGAGAATTAACATCTTATCTAAGAAAGACCATCTTTTTTTTAGTAAACAAGAAAGGAGTTAATTCCATTTCACAAAAAAAAAAAAAAAAAAAAAAAAAAAATTCACCGGAAAAGTAGATTTTTCGATGATTTTCTGCTTATTTCATTGTTTTCATAAAAAATAAACAAAAAACAATGATTATTACAATAATATACTTTTTTCTCAAACTTTTTATAAATGACGTGTTTTTCAATGTTTTTAGGAGTATTAACGGCGTTTTACACAAAACCCCCTTTTACAAGTATAATATATGGAATTTCTGTAAAGACAAAATTTCTCTCTAAAAAAGTGACTTTTTCAATGTTTTTATCTTATTTTCATTTGTTGGTGGAAGAAAACCAAGAAATATATTCTTTTGTGCGACAATACTTCTTTTCTCTAAAATTGCACAAACTACCTATTTTTAAGTTTTTTTCCTTATTTTACTAAAATATTTTTTTCTCTAAAACTGCATAAATGAACTTTTGTTCAATGTTTTTCAGAGATTTAGAAAAAAGTATGTTTTTCCATCCAAAAGTGAGTTTTTCTGTAATTTTCTTTTAATTTTCATGTTTTAATTAAAACAAGACCAATACACTATATATTTATTTCATTTTAAAATCACATAAACTACTCAATTTAAATCTTTTTATTGGTTTTAACAACATTTTGAAGAAAAATCCTTTTTCATGTTATATAAAATGTAATACAAACCATTTCAATGAAAAAAATATATAGTTCTTTTAGAAAAAAGAGTTTTCAGTGTTTTTTCTTTACATTTCCATGTTTTGATTGAAAAAGTAGGAAAAAGCAAAAAATATACTAACTTTTTATTGCAATTCTTTTTTTTTCTCTCTCTCAAAATTTCGTTAATTATCCTCTTTTCAGTGTTTTTAGGAGAATTAACATCTCATCTAAGAAAGACGATCTTTTTTTAGTTAAGAAGAAAGGAATACAGTCCGTGCCAAAAGTTCGTGCGGCAGCACACGCAGCTTCATGTAAACAATGACTCAACTAGATCAACAATATTTAGTAATAATTTAATACCAAGAAATTGGGTACTTACAGGTCACTAGTATTTTAGAGGTCTTCCTTTGTTCTTCAGGCACTCTTTGAGGCGTTTAGGAACAGAATCTGACAAGTTCCTTAAGTGCTGTGGGTCAATATTCCTCCACTCGTGTTCCACTGCTGCGATCAACTGAGGGATGCTGCTTGTGTCGTGCTGCCGGAGTTTTCTCTTGATGATAGCCCACAGGTTTTCAATTGGGTTAAAGTCTGGGGAATTTCCTGGCCAGTCATCAATGTATTGTACCTCACAGTCTCGCAACCACTGTGTCACACAATGAGCTGTGTGGCACGGCGCTCCGTCCTGCATAAAAATATCAGCCTGGGAAACCTCGAAACACTCAGGCAGGTGGTCACACAAGAGTTCCAGGTACTTGTCTTTATTAAGATTTTCGTTTCTTGGCAGCACAACTAAATTCCCCTGACCATAGTACCCAAAAGCACCCCACACCATAACACTGTCAGGGAATTTTTCTGTCTTCCTTGTGTAGCGCGGATCAAACGGGTCACTGCCAAGGCGACGATACACATTACCACCTCTGTTCCCAGCCACAGAAAAAATGGCTTCGTCAGTCCATAAGACTCGCTGCCACTTGCTGACATCCCACTCTGAATATTTACGGCAGAAAGCAATCCTGTTCTTGATCTGTCGTGAAGTTAGAAGAGGTTTGCGTCGCGGGCGGCAGCTGCGATATCTCAGCCTGTCGTGGAGAGTACGCTGGACTGTCCTAACTGAAACGTCAGCCAGCAATAGTGGGTTATTTTCTTTTATTTCTTTTGCTGACAAGCGTGGTTTGACCTCCACTTGCCGCCGGATGGTATTTGTAGTGCGTTGTGTGATCTTCAACGGCCTCCCAGAACGTTTCCCGTGTGTTGGTGTTTCCTCTCCGCCGTCTTCTCTGTAGCGCTTGATCCACTTCTGAACAGTTCTTTCTGCCAATCCAACAATTCTTGATATTTCTTTAACAGCCTCCCCTGACTTGTAGAGTGACACAATGCTTGCCAGCTGCTCTTGTGTCGAGTGCTTGGGATGCTCCATACTTCCAGCAGAGAAGAAGAATTGCAGTGCACGACCCACGTCAAGGACAGTCAAGGACACACTATCCTTTTAAAATCATGAACTAACCGTTTCTCGAGCCGGGGCTACACACCAGCTGGGTGCCTCAGTACTGTCTGATGTACGATGACACTTCCAACTTGCAATGGAAGAAATGCACAGGCTGTAGCAGTGAATTCGCTGTGACCCAGTTAATTAAGCGCATTGATAAAGCTGCAACAGTTCATTACTCAGTCACTAAAGAAGTCTACGGGAGCAGATGCTTTATTTGAGTTTTATATTTGATTGCAAAAACAGACAACTCCATGAGATGCATCCGATCAATCAATAATTCCAAAAAACTGAGGAAAACGATCACATCTTAAATGATCAGCGGCCGTTGGCGTGTCACTTGAGAGTGAACGATACATTACGGACCGTTACATATCGCTCGCAAGAACAAAAGGCGTAAGCCACACTCTGTCTAAAAATGCTTCAAACGGTACCTGATACGCAAAGGAAGCCTTCTAAACTATAACTAATTGTTCAAGATTAATTTTATTAATGTGTAGAGGTGATTTGCTTCTGCTCACTCGTGTTTATCTACAGCCGCACGAACTTTTGGCGCGGACTGTATATGCCATTTCATAAAAAAAAAGTTTTATTTTCACTGGAAAAGTAGATTTTTCATTGATTTTCTGCTTATTTCATTGTTTTCATAAAAAAAACAATGAATATTGCGATAATATACTTTTTTTCTCAAAATTTTTATAAATGATGTGTTTTTCAACGTTTTAGGGAGTATTAACGGCATTTTACACAAAACCCCCTTTTACAAGTATAATATATGCAATTTGTATAAAAACAAAATTTTTGTCTAAAAAGGGACTTTTTCAATGTTTTTATGTTATTTTCATTTGTTGGTGGAAGATAACCAAAAAATACATTTTTTTTCGACCAAATTTCTTTTCTCTAGAATTGCACAAACTACACATTTTTATGTTCTCATCCTTATTTTACAATAACATTTTATTCTCAAAAACTGCATAAATGACCCTTTGTTCAATGTTTTTCAGAGATTTAGAAAAAAAGTATGTTTTTACATCTAAAAGTGAGTTTTTCTATAATTTTCTTTTAATTATCATATTTTAATTAAAAACAAGACCAGTACACTATATATTTTGTCTCTTTAAAGTTACATAAACTACTCTATTTAAACCTTTTTATTGGTTGTAACAACATTTTGAAGAAAATCCCTTTTTCATATTATATAAAATGTAATACAAGCTATTTCAATGAAAAAAATATATATATATCTTTTAAGAAAAGGAGTTTTCAGTGTTTTTCTTTACATTTCCATGTTTTGATTGAAAATGAAGGAAAAAGCAAGTAATATGTTAAATTTTAATTGCAATTATTTTTTTTTCTCAAAATAACATAAATTATCTTCTTTTCAGCGTTTTTAGGAGAATTAAAAAATTTCCTTTTTACCGAAAAAGTAGATTTATCGATGATTTTCTTCTTATTTCATTGTTTTCATAAAAAAAAAATATACAATGAATATTGTGACAATATACTTTTTTCTCAAAAATTTATCAAATGACGTGTTTTTCAACGTGTTTTGGAGTATTAACGGCATTTTACACAAAACGCCTTTTTATATGTATAATATATGCAATTTGTATAAAGACAAAATTTCTGCCTAAAGAGTGACTTTTTCAATGTTTTTATCTTATTTTCATTTGTTGGTGAAAGAAAAACCAAAAATAAATTATTTTTTCCGACAACATTTTTTTTCTCTAAAATTGCAGAAACTACCCATTTTTATGTTTTTATCCTTATTTTACGATAATATTTTTTTTCTCTAAAACTGCATAAATGACCCTTTTTTCAATGTTTTTCAGAGATTTAGAAAAAAGTATGTTCTTACTTCCAAAAGTAAGCTTTTCAGAAAATTTCTTTTAATTGTCATGCTTTAATTAAAAATAAGACCAATACACTATATATATATTTTCTCTTTAAAGTAACATGAACTACACTATTCAAACCTTTTTATTGGTTTCTACAATATTTTGAAGAAAATCCCTTTTTTAAGTTATATAAAATGTAATACAAGCCATTTCAATGAAAAAAATATATATTTCTTTTAGAAAAAGATTTTTCAATGTTTTTCTTTACATTTCCATGTTTTGATTGAAAATGAAGGAAAAAGCAAGTAATATGTTAAATTTTAATTGCAATTAATTCTTTTTCTCTCAAAATAACATAAATTATCCTCTTTTCAGCGTTTTTAGAATAATTAAAAAAAGTTCCTTTTCACTGATAAAGTAGATTTATCGATGATTTTCTGCTTATTTCATTGTTTTCATAAAAAATAAACAAAAAAAATGAATATTGTGACAATATACTTTTTTCTCAAAAATGTATTAAATGACGTGTTTTTCAACGTTTTTTGGAGTATTAACGGCATTTTACACAAAATAGCTTTTTATATGTATAATATATGCACTTTGTATAAAGACAAAATTTCTGCCTAAAGAGTGACTTTTTCAATGTTTTTATCTTATTTTCATTTGTTGGTGGAAGAAAACAAAAAATACATATTTTTTTGCGACAATATTTCTTTTCTCTAAAATTGCACAAACTACCCATTTTTATGTTTTTATCCTTATTTTACGATAATATTTTTTTTCTCTAAAACTGCATAAATGACCCTTTTTTAAATGTTTTTCAGATATTTAGAAAAAAATATGTTCTTACTTCCAAAAGTAAGCTTTTCAGAAAATTTCTTTTAATAGTCATGCTTTAATTAAAAATAAGACCAATACACTATATATATATTTTCTCTTTAAAGTAACATAAAGTGCACTATTTAAACCTTTTTATTGGTTTCTACAATATTTTGAAGAAAATCCCTTTTTCATGTTACATAAAATGTAATACAAGCCATTTTAATGAAAAAATATATATATTTCTTTTAGAAAAAGCAGTTTTCAGTATTTTTTTTTATATTTCCATGTTTTGATTGAAAATGAAGGAAAAAGCAAGAAATATATGAATTTTTATTGCAATTCATTTTCTTTCCCTCAAAATTGCATAAATTAGGAGAATTAACATCTCATCTAAGAATGACCATCTTTTTTTAGTTAAGAAGAAAGGAATATATGCCAATTCATGAAAAAAGTTCCTTTTCACCGTGAGAGTAGATTTGTCGATGACTTTTTGCTTATTTCATTGTTTTCATAAAAAAAAATATAAAAAAAAACAATGAATATTTCGACAATATACTTTTTTCTCAAAAATTTCATAAATGACGAGTTTTTCAACGTTTTAAGGAGTATCAACGGCATTTTACACAAAACCCCCTTTAACAAGTATAATATATGCATTTTGTATAAAGAGGAGGAAAACCAAAAAATACATTGTTTTTTGCGCCAATATTTTTTAGTCTAAAATTGCACAACCTACCCGTATTTATGCTTTTATCCTTATTTTAAATTAATATATTTTTTTCTCTAAAACTGCATAAATGACCCTTTTTTCAATGTTTTTCAGAGATTTAGAAAAAAGTATGTTTTTACATCCAAAAGTGAGTTTTTTTAATTAAAAACAAGACCAAAACAGTAAATATTTTTTTTCTCCTTAAAGTCACATAAACTACCCTATTTAAACATTTTTATTGTTAAAACCAACATTTTGAAAAAAAATCCCTTTTTCATGTTACATAAAACGTAATTTAAGCCATTTAAATGAAAAAAAAAAAAAATCTTTTGGAAAAGACATTTTCGGTGTTTTTTTCTTTACATTTCCATGTTAGATTAAAAATGAAGGAAAAAGCAAAAAATCTATTAACTTTTTATTGCAATTAATTTTTTCCTCATAAAATTGCATAAATTAGCCCGTTTTCAGCGTTTTTAGGAGAAAAAACATATCATCTAAGAAATACAATCTTTTTTTTTAGTTAAGAAGAAAGGAATATATGCTATTTCACGAAAAAAGTTCTTTTTCACCGGAAAAATAGATTTTTCGATGATTTTCTGCCTATTTTATTGTTTTCATAAAAAAATAAACAAAAAACAATGAATATTGCGACAATATACTTTTTTCTCAAAAAGTTCATAAATGACGTGCTTTTTAACGTTTTTTGGAGTATTAACGGCATTTTACACAAAACCTTCTTTTACAAGTATTATATATGCAATTTGTATAAAGACAAAATTTCTGCCTAAAAAGGGACTTTTTTAATGTTTTTATCTTATTTTCATTTTTTGTTGGAAAAAATAATAAAATACATTCTTTTTTGCGACAATATTTTTTTTCTCTAAAGTTGCTCAACCTGCCCATTTTTATTTTTTTTATCCTTATATTACGAAAATTTTTTTTTCTCTAAACTCCATAAATGACCCTTTTTTCAATGTTTTCAGAGATTTATATAAAAAAGTAAGTTTTTACATCCAAAACTTAGTTTTTCAGTAATTTAATGTTTTAATTAAAAACAAGACCAATACACTATATATTTTTTCTCTTTAAAGTTACATAAACTTTAATTTTAATATTTTAATTTATTAAATTTGAAATACTTTTTTAATATAAAATTTCATAAATTACGTTTTTTTCAGATTTTAAGAGTATTAA
>CM035178.1:3480412-3499412 GCA_020233015.1 Callinectes sapidus | reverse complement strand
GAGAGAGGGAGAGAGAGAGAGAGAGAGAGAGAGAGAGAGAGAGAGAGAGAGAGAGAGAGAGATTACATAAGAAGAAGAGACACCAGAAGGTCTGTTGGAGTGGGGAGTGAGAGGGTGAGGTCAGGTTGTGGCAATTTATTTTCCAAGTAATGTTTAATTGTTGACACGGTGTCCTGTAGCTTTGTTATACGGGTTGCTGTATGCAAAGGCGACATGAGTCATTTCCCCCGTGGAAATTAATAGTTTAAAACGAGTGATCAGCGCACTGCAGCAAGCAAAACAGCAAACAAGATGTTGAGCTTCATTATAAAAAATATTGACAATAAATCTCCAGACGTAATGAAAAGACTCTATACAGCATTTGTGAGGCCTCACCTGGAATACGAGGTACAATTTTGGTCCCCAAACTACATTACAGATCAAAACTCACTGGAAAGAATACAAAGAATAGCGACGAAGCACATACCGGCATTGCGGAATTTAACGTACGAGGAGCGATTGCAATGTTTAGATATGTTCTCCCTCAACAAGAGACACTTCCACAGATATACGTGTTGTATTGCTCTGTTTAAACAATTTATAAAATTGTTTCTTACTTTATCCCTCCTTGTCACCCCAAGCATCCACCTTAACATTCTCATCTCAGCAACCTCCAACTTATTATGTTGCACTGTCTTTATTGGCCACGTCTCCGCACCATATAACATTGCGGGTCTAACAACCGATTTAAACACTTTTCCCTTTACTCTGGCACTAATTTTTCGGTCACAGAGCACTCCAGCTGTTCTTTTCCAATTCTTCCAGCCCGATTGGATACGGTGACTGATCTCTCCATCCAAGCTGCCGTCCGCTGATATATGAGAGCCCAAGTATCTGAACTCCCTGGCACCCTTTAGCTTCATATCTTGCATCCATACCTCACTCTCCTGTCGACCATTAAAATTCAGATACTCTGTCTCCTCCCTGCTAATTTTCAGACCTCTCTCCTCCAATGCTCTTCGCCATCTCTCCAGCTTTCTCTCCACACCATCTCTACTTTCATCCACCAAGACGATGTCATCCGCGAACAACATGGTCCACGGTTCCTCCTCCTTTATATTTTGGACACTGTCATCCATGAGTAGGTTGAACAGGTATGGGCTCAGAGAAGATCCCTGGTGCAGACCCACTCCCACACAAAACTCTTCCGTTGTCCCCACACTGCTCCTTATCCTCGTCCTTGAGCCCTCGTACATCACTCTCACATACTTCTCAGACGCTCCTTTCCTTTTCATAGTAGCCCCAAATTCCTGGCGCGGTACTCTATCATACGCTTTTTCCAAACCAATGAAGTTATGGTGTAACTCTGTTTGTTTCTATCCATACTTCTCCAGCAGTTGTCTTAGCCCAAAGATAACATCGGTAGTACTTCTCCCCGGCATAAATCCAAATTGTTCGTCTCCCACCAGTGTTTCTCCCCTTACTCTTCTCTCAAGTATTCTCTCGTATATTTTCATTGTATGCGACATGAATTTAATTCCTCTGTAATTTTTACAGTCCTGTATGTCTCCTTTCTCTTTGTATATTGGGACGATATCGCTGCATCTGGGATTTTCTCCTTCTCATAGATCTTATTTACCAACCAACATAGCCACTCAAGCCCTTCCTCTTCTAAACTCCTCCATACCTCTACAGGTATGTAATCCGGCCATGTTGCCTTCCCATCTTTCATCCTCCTCGTGTTTTCAACATTATGTTTAGAAAATATGAAAAAGTGGCATAGAATTAAATAAAACAAGTAGTAATGAATAAAACTGGGTTAGACAGAGACGCCTATTTGACTCAATAACAAGGACAACAACATACCACACACCCTCCCCCTTAATACAAATAAAATCGTTTAAAAAACACAATTGAATATTTATAGAAAGCATAAAACCTTACTATGGAACCATAATAAAAAATATAAAAAAAACTGTCCAGGAAGTAAGGAAAAAATCCTCAAATATGGGCAGGCTGGTGGAGGAATATCTAAGATGGCGGCGGCCCTCTTATCTCCCTCACTTAAACTCTTATAAAATTTAAACCTGGCTATGGTATGTATGTCTGAACGCTGAATATGAAAGCTATTGACGCGGCTGCATGTTAAGGCAAGTCAGGCCTATAACGATAAGAGATCAGGCAGATTAGGTTGATAAATAAGGGCGGGTAAGCGGTTATCATTTCCTAATTATCCATTCTAGATACTAGAGGATGCATAAATAACATCGAAGATATCCAAACAACGAATGATAAAGCTTAACCTCGTGTCCCAGATATTCATATTCTCTCTCTCTCTCTCTCTCTCTCTCTCTCTCTCTCTCTCTCTCTCTCTCTCTCTCTCTCTCTCTCTCTCTCTCTCTCTCTCTCTCATTCTCGGGATCTCGGTTGGTTGATTGTTCTGTCAACACCGCCTCACTTGAGCTCCATACCTTCTGCAAGTTTTTGAGCGCCTGAGCGACCTGCCAACCTCCCTATTCAGCAGAGATATCTAGTAAGCCATCGTCGTTGCCATAGTACCTTCAGTGTGGTTTGGGGTTTTTGGACTTAGTCTGTAGCTTACAAGAAACTTCAGACGCTTGGTCCAGACCCGGGGGCCCCCGGATCCTCGGCGGTCCCCGGATCCGCGCATACGCGGTTCGGGGTGTAGTGACGTGGTAGGTGCGTCACTTCCTCTGCGGTCACACTTCACCTCTGTTGCCAACACCCTCGCCAAATGGAGTACTCAGGTCCTGCCTCTGTCGCTGAGGTTGAGGCTGACCTTGCCATGAGCGACGATGATGACGCCTCTGTACATTGGCCCTCGCTTGAAACCCACAGACATCCTCACTACTCAGCCTCCGCCAAACGAACCATGGATCGGGAGTCCGACACCGGCAGTGAACCCGCGTCACCTGCTGCTAAAACCTTCAAGCGAGATGATGCTCCTGCTCAACAGCCGGCCACTGACATCTCCCTACCTCGTCCTCATCATCGCACTCCATCCCTGTCTACTACTCCTGCCTTCGCTCCCCGCGACGAGTACGTCAAGCTGGCCTTCAAGCAAAACCCAACCACCGCTGTGAAGCTTCGCTGGCTTAATGACGTCAACACCGCCTTTCGTCTTGATCGTGAGTTGGCGGAGGTGAAAATGTCTGCTGCTACATCTCGCTTTGTCTATATCTCGAGGCGTCGAAAGGACATACTCGACAGTGTCATGGGTGGAGAGTTTTCTTCAGTACAACTGGACATCCAGGACTCGAGTGAAAGGACCCGTAAGTTTCCCACTTACCTCATCACCCGCTACCCTGTGGATGTGGACCCATCCCTCGCCAAAGAGTTGCCAGGTGTGCATACTGTCCGCCGCTTTCGTCAACACGGCACGCCCATCAACCGTCTGGTCATCACCTCGAGTCTCTTGTCACCGCCCCCACGTCTATACGATTTCTCCTTCCTGCCTTGCCTTCCTCCCTGTGAGTTTCGCAGAATGAAGGACGAGCAGCCTTGGTGCTTCAACTGCTGGGGTATTGGCCATATATCCCGATATTGCTCTGCCTCAGAGAAGTGTGCGTGGTGCGCGGGTGGCCACGCCTCCCGCTCATGCCCATACCGCACCTCAACCGCACCTGCCGCCCAGTCTGCCACCACCTCTACAGCAGAAACTTCCTCTACTCCAGAGCCTGACACTTCGAAGTGGAAGTGTCCTCGGTGTCTCATGCCTGGAGTTAACGTCTGGCATGGCTGCGCCAGGCGGTCCCGTGCCGACTCCCACCACTCTCAGCCACAGCCACAAGCGCCCTCGCTACCACCACCACCACCTCCTGTCTCTCTCCCTGCTCCACGTACTTCTGCTGAAATCATCGCTCTTCGCAACGCTGTCGCCGCCCTGGAATCCCGTTGCGCTGCTCTTGCGGCACGGTTCGATGCCATCGATGCCCGCATAGACAGCCTGGTTTCCCAAGGAGCTACCGCCGCCACTACTCTCTCCGGATTAACTGAATCCCATGGGGTAGTCATTGCCTCTGTCTCGGCCCTCACTGAAAGACTTGACGTCATTGCTTCCCGTCTTGAAAAATTTGCTGATTTCTCACCCACCAAGCCATCACCTCCTTGCACTGCTTCTGGCAACGCATCCGTTCACTCCCCCACTTCATCTGCTTCCCGCAAGACCAGAGGTAACCTTCGCTAATACCATGCAGTTATATGTCATATCATGGAATGCCTTCGCCCTCCGACACCACAGTAAACTCACTGCCCTGAAGACCTATGTTTACCACCACCATCCACACGTCGTCTTCATTCAGGAAGCTTTTCCTGGCGGCGCCCAACAAAGGGACGCAGTTCCTGCGCTCTCTGGCTACACATCCTACGCACACTATACCAGGAATGGCTTGGTTACCTACGTACACTCCTCCGTGCCTCACAACCTTCTTCGCTGCTCTGCCCAGAATGACATGACTTTTCAACTCTTTGAGATCACTGTGGGGGATGGCACGCTCCGGCTGTGTAATGTGTACTCTGCTCCAGGCGTTATTAATCTTCCAGCCCTTCCTACCCCTACCGATCGTGGATTCATCTATATGGGGGACTTCAATGCGAGGCATCCTGCCCTTGGTGACGCTTCTTCCACTCCCAACCGTAATGGCCTGCCTCTCCTCAACTACATTCGTCGTTACCGGCTCACTCGCTGGGGCACTGGAGGAGCCACGCACGCCCGCGGCGGCACAGTCGATCACATTATCACGTCTGGTCTTGTTCCATCCTGCGTCAACTGTCATTCCATTCCCTCTCTTTTCTCTGATCATGTTGCCCTCAGTCTGCAGTACTCTCTCCCTGCTGCTGCTGCACCCCATCACCACCGCACCCGTATCTCCATTCCTCCTAAGTACTGTCCCACGTACATTACGTTCATCTCTCGTCTCATGCCCACATTTGACTTTCTTTCCCCTGACAACCTTTTTCACTCACTGGTTCAGGCTACACATGATTTTTACAACTATTATGTCACTAGGCCTCATCTCAAGCATCGTCCTGTGGCCCGCGCCTGGACGTTGGATCAGCGCATCACTACTGCCGTGAGGACGGCAACGGTTGCTGGTACTACCTTCCAGGCTCAACCAACACCGGACCACCTACGTCAGTACCAGCTGGCAAGGGATGATTTGGTCGCTCTTCAGAAGTGCGTCTCCACAGAGGCGTGGCACAAATATACGGACAGTATTAACCACCAGACCAGTGTTAATGCCATGTGGCAACTCATCAACAAAACTGTCAGGAAGAAACCTACCTGCGCCCTCCACCACAGTCCTCTTAACTACGCTAACAACCTCATCACTACCTGGTCTGCACAGTCACACACTCGCAACCTTCCCGTGCACATTCAGGATGCCCTCTCCACCCAACGCAACGCCCGCAACCTCCGTCTGATGGCTGCCCTACTCACTCCAGACGAGGAAGATGCGTTGCCGCTCACCGAGGAAGAACTAAGGCGTGCCCTTGCTCAGTCCAAGAATACTGCCCCCGGGGATGATGGCCTCACCTATCAAGTCCTCCGTCTCCTTCAGAGAGTTCCTGGCAACCCACTTCTACACCTCTACAATCTCTGCTTCAGCCGGGGACACGTGCCTTCCGCCTGGACCTCCAGCACCATTGTTCCTATACCGAAACCAGGAACCGACAAATTCCGACCTATCTCCCTTACTTCCTGCTTCAGCAAGATCTTTGAGCATATCCGAGGCTATCTGAGTAATAGGGTCTCACGTGTCCTTTTTAAGGGGGCGTATAGTGCCTATGAGCAGTTTGAACTTGGCACTCCACAGGGTGGTGTTCTGAGCCCCTTTCTCTTTAATGTGTTGATGCACCGACTTCTCTCACTTCTCCCTGCCATCCCTGGAATTACCATCATGTGTTACGCGGATGACATCTGTATCCACTCCTCATCACCTCCCGCTCTACAGCGCTTTCTTCATGATTTTCACTTGTCCTCTGTCTCCTGTGGCTTAATTATCTCCCCAGAAAAGAGCAGAATATTTTCCTCCCGTAACCTCAGAGCACTGCCGCCGCTCACCGTGGATGGAACTGTCATCCCTCACTGCACACAGTACACTTACCTTGGCGCTCCAGTTCGGGTCACTCCACCTATACCAGCAAGACATCGTGTTCACCCCATAGTCAAGGACCTTCTTGATCGTCTGGAGCCTCGATTCACTCCTATCAAATGGCTCGCCACCAATGCCACCGGTGTATCAACCCCTGTTTTGAGGACCCTTTACATACAGTTTATTCGCTCTGTCGTCGATTACTTGTCCCCTGCTCTTGCTCAACTACCACGAACTGCACTACGACCTCTTGAACACTTTCAAAACCGGGTCATGCGATTCATCCTTGGTTGTCCTCCCTCCACTCGCATAGTCAATATGCAGATTGAACTCAATATGCCACCCATCATCGAAAGGATTTACGCCAACATCACATATTTCACAGTGAAATGTCTCCACTCTACGCATCTTGCCCCGCACTACTCTGCCGTCATCAAAGCCTCTCTCAACCCAGACGTCCCCAGGGGCCGTATCCACGAAAACTGTCTGAGGCCGACGCTGGCTAAGTACAAAATCGCACTTAGCTTATGGACGACGATTTAGGGCCGACGGCAGCCGTCGTGCTTAGTGCAGCTCAGCGAGCGCGCTCAGGACCAACCTGAGCGTGCTGGAACGCATCGCTTACCAAATGTCGACATGAATTATATTAAACGAAACATTATTATACTAATATTTTCTTTGGTTTTTATTTGTATAAATTCACAATACAACTGCTGCTTAAGTAACATTAAGCAGACGAAAACACTTAAGAAAAAATAATAAATGTATTCCTGTTGGCAACGAGCAAACACTCCTCTCCCAGCAGCAGCGCTACTCTCAACACAGCAAGCACATCCATCACCTTTCCTCCCCAACTATACCAGGTAAGGCTTCAAGGTATCAACAAACATTGCTTATTAGTACTTTATCTGGTATTGGTGGAAAAAGCTGTTAGTTTAATACACATTAAAAAGGAGTAAACCAATGGGAAGTATGCATTATTGTATGCACTTTCTTTACTCATTTAGTATTTATAATAATTTAAAGTTTTACCTTAGGCGTCTCTCCTGAGGTCAACAGACTTAAAAAAAACACGATAAAACTGCATCAGTGAGTCCTTAATAGGTTTAAGTAGGTTAGGTGTTAACATAGGTTTGGTTTTAACTTGTAGCTTAGTATTTATAGATGGTAATTTATCATCCATACATAATGTCGACGGTGATGGTAAATTTTGCTGCTTATTGAAAAGGTGGTGGAAAGAAATAAACAAAAACTTAGTTCCATTCATAAAACCACACTTTAATTCATGGTGAGAAAATAGTATATTCGTATCTTTAAACAAACAAGCTTGACATATCACCTCAACATCACCTCCCTCCTCTCTACTCAAACTCTCCTGTAACCCTTGAACTTTCTCATTACTACACTTCCTTGCTTTCAGAACCTTTCTCACTTTCCCTCCCTCCCTAGTTTTTCTCTCACTTCCTATTTTCTTAAAAGTTCTTACTAATGCTTACTTTATTTAAGTCCATACAAGTTAGTCCAAACAAGTTTTATAGAAATAGCAAATATGGTTAAAATATTATTCCTCCATCAATAATACTGCTTATTGTTATAAAGGCTACATTCAGTGAAAGGAAAGAAAAATAGCAGTCTGTAAGTTAACATTCATTAATTGGAAATTTTTCCACACAAGGTGCCAGCCAAAGGCAACTATCTTCCTCCCCAAATTCCCAATATTTTTATGACATAGATTCTAACCTATGATTACTTTATTGAGGTCAATAAAAGTTTTATAGAGATAACATATGGGGCAAAATGCAAAATATTATTTCTGTATTGATAATACTGCTCTTTGTCATTAAGGCACCATTCAGTGAAAGGAAAGAAAAATTTAAGTATGTCAGCTGTTTAACAATCATTAATGGCAATTCTTTCTAAAACGAGGAGCTAGCAAAGGCTGAAGATAAACTGCCTCCTCCAAATTTATGCACCAATGTAATGATTTGGTCCATTGCTTGCAGTGACGCATCTCACCAGCTGAAAATGCACCGATCATTACTAGTGTTGGTGCATCATCGGGGGTAGAAGGGACTTCTTCCTTCATCTGTGAAGACCCTGTTGCTGACAGCCATCCTGCTGAGCCTGTGCAGGACATTGAGCAGCAGGCACGTGCAGCAGCATATTGAGCACAGGAATGTGTTGCTTGGGCCTTTGAAACTTTGTACCTGCAGATGCAATATTACCATAGGTTATTGGAGAATAAATCAGCAGACAAGTAAACACATCTATCATTTCCATTATAAGCTATTTCCCATAAGCAATGACCTTTTTATGGCTATTTTACTGATTTTTCTTACATGGTTTCTCACTAATTTCAAATAGTTTTAATGTAATTAGACTTTTGTTTTTTACTATGACCTGATTTTAAATAATAATAACATCAGAAATATATAAATGAAAAATAATAACATCAGAGAGATATATAACGGAAATAGTAACCTCATGCATGTCTCCCACCCTCAAGCGGCCTCGCCGCACAAGACTTTCTTCTTCCTCTCATCCCTATTCTGACCAACTTTTTAATGCAAGAGTTAACCAGTTCTCCCAGTCATACATTCCTTTCTCTAAACTCCCTGCCTGTCTCTGTATTTCAACTTCCTATGACTTAACTCTATTTAATAGGGAGGTTTCAAGATATTTGTCCCGGACTTTTGGCTAACTCTTTTATTCTCTTACGGGACTGGCAATAATAGTGGGCTTTTTTGTTTTCATTGTTTTTTGTTGCCCGTGGCTGGCTTCCCCTCTTACATAAACATAAATCATCAATTATAACATCAATTACTATAATGCAATAGGTCAAATTTGTTCATGTCATAAAATTATTTGTTTACAATTGTAATGCATAACATGTCTCCTGCTGAGATTCAACTTACTTGAAATGCAAGTTGCAGAATGCATCCCGACATGCACAACCCTCATTCTGGCGACCACCGGCTGCATTGGCAGGCTCTTGTGCGGCATCATTTTGTTGCAATGGCACCGCAGCTTCAGCCACTGCACCCATGGGTTGGTCTTCATCCAGAAGAGGAATATCCCGCTCTTTGCAAATGTTGTGAAGCATTCCACATACTTGTACAATCTTGCAGACCTTGAGAGGTGGACTCACTCGAACTTCGCCATGCAGAATGTGAAATCGCCATTTGAGTTGCCCTATTCCTCGTTCGACAACACTGCGTGTCCTCTTGTGAGCCCTGAAAAATAATAATTGAATAATGTATTAACTCTTCTGTCTTGGTGTGCTAGTGGTCATCTGCTTTAGTTTTTTGGTCTATACTACATAATCATAATCATAACTGAATACTAACCTAACCAACCCAAACTAAATCAAACCTAACCTAACTATTACACCTAACCATACATTAAGTCACATTGAAAAGCACAAAAGGAAATATGCTTTAGAAACTTACTGACAGGCTTCTTTTATAAATAGCTCCATATATTGACAGGATTTAAAATTGTCAAAAATTGCTATACTTGACAGATAAAAAATGTCTAACTCATTAGTAAGCTAAACATAACTTATTAAAATTTATGAGCACAATATATAATAAGATACTTATCTTACTGAGCTCAATCTAACCTGACCTAACCTAACCAAAGTTAACTCATGTGCACATCTAATCATAAGATGGATACTTACCTTACTGAACCAAATACTAACCTAACCTACCCAAACTCAACCAAAGCTAACCAAACTAAATGTCACAATGAAAAACCCACAAAAGAAAATAAACTAGAAACTAAATAATATTACTAATAATAATAACAACATTGTACTTACCTATTATATCGTGACTGAGGGCCAGGTAGTGGACGCAGATATGGTGTGAGAAGCCAAGTCTTGGAGGATACCCACTGTCTCCAAGTAAGTGACTTTCTGCTGGCACATATCCTTCCTCAAACAATCTTGACAATCCACTGCTGTTTAGAATACGTGCATCATGCACTGACCCTGGCCACTTTGCAAGGATTTCCAAAATTCGATAACTGGCATCGAATACTATTTGCACATTAATGCTGTGAAATCCCTTGCGATTCACATACACTTCTTCCTGCTCCTTCGGTGCCACAATTCTTATATGAGTTCCATCAATGACACCTACTATGTTAGAGAAATTGGCAATGGCCAAGAAGTCTTCTTTATTTCTCTCAGCTGCGTCTGTAGTGACAGGAAAGTATACAAATCTTTTGAGGACATCGGGATCTGCGAGGGCATCTATGGTTTGTGTGATGGTTCTGCTGATGCTGGACTGGGAGGGGCCAAGGTCATCACTGCTACACTGTTGCATTTTCCCAGTGGCAAGATAGCGCAATGTTATGATAACCTTCATCGCTGGGGTGAGCGGGTTTGACCGACTGGGCTTCCCTCACAAGATCGGTAACATATATGATACCTTCCCGGTCAAATCTGTACCTCTTTATGAGCTCAGCATCACTCAGCTCATTTAAAACATCCCTTCTACGGTGATTTCTTCTTGGTTGGTGTGGGGGATGCTCTTGTGGCGCAGCCATGATGATTGTTTACATTCAGCTCCGTCGGTCCCAGCGCGGCTAAAACAAGGTACACCCACTTTTAGCGCTATGGACGACGTAAGGCCGACGTAAGACCGACGGGAGCCAAGTTAGGGCCGACGGCGGCCATCTTTGTTTGTTAAGACCGACGCCGTCGGTCTTAGCAGCTTCGTGGATACGGCCCCAGACTCCCACTTCGCATAGGTGGCCAAAATCTACTTCGGGCAGTGTGTGACAACTACCGTGCCCTTAACCTCCATGTACCTGAAGAACAAGCTGTCCCTCATTTGCCACCATGGCGGATTCCCTCCGTAGACGTTACTTTTACGCCAATTACCAAAGATGCCCATCCTATTCTACAGAAGCAGGCAGCCCTGGAAACCGTCGCCAGTGTGTCTGCGTCCATCCCCGATGCTCATCACATCTACGTTGACGGCTCAGTGCAGGCTGACGGTAGTGCTGCCTGTGCCGTGTACTCTACCACCTTGCCACCACCTACGCAGGGCGGATGGATCGGCCGCAGGCTCCCTAATTCATCGACCTCCACCTTCTGTGAGTTACACGGGGTGCTGGACGCTGTAAGCCTACTTGTTCAACGTAGCCTGAATGGAGTAATAGTCTGCGACTCTCAGCCGGCTCTCCACTCCCTCTCTTCTCCAACACCCAGCTCTGGCCGCGTCGTGCAGGACATTCTGCGTCACCTCGCCCTCGCTCGCGATGCATCCCTTACCATAGCCTTCGTGTGGACGCCCTCTCACATCTGTCTTAGTGGCAATGAGACGGTGGATCGTCTTGCCAAGGCGGCCTGTACGCTGGACTGGGATGAGGCGCATGCTGACCCGTCGCTTCGCTGCCTCAGACACACCATATACTCAGCTGCCCACGCTACGACAGTACATCGCAGAAATGCAGAGAGGGCCAGCAGTGTGTCCATACAGCACCACGACTGCTTCCTTCAATGTCGCTACGAATACCGCCGCCATGGCCTCATGGTGCGCAGGCACAATGTTGTGAGTGCTCGGCTCAGGCTGGGGTACAGGCCTGTGTGGCAAGTATCCCAGGCGCAGGACATGCCGCACTACTCCTCCTGTAGACTGTGTAACACTCCCAATGCCAACACCCTTGACCATTACTGCCTTCATTGTCCCACAGTGATCAACATACTCCCGCGAGGACTTGATTTAATTAATGTATGCAAATACCTTCTCACTGATGATCACCTCGATGTACTCCTTACCCGCCACCCTCACTTTGGTGGCTATTAAACTTCTAACATACTCTCCTTTGTGCATATGTGTGTGTGTGTGTGTGTGTGTGTGTGTGTGTGTGTGTGTGTGTGTGTGTGTGTGTATGTGTGTGTGGGTGGGTAGGTGTGTTCAGCGTGCCCTGCGAGACACGAGTGCTCTGTACATAACAAAGTACCTGTAGTGTTACTGGGTCTGTCGCCCTCGGGGGTTCTCTCTCTCTCTCTCTCTCTCTCTCTCTCTCTCTCTCTCTCTCTCTCTCTCTCTCTCTCTCTCTCTCTCTCTCTCTCTCTTGTTCCTTCCTTGCCGCGCCATGTCCCTACATCCTATCTCACGCCATGCCGCATGCTGAGGTGCTCACCAGTCACCAAGTCACCAGTCGCCCTTCTTATGCTCTTCTCACACTGTCTCAGGCCGTCCACCACTACAGTCCACAAGTAATACGCATGTCTGCTGTGGGAGAGAATTATTGTCAGGAATAATTGCAACCACCAGCGACAATGTCGCATGTGTGTGTGTGTGTGTGTGTGTGTGTGTGCGTTTGCGCGCGCGCACACACACACACACACACACACACACACACACACACACACACACACACACAGTGCAACACAATACGTATATCTGTAGAAGTGTCCAGTCATTTATATGAGACACACAGGTACCTGAACTGATGAACTAAACCGTTCTCTTCAGAATTATATTGTATATTTAACCTTATCAGACTACAAGGCATATGCCTGGTCCCGCATTATCATACACACACACACACACACACACACACACACACACACACACACACACACATTTTTTTGTAGGTCGGTGAAAAAATGCAGGATTGTATAGGTAATGACTATATGTAATATTTACAGGGCTCTCCAAGTTACTCTTTCTATTTATCACCTATTTTCAGGCTGAAATAGAGAGTTATCTAAATGCTTTAAAGACTTCTTCTTGTTATGATGAAATTCCTTCTTCGATTTTCAAAACATACAGCCACTACAATATCATTACCACTTAAACATATAGATAACATTTCTTTAAAAAGAGGAATCTTTTCACAAAAACTAAAATATGCTAAAGTACTTGCACTGTTCAAATCAGGTAATAGTTGTGACATCAATTATTATAGAGCAATATCCATTCTTCTGGCATTTAGTAAATTCTTTGAAAAGGTAATTACAACTCGCCTTGTTAATTTCATTGAAAGAAATAGTCTTACATCAGATTATCAACATGGTTTAAGGTCGGGTCGTTCTACCGAAACAGCCATTCTGCAGTTTGACTCTAATGTATATAAATATCTTGAAGAAACATTATTTGGTTGGAATTTTCCTAGATCTCTCTAAATCCTTTGACTCTTTATCTCACAAAATTCTTATTAGTAAACTTAATAGCCTTGTTATAATGGATGTTCCATTAAAACTACTTGAAAGCTATTGATCAAACAGGTGTCAAGCTGTATATTGTAATTCAACTTAGTCATGTTTCAAGCCAATTAACAAAGGGGTACCGCAAGGATCAATTTTATGCCCGATACTATTTCTTTATATATATATATATATATATATATATATATATATATATATATATATATATATATATATATATATATATATATATATATATATATATCAATGATATTATTAATTCCAGTTCAAAATCTAAATACACCACTTACGCAGATGACACTAGTTTACTGTTACATGATACAGACATCGATAATTTACATTTAAACTTAAACATTGAATTAGATGTTATTAATAAGTGGATTAAGCACAATCAATTATGTGTAAATGTCTCTAAAACTAATTGTTTTTCATAATCGTTTCATCAAAATTGATATGGCACCTGTAAGCCTAGAGGGTACTGAATTAGAGCGAGTCTGTTATACAAAATTTTTAGGTGTTTATGTAGATGAAAGTATTAATGGAATTATCAGATTAAATCTGTAATACATAAAATGTCTCATATCTGTGGAATTTTGTATAGAGTACGTAATAACCTCACATTTGAAACACTCATTAGTATTTATTATACTCTATGTTATCCCTATTTGATATATTTTGTGTCAGTGTGGGCAAGTAAGTGGCACTTTTCAGATAGATTTTTTTTTTTTTTTTTTTTTTTTTGTAGATTTGATTCTACACAAGGTGTACTTTCCAGGTATAAATTTTTAAGCTTTACCAATATTCAGAAATATTTTGTATTATTATTCATTTACGAAAGTGTCACAATATTAGGAACCACAACCTTTCAGAATAGTATCCACATCTCACACCACTCAAGGTAATAATGTAAATATACAAAAGTGTCACACAATATCAGGGACCGCAACCTTTCAGAATAGGATCCACATCTCACAGTACTGGAGGTAATAATGTAAATATACAAAAGTATCACACAATATCAGGGACCGCAACCTTTCAGAATAGTATCCATATCTCACAATACTCGAGGTAATAATGTAAATATACAAAAGTGCCACACAATATCAGGGACCGCAACCTTTCAGAATAGTATCCACATCTCAAAGTATCGAGGTAATAATGTAAATATAATATGTCCACAATTTTGAACTGCTAACTTTCAGAACAGTTGGTGTGCTCTGGGACTCAGTTATGGAACTAACTCGCCTTGCAAATTAAAAGTATTGTTAACAATGGTAACTTATTCCTTTTAAAAGATCTATAAAATCTTATTCATTCAACCTCCAAAATCCCTGATTTAGTTCTTATTGTTACATCTCTCTTCCCTTAAATCTATTGTTAATGTTATTATCCTATACTAACACTGCTACTAGTATTACCATTTCTGTTCAACTACCACCACCACCACTACTACTACTACTACTACTACTACTACTACTACTACTACTACTGCTGCTGCTGCTGCTGCTGCTGCTGCTGCTGCTGCTGCTGCTGCTGCTGCTGCTGCTGCTGCTGCTGCTGCTGGCTGCTGCTGCTGCTGCTGCTGCTGCTACTACTGCTGCTGCTGCTACTACTACTACTTCTACTACTACTACTACTACTACTACTACTACTACTACTACTACTACTACTACTACTACTACTACATTATTCACACTCACTACTACTACACTATTCACACTCACTCCTGTGGTGAACGGACGTGCCTAGAAAGTGCTCCTGACCTAAACCATGTACCTCGAGGCTATCAAGGTGCTTCTTGAGGCCCAGGATAGAGCCTTTAAAAGTGCATTGGATATCATTATAGAACAATTAACAGCACGAATACAGGCAGCGGAAAACCGAACAGAAGACCTAACGACCGAAGTAATCTACAATTCACTGGAATTCAAAAAAAGCAGGGTGAGACATGGGAAGAAACAGGTAAACCGTCACGAAGTTGATAGAAGAAAAGCTTCAGTTACCGGCAGTTAAACTTGAACGAGCACACAGAACTGGTCCAGTCTCTCAAACAGGACACCGTGTAATCGTGACCAGGTTTGAGAAATTTGGTGAGCGTGAGGCTGTTATAAGGAACTCCAGGAAGCTGAAATACTGGAATATATATTAATGAAGATCTGTGTGCTGCTTCGCAGGAGTTGAAGAAAAAACAATTTCCCGTATTGAAGAAGGCCAAGGAGGAGGGGAAGATCGCCTTCTTCAGACACACAAAATTAATCATTAAATAGAGAACAAGACATGTTTCGATCAATGGTGGTGGTGACGTCAGCATGAGGCGGCGCTCGCTGGTTGGTGAGATGGCAACGCATGGCTCTGGCGTTAGTGACGACGGAGGTGTAACTGCCCCCACTGCTGCTGCTGCTTCTGCAAGTGTTGGAGGTCCTGCTGCTTACCCTAGTGCTTGTGGAGGGTATGTCATGGCCGTAGCCGGTGGTGCTGCTCGTCCTGCTACTTCTGCTGGTGCTGACAGACCTGCTGCATCTCCTACTGGTGCTGGTGGACCTGCTGCTTCTGCTGGTGATGGACCTGCTGCTCCTCCTGTTGGTACCAGTGGTCCAGCTGTTTGTGTGGGAGCCGCAGCTCTTACTTCTGCTGGGACTGGTGGGAGGTGTGCCATGGTCGCAGCCGGTGGAGGGCCCGAGGAGGAGTCCTCATTGGAACGAAGCATGCGACGACAGAAAAATCAGCGCAAAAATTAAATGGGTATAGTTCCAGCAAGTTATCTTTTACGTAATGCTAGTATTGGTTAGTGATGAATCTTTGCCACGAATTATCTTTTCGCTCAATATGTGATAATGAATTAGTGAAATCGGCTCTACATTTCTCTTTACAGTCTAATAATGAAATCTAGAATTCCATCCCCTTCTTGTAGATGATGGAAAATATAACGAGATAGAGGTGAATGAATTCTTTGTGCACAATAGGTTTAATGCTGTTCCGAAATCTTTAGATAACCCTCCCCCGCTATGCAATAGGCCCTTAACCATTTTAAATCTGAACATAAGATCAATTCCTAAAAATCCTCAATCTATAAAGGATACAATTATGCATCATAGTTCAATTAAGTTTGATATCCTAGGGTTTACAGAAATTAGGTTAGACTCTCATCTTTGTTCATTGTACGACATACCAGGGTACCACATGTTTACAAGATCCAGAAATAGCCACGGTGGAGGAGTTGCTTTATATATTTCAACAGATTATTATGATACAGGAACACAAAACCAATTAAGAATTTCTGAATCATTTATCGAAACCATAGGTATTGAGACTACAATTGTAAATAAGAAATATCTGTTTATGTGTATCTATAGACCTCCAAATAGTCATTTTAATAACTTTTGAATGAAATATCTGATATTCACTCATTGATAATGGATGAAAATATTATAGAATTTGTATTTTTGGAGATCTTAACAGACCTGTTGAAATGTAATGATGCAAACTGACATTGAATCCAAATTTGATCATCTCTTTTCGTGTCTATTTTCTTGCTGAATTTAGATACATAATTTTTCATTAGTAACACTGTCTCTCAACGATCAACAGACCCTCTTACATTACTATTACTATTACTTACATTACTATTATATGCAATGTAGCCCGGGAGGGACACAGACACAGGTTTCTTTACTTCATTCAAACTTATTATATCGTGAGTCACAATAATTATATTAGGTTCTTGTTAAGATTGTTTCGTGCACGGTGTTTCGTTACAGTGTGTATTGTCTTTTTATTTATTTATTTATTTTATTTATTATTTATTTATTTTTATTTTTTTTTATTTTTTTTTATTTTTTGTGTGTGTGTGTGTGCTATTTTCTTTCCTACTCATGTATGTTTTATGTGTACGTATTTTACTTAGATAGGTCAATGTATTTCGAAATATAGTAGTATATCGACTACTACGTAAATATGTATGTCTAATGTTATGTAGGGTTTGATTAAAGGCATTACAAAAGAATTGTGTGGTGGGTGGATTCTATCCAAGTGAGGAGTGAGTGCCCTCTACCTCCCATAGCTCTCTCCCTCCTCTGTCTCTCCTCATCTGTGCCTTCTCTTCCTCCTTTTTGGGCAGCCAGGGATACCAGTGTCCCTGGCAATGCCTCACCAGCTGGTTGGGGTGGGGCTTGCAACCCCTCCCCGTAAAAAAATACCCAAGCCACCAACAAGATTAGAGGCAGAGGTCGGGGTGGGGGCTATAGGCGCGGGCGAGCCTATGGCCACGGCCCCGATCCATGTATGCTGGGGGGTCCGACCGTGGAGACCTCTCGGGTGCCAAGGCACCAGAGGGGCCTGCCTACCGGTATGACGGATGCAGGGGAAAGCCTGCGGGAGCCCTGTGTCCTGAAAGGGGCGGGAGGACCCCCTAGCCCTACTTCTGATTTTGGGGGTGCCGGTGGGGCTGCAGATGTGGCGCCTGCACGTTGGACCGCTCCTGGGGTGAACCTTCGAAGGGTTCTGCGTGTGGGCTCCTGGAATGTCCTGAGTCTCTCAGAGGATCACCGACTACCTCACTTATCAGATGAGCTCAGTAGGCTGAGGGTGGATATGGTGGGGCTCTCTGAGACAAGGAGGCCTGGCAGTGGCGAGACCAGTAGTAAGGGTTTTACTTACTACTGGTCCGGCATGAGCAATGGTCACCATGTCAAGGGGGTAGCCATAGGCGTCTCCAGCAGACTGCAGCCGTCTGTTGTAGAGGTTACTCCGGTTGATGAGCGTATAATGCGATTAAGGCTGAAGCACAGTTTAGGCTTCATGTCTGTTGTTGCTGTATATGCTCCTACCGAGGTATGTGAAACTGAAGAGAAGGAGATGTTCTATGCCAAACTCGACTCTGTACTGGACCAGTGTCCCCGCCGTGATGCACTCATTGTCCTGGGCGACTTTAATGCTGTCACTGGCACTAAAAGGGCTGGCTATGAAATATGTGTTGGTCCCCATGGTTCTGGACTTGGTATAGCAATGCCGGAGGGGTAGCGAAGGAGATCGATCATATCCTTGTCAGTACTCGTTGGAGGATCCTCCAGAACTGCAGGGTTTTTCGGAGTGCCGAGTTCTTTGCGACCGATCACAGGCTTGATGTTGCTTCACTCAAGCTTCATATCAAGTCCAGAAAGCCTCCAAGACGCAACCACACTGTGTTTCATCTTGAGAGGCTGAAGGACTTGACATGTGCACAAGAGTATGCAGTGACAGTCTCCAATCGGTTTGGAGTGCTCGACACCCTTGTGGACCCTGAGGAGCTATGGGATACCTTCGAACGTGAGACTCTTGAGGCTGCCAAGGAATGCATTGGGGAGCGCCCGAGGTCACGGAGTGGCTTTACATCGGTAGAGACGCTGGAAAGTATTGAGAAGAGCCGCGCTGCCAGACTTGCTGGGGACCATGACCAGTAAAGGGCTCTATCACGTAAGAGTAGAACTCTTCTGAGAAGAGACAAGGAGAGGTACGTCAGGGGTCTTGCTGAGGATGCCGAGTGTCATTTAAATGCTAATGACCTCAGACCTGCCTATCGAGCTCTGAAGAAACTCCGCTTCAAGTCTACTTCTCAGGTGAGTGCTATCCGAACAGCAGATGGTTGCCTTGTATCGGACGCATATGGGCAGATGGCTCGTTGGGCTCAGTACTTTGAGCAGCTGTTCACGGTGGATCCTCCAAGCGGACAGCTCCGGAC
>CM035178.1:3436353-3467306 GCA_020233015.1 Callinectes sapidus | reverse complement strand
CCCTATTTTTAGTTAATTACATATTTATTGTCTTTTTAAAATCTTGGGAATTTCTGGTCGATCTTGGATTTTTTTCGGAGTCAGTCTTGGGAAATTCGAAATTTGCCACTGGTTACTCTAGAACTTGGTTGGACTGTCTTGACCGTGTGTAACACGAGTCCTTACCCTCTTTTACCAGCGTCCTGATAGTTCTTCTATGATGTCAGAAAATAAAGGAGGTGCTGCAGCATGTAACTCGAAGAAACCTATTTCGGCAAAAGGAAGCAGGCCAGAGAGGCAGGGTAAGAAGAAAAGACTGTTAAACATGAAGGAAAAAGGTGAAGTGTTGGATAAGCTTGATGCTGGAATGGGACCTGTTGGCGTTGGAAACTTGTTCAACATTAGTGAATCTACTGTTAGAGGAATAAGAGGGAAACGTGAAGAAATAACATGATTCCTGAAAGATGCTCGTGGGAGCTCAGAAAAGTTAAAGGAGACCATTCGCAATTTTTATTCAAATTCTGACCGACGTGAGACATGCACCCACGCAGTTCAGAAGGTATTAAATGAATACAAACAGATGTACGAAACACATAAAAATCGGACAGAAGCCCTGATCACAAGATAATTCAGTAACCGTGACAAGCGAGAAGACACAACACCTGCTGTTGCTGCTGAAATTGATGATGATGATCTGCTTGTGTACGATAAAGTAGTAACCCCCGAGAATTTGGGCAACGAATTTGAAGGCTTCACACTAGCGGACCATGCTCCAGTGAGGCTATGAATGAATGGGGGTTTTAAGCACCAGGCTATGAAATCTTAATATTCTTATAATTTCTTTTTTTTCTTCTTTTTTTCAATAAAGTGTGTATCCCAGTTTTTTTGTATTTACAAAAACATTCTTCAATGAAATTGCAACACAACCATCAATTTACAGGTATGTATTTTGAGATACTGCACTACTGTACTGTAGATACTCAGCTTCTTCACGGGCCGGAATGAATAAACGCTTTTTCAGTGTTTTCAATACCCCGAGTTTCGCGATCCTCGAGTTTAGCGCTCTACCTTGGGAAGAAAGCAAGCTCGAAACTAGGGAGGGTATTGTATATTATATATATATATATATATATATATATATATATATATATGTGTGTGTGTGTGTGTGTGTGTGTGTGTGTGTGTGTGTGTGTGTGTGTGTGTGTTGTGTGTGTGTGTGTGTGTGTGTGTATATATAATATATAGATATAGTATATAATATATATATATATATATATATATATATTATATATATATTATATATATATATATATATATATATATATATATATATACATACATACATACATACTGTATATACATACTTACCTTACCAAATAAAATGCTGTGTTGTCTTTCTTGTAAGTGAAAAACAGTTAATGAGAAAGAAGGGAATGACGAATTGATGACAGTATTATCCATTGCCGTAAGGTAATCCACTTCATTTGTATAATTTTGGAGGTTGGGTTTTAACACTTTAAGGTAAACATGGGTGAGAGATGTCAACCACCGATAGGTCACAATTTCCCACAGAGATGTTCTTCCTGAAAGGAGAAATAATATGGTAATTGATGTAGCTAAAAATAGAGACACACCACCCAATAGCATCATCTGCTGGATCTGTCATGGCAGACGAAGATGCTGGACTGCAGGATATCTTTATTGAGGAATTGTAAATGTGAGTACAGATCATATTTGATTTTAAACACGCGCCACAAGTCAATGTATTTTTTTTCTGACGTGTTATACCTTATTCATGGGATATTACTGTAGCCACTTCTTTTTTTTTTTTTTTTTTTTAGCTGATTTCCGTTAGAAGTTAGCCAGTTTTTAGACAGTTTCTGCAACACATTTAGCCAGAGTATAGGGCGCGCACCTGGTAATATTGGGATGACTTAAACAAAGGAGACTAGAGCGGGCAACCAGGCTGGATCCACCTACGCACACTCCCTGGGCTGAGTATTTCTTTTATTCCTTATTCTTGATTGCTAGGATTCTGTCTTCGGCACTTTAATTGCCACTGTGTTGAGTGATTTATGGGCATTGTGGTATAAGGGTTCGTCTCTATATTATAATATTGTGGTATAAGGGTTCTTCTCTATATTAATGTGTATTGTTGGCGTAGTGAATGAAGCTGCATGCTGTGGGATAACACTCAAGGACGCCATCTTGTTCTTGCCCAGTTATTATATATATATATATATATATATATATATATATATATATATATATATATATATATATATATATATATATATATATATTGTTACACACACCACCAGTTCCACACCAGCGGCTCTCACACCGTCAGCAGTGGCGTGTATAAGTACACACGCAGGCTCTAAGGTTGAGTCTAAGCAAAGGCATTCAGCATGTATGCAGTCTATGAGCTCTGAGCTCGCTCTGTAGGGAAAAGGCTGGCTGGGGTGACTAGCAGGCGACTGCGACAGTGAATTACATGGCGTCATGTCCAGGACAAGCAGAAACACACTTTTCCGCTTTATTACACGCACAGAGCAACTGCCAGGCACACACAGGGACCTGCAGGATCACAATACAAAGCAAGGAACAATATAAGTCCAGGATGACCGCCCCAAATGATGAACTTGGGAGGAAAACCTAGACGGCAGTGCGGAAACCCTTCCCACGAGGCGACTCGGCGCAGACTGACTGCCTACCGCAGCCCGTAGCAGTGTTGCCAAATATAACGGACGTGAATGAGCTATATTGAGGTCTGAAATGCGCTAGAATGCGCTAGAAAGCTTTTCTGTACACAGATTGCTATTTTTTCCTATTTTACGTATTATAATATTGCCAAAAAATACTAACCAATCACAACTCTCTCTCTCTCTCTCTCTCTCTCTCTCTCTCTCTCTCTCTCTCTCTCTCTCTCTCTCTCTCTCTCTCTCTCTCTCTCTCTCTCTCCAGAGAGAGTCTCTGTAAATATATTAACGAGAAATGCGGCCTTAATTCTTCTTTGTGTGCTATACAATATTTTCTTCGTTTTGCTACGAGTACTAACCTCATTTGAATTAGTTGAGAGAAAAAATAACGAACCATAATCAGATTTGGGAGCTCCAGTTCCCTCTTTAACATTTCACACACACCATTGTTTATGCCCACATTAACACTTGCATTGTCAACCCCAACACCAAGTAGGTTTTTAGGATCCAACTGGACATCACACAAAATTTTCTTTATGGCACTCAAAATAGAAAGTATGGTTCCGTCTTCCAACTCAGCTATTGCAAGGAAAGTTGCTACTATTTTCCCTTGTTTCCTACTGTAATACCGTACAGTAACACCAAGTAACTTTGAAACAGAAATGTCAGTGGATTCATCTATCAGCAGGCTGCATTTTTCATCATTAATGTCTTCCCTTAGGTTTTTCATGAAGTAAGGTGCCAGAACATTTACGATGATGTTTTTCCATTTGGTTCTATGTAATTTCAGATTTTTCACTGCACTGCTGTCACTAAACATCATTTTGCAAGCTTCTGACACATGGTCCACCGTTAGGAATGACGTATGTTCAGCAATCACCAAAGCCAGTCGTCCTTCTGCTTGACTAGTTGACTGGCGTTGACTATCACTGATATGTGAAAATGGTAATTTCCTTTGCCTCGAACTAGAGAAAGGTTCTGCTGCCCGAACGTGCTTTACAGAACTTGTATGCCTTCGTACGTCACTGAGTTTTGCTGTTATTTCACATTTGCAATAAAGGCAGTACGCCTTGGTTTTATCACTCTCTACAGGCCTCAACCAATCCTTCAAGTCTGGGAACGACTCCCAGCTTTTCCTGTACGCCTGAGCGTATGTTGGACCCATTTCTATTACAACACTGGAAGCACCAACTCGCCCGGTCAGCAACGCGTAACTGATGCCGTCAAGACGATACCCGAACCTGTTCCCTATAGTGCAATACTCGTAAGAGTCACGTACGGGTCACGGTGCTGTTGCATTGTGTTGCCAATGTAGCGCTCCTCTAGCAATCTGTCAATGGCTTATCCCCTGTAAAATGTACTAATTTATGCCGAACCAATTTTCTTATATTGACTCAATGCCATTGCGCTAAATCTTGCACCAGATCTGTTGAATATGCACCAGAAAATGCGCTGTGCGCAAATCACAAAATTAGCGCGCTGTTTGCAACGCCAATGCGCCAGAACTAGCGCATTTTGCGCCCACTTGGCAACACTGCGTAGGCCCCGGCACAGGTCAACGCCACGGCGCTCTCCCCCACTGTGCACCCACGCCGCTGCTCCCACCAGAACAGGCATTTTCAGTGTCGTCCATCCTTTCTGGGGTGAGATATGTATTTTTCAATGCTAACCCTGCCTTGGAGAGTCTAACCCTCTGAGGAGTGTGGAATAGTGAATGATTAAAAAGTCTACCTACTCTATATATCACATAAGCTGTGAATAATTTAAAAATGATTATGCTTTCTTGTAGAAATCAGTTCTAAGTTATATAGTTAGATTAGTTACTTTAATTTTGGTAAGGTTAGGTTAGTTTATGGTCATTAAAAAGTTAAGATTTTCACAAAAAATGAAAACTATCTAAATGTGAATTGAATGTAATTACCTACTTTATATATCACATAAGCTATGAATAATTTAAAAATGATAATGGTTTCTTGTAGAAATCAGTTCTTAGTTATATGGTTAGATTAGTTTCTTTAATTTTAAAGGTAAGTTAGATTAGTTTGGTGTCATTAAAAAGTTAAATTTGAAAAAGCATTAAATATTGAATGGAAAACAAACTTGTCCTGAAAAGTAGCAAAAGTTTATTCAGGGTTGGGAGGATATCAATCCTCTGCTGTGTGGTGAAATGAGGACGCCTCAGCGGCGCGAGCCGTGATCCGGCGAAAATGAAGAATACGAGTTTTTTTTTTCGGCCGGCAACGCGGGAGGGTCGTCTGGCAGTGTTGCTATCTTTTTCAGTGGCCTCATGCTTCTCAAAGGCGAACAGGAGTTCGGATGCAGGGCGAACAAAAGACACCACTGAAAATGCCTATATTACACCATCTCACAATGTTGCCCCATGTCAGCATAACAATATATATATATATATATATATATATATATATATATATATATATATATATATATATATATATATATATATATATATATATATATATATATATATATATATATATATATATATATCCTAGCATTATTAGTATTACTGCCTTGTGTTGGATTTATTTCTTATTGAGTGATTCAGCAACAGGAATGTATATGTGTGTGGTGTTATTTTCTAGGTAACTCTGGTGAGAGTTGTTTTCATATTTATTTATTTTTCTTTGCTCAGGCTGTTATCTGTTTTGAACTGGTTATGTTTCCTGTATGAGGGTGTATGTATGACCACCATCGTTTGTGTCTCTTATTTACCTAACACTTCAGTTTTGTTAGTGCCTCTTGCTCCATGATTGCTTTTATTTTGAGGTGAGGTATTTAATATATATGTTTACTTCTTGCTCTATCCACTCCTATGCTGATGATACCACCTTGCACTTTTCCACGTCTTTCCATAGACGACCAGCCCTTCAGGAAGTACACAGCTTACGCAGGGAAGCCTCAGAACGCCTAACTTCTGATCTCTTTAAAATCTCTGATTGGGGCAAAGCGAACCTAGTGGTGTTCAATGCCTCAAAAACTCAATTCCTCCACCTCTCAACTCGACACAACCTTCCAAATAACTATCCCCTCTTCTTCAGTGACACTCAACTGTCCCCTTCTCCTACACTAAACATTTTCGGTCTATCCTTTACTAGTAATCTAAACTGGAAACTTCACATCTCCTCTCTAGCTAAAACAGCTTCCATGAAGTTAGGTGTTCTGAGCCGTCTCCGCCAGTTTTACTCACCTCCCCAACTGCTAACTCTATACAGGGGACTCATCCGCCCATGTATGGAGTATGCTTCACATGTTTGGGGAGGCTCCACTCATACAGCTCTTTTGAACAGGGTGGAATCTAAAGCTTTTCGTCTTATCAACTCCTCTCCTCTGACTGACTGTCTTCAGCCCCTTTCTCATCGCCGCAATGTTGCCTCTCTTGCTCTCTTTTACCGCTACTTCCATGCTAACTGCTCTTCTGATCTCGGTGATCTTCTGGCCTCGCTGCACAAGCTTTGCTTCTTCCTCTCACCCCTATTCTGTCCACCTCTCTAATGCAAGAGTTAACCAGTATTCTCAGTCTTTCTTCCCTTTCTCTGGTAAACTCGGGAACTCTCTGCCTGCCTCTATATTTCCACCTGCCTATGACTTGAACTGTTTTAAGAGAGAGGTATCAAGACACTTATCCCATTCTTTTGGAACATGAATCCTGACTTTCCAGGGACCGGCACTAAAGTGGGCTATTTTGTTTTATTTTTGTTGCCCTTGGCCGCCTCCCTTTCTACATAAAAAATATAAAAAACTTTGATTTAACTGGAGGTAACCATAATTCCCTTAACTTTGTCAGGCGACCTCGCCAGGATAGTTAATAATTATAGTTACTTCCAATTAAGTCACTAACCTATTTATGTTCCAGCAGCGTTGTAAAGGGTTGTGACTACCTAATATTTTCCTGAATGTATAATTTCTATTGAAGTATTTTTGTGAACATTACATCAAAAAGAGTGAACAGGAGTCAGAGCATCTGGTTAACATTATTAACCGTGATGATGTAGTGAAGTTTTTAGCCTCTAATGATTAATGGCTAAGAACTTCCCTACATCTAGAATCCTGTGGCGATTAGGATTAGATTAGAGTCTAATCTAATCCTTCGCCACAGGATTCTAGAGGAGCTTGGTAAATATGAGTTGGGATTACCAGCTTCTTGTTATCAACTTAACCTCCCTGTGGGGAGCAATAGAAGCTCTTTGCTTAATACCCTGAGCGAAGAAATTTATGATATTTTAGACCCTGATTCTGGTGGTAATCAAGGGGAAGAGGAACGAACTCCATCGCCCACCATCTCCCGCCGCTAGTGTAAACTCTGAGTTAATTCCCCCTGCTTTGAATTCTAGTGTGTATCTCAGATTTAAAAGGAATAAGAGTTGAAAATGATAGCAACTCAGGCAGTAGCAGAACAGGAAAAAATTACGCTTGAAAGTGAGAAACTTCAGGCTGAAGTATTAACCAATAGTCTAGCCTCTGCAAAAACTTTTCTGACCGCATCAAGATTATTCCCCCTTCTAATAAAAATTATGTGTTAGGTTTATTCAATGCATTTGAGAAAACAGGCATGGCCTAGGAAGGAATGGTCAGACTTCTTTTACAGGAAAAGCCAGAAAGGTTTATGATAACCTTACATTTTCTCAGTGCTCTGATTATGATTGCATGAAAACAGATTCTTAAAATATGCTTTCCTACTCCTAAAGCCTACCAGTAAACTTTTAGGAAAGTGAATAGCTTGATGGGTTATATTTGGATTTTGCTACTAGGCTAGAATATTCATTTTTGATGTGGCTCAGATCCTGTGATGTAGTGACTAGTGATGAGGTGGATAGTGCCAAACTGTATCCCTTAATGTTAGTGGAACAATTCTTGTCAAAAGTGTCAAAGGAGACATAATTTAATCTCAGGGAAAAAGAATTTCATTTCAGCAAAGTTATACTTACAGCCACTCAGTCTGACCATTACTGGGTCAATAGGAGAGCTGCGTATGGTACTGGTGACCTTGGCCCTGCCCGGGGTCTGTCTAACTGTCCTACCAACACTAAACATCCTTTTCAATCTCATAACAATTCTCAACAATCTGCTAGATTCAATTTCCCTAAAAACCCTGTCCATCATCCTAACAAGGTTTCTGTTATGGGTTCTTTCCAACCTCCTAAGAAATCTCAACTGCCCACGGCAAGATTTACTTCCCCCTATTAGTATAACAATTGCCATAGATCTAGGCAAACTGAGGACCGATGCTTCAGCAAGCACGGCAGTGGTGTTGTGACAAAGTCTCATGCATTCTTGTTCGCAGGCTTGAAAGTGCGTCTCAAGTTCCACAGATGACATAGTGGTTACTCGTCCAATTGTACAGAAGGTGAAGAGCACACTAGCTACGGAACAGACTAAACCAGGAAGTTATCTTGTTTTCTCTTATACTTATACTCCTATCGAGTCATACAGTCCCTTTGTTTGTTTGTTTGTTTTTCTGGTTATGTTATTATTAGTGGTCAGAAATACCGTTACTATTCTTAGGGATACTGGAGCTACTGGATCTTTGCTCATTAACCCTAAGGGTAAACCACTTGAGTTGTGAAAGTAAATTGATTAGAGGGGTTGCTGGATTTGATACATTCCCTTAAGTGAATATTCATCTAGATTGTGAATGATTGTGATGTAGACCTTCTCCTAGGGAATGACATTGCCGTTCCAGAAACTGTATCTCTGGAGAAACAGCATCCTGAGGTGTTTAATGTGTGTGATCGTCACTCGTTCTATGGCAAAGGTGATGGACACTCCCCCTGAGATTGTTGTGGAGAGTAGTATGAGTGAGAACAGTGAGAGGAGGAGTGTGGAGGTTGATGGTGTAGTGACTAGCCAGCTTGACGTGCCTACTGCAGTTGAGGAAGGTGCTCTGGCTCAGATGTTTGAACCCCTGGTGCCTACTCCCCTCAATGATATTGGTTTGTCTAAATTTAGAGAATTACAGCTGAATGATCCTCAGATTACACCACATAGGAAAATTGCAGTAGATGAAGATTTATGTCAAAATGAAAGTGATGTATTTTATGTGAAGAATGGTTTATTATTCATGTTAATGTAGGTGACGGAGTGTGGGATTCACACCAGCACGTGGTCCCAGACCATTGTCGCCGTCAGCTGCTGGAGATGGCTCATGCTGGACATCTGGGAATCCGGAAGACCCTACAACATCTGAGGAAAGACTTCTACTGGAAGCATATGAAGACGGATGTCTCCCGCTTCGTCAAGGAGTGTTACCCTTGTCAAGTCGCTGGTAAGCCAAACCAGCCATTGCCCGTTAGTCCTCTTAAACCTATACCTGTCATGCAAAACACCTTTGAGTGGATTATAATAGATATTGTGGGGCCACTACCTAAAACTTCTGGGTACAGTTGCCTCCTTACAATTCTTGATGTTGCCACTAGATACCCTGAGGCTCTACACACTATGTATGCCAAAGTAGTGGTAAGGAAACTGTTGCACTTTTTACAAGGTTTGAATTGCCTTTGGAGGTACAATCACATCAGGGTACAAACTTTATGTCAAAATTGTTTGAGGAAAGTTTGACAGAAATAGGCATACCACATGTGGATCTTATTTACCTAACCTTTCAGTTATAGTAGTGTCTCTTGGTCCATGATTACTTTTATATTGAGGTGAGATATTTGATATTTGTGTTTACTTTAATTTAACCATAATTCCCTTAACTTTAACGTACCTGTGTTGTTAATACCCTGGTTAGATTTAATTTCTACCTTACTTGTTTGTAAATCAATCTTGTAAATATTTTCTTTTAGTTAGCCCCAAGCGTTAAACTAGTTGCAACATGACTTTATAATTCATGCACCTCACTTATTGACAGTTTCCCAAGTCTGTGTTGGGAACTTTGTCAGGGTGTAACCAAAGGGTCGTAAGAATATATATATATATATATATATATATATATATATATATATATATATATATATATATATATCATGGGGGGCATACGCCCGGGGGCGCGTTCACTCGCCTACCCTACAGTGCCACCCCTAGCGGTCACGCCTCGCGACTCTCCATGCAGGCTCCCTTCCCAAACTGAGTGACTCCCAGAAGGAGGCATCGACTTGACGCAGCCAAGATTTCTGTGGGCGCCCGTTGTCATCCTCCAAGCTGGGTTATCCCTTTCCGAAACAATCTGATAAGCAGGATCGGCTTCCGCACCTGGCGCTAACGGACTATGCTAGTAATAGGCTAGTAATCGGTCTCACGGAACAATCGCTGATTTGACTCAGTCAAACCAGCGGTATCCCATGATCCTGGGAAGCCATCTAGTACCAAGGACATCAATTCGCATCTTCAGGTCGGTGTTCAGTGTCCATGTCTCACAACCATATAGTAAGACGGGGATCACCAGCGACTTGAAGATCCGAATCTTTGTCCATCTACACAGGTATCGACAACGCCAAATACTCGTGTTGAGCGAATCCATAACGCCGTGAGCCAGGCCAATCCGCCGTGTGACTTCTTGGCTCGTTATGCACTACACTACCAAGGTATGTGAAGTTTTTGAAGATCTCAATGTCCTCGCCACACGCATGGACAGACTGTACCGTTTCATCCAGCACGCCTCCAAACACCTGGACCTTGGTCTTGGCCCGGGAAACCTTAATTCCCAAGGGCTTCACTTCCTCGTGCAGTGCCTCTAGAGCCATTACCAGAAACTCCAGTGACTCGACGAAGATTACTACATCATCAGCAAAAACAGGATCTGTAATCTCAGTGTTGCTGACAGATGCTCCACAATGGCTTTGTTCTACAACTCTGCCTATTACCCAGTTCATGCATGTGTTGAAAAGTGATGGAGCAAGCATGCAGCCCTGCCTCATACCCGTATTCACAGGATACGCTGGACACGCCTCCTCCACACTTTACAGCACTCACAGTCCGGGAGTACAGGCCAGTTAATAGACCAGTAATCCTTGCAGGAATCCCACAGAGACTCAGAAGATCTCAGAGTGTCTCTCAGTGCACTGAATCAAACGCCTTCTTGAGATCGACATAGGCTGCTAGCATTCCCTGTCGAAACTTTTGTCGGTGCTCCACCAACACGCGAAGCGCTAGGATTTGGTCAGTTGTTGACTTACCAGGTGTGAACTATGACTGTTCAGGTTTCTGGTGCTTCAGCAGGTGAGTGCGGATCGACATCAGCAGCAAATGGGCAAGCAACTTGCCTGGTACGCTGAGCAGAGTTATTCCACGGTAGTTGTTGCAGTCTTGGCGGTCCCCTTTCCCCTACCAGATAGGGACTACGAACCCCTTTTTCCAATCAGGAGGAATGGTACCTGAATGCTATACAGCAATCAAGACAGCATGCAACCCAGGGATCATGGCCTCAACCCCAGCTTTGGGCAGTTCCGCACTGATGTTGCAAATGCCAGCTGCCTTTCCACCCCTCAACTTTGCCACAGCCTCTTTGACATCGTCAATGGAGGGTGCAGTATCGTTAATGGGTGGATCAGCATCCGTCTGCAACCCTGCAGTCTGGAGCTGTCCGCTTGGAGTATCCATCGTGAATGTACTCAGCCCAACAAGCCATCTGCCCATCTGCCCATCTGCTACCATCTGCTGTTCTGATACCACTCGCCTGAGAAATACAAAGGAATATACAAAGGAAAGCCAAGCAGCAGCAGACCTTTTGGTCCTTTCAAGGCTGCTTGGTTACTACTGCTATCTATCTACAGGGAAGAGAGACAGGACAGTACAGGAGAAGGCTCCTCCCCACCCACCACTCCCTCCAGCTTTCGCTGGCATGGAAAATAGTTTGGAAAAGTACCATGCAGTATGGAAAAACTGGCATGGAATTTTCACAGGAAAGGATGAAAGGAAATTTTGCTATTCACCCTACAATGGTGAACTCTACATGTCTATCTGAAAAATAAAAGAGACACAAAAACCATGACATTAATAGGAGAACGTGTTAAGATTATTCAGACAAGAAGAGAGCTTGTTGGGGGTTTGCTTTTAAGTATTTATCAATTTTGATTTTGAATGATGGAATAGAGCTGCTGTTTACAATTTCAGAGGGCAGCTTATTCCAGATGTTAACAACTCGGCTAAAGAAAAAGTACTTAGCCTCGTGAGATTTGAAGCGCTTAGGTTTAATTTTGCAACCATTATTTCTTGTTGTATTTGAGTTATCAATGTTAAAAATACTTATTAACGTTAAGATTACTATATCCTTTAAAAATTTTGAAAACTTCGATTAGGTCTCCTCTTATCCTGCGCTTTGTTAAGCTGAATAGATTTAATTCATCCAGTCGTTCCTCATATGTCTTATTTTTCAATCTCGGAATCATTTTAGTGACTCTACGTTGTATTTTTTCCAGTTTTTCAATGTCTTTTCTATAGTATGGCGACCAAAACTGCACACAATATTCGAGTTTAGGACGCACCAATGAGTTGTATAAGGCAAGTATGACCTTTTCAGATTTAAATTCGAAGGTTCTACCAATGAACCCTACTAATTTATTTGCCATTTTCACTGTTTCTGTGCAGTGTTGGCTCGGCTTAAGATCCTTTGATACCACAACGCCAAGATCTACTTCTTTTTCCGTACTTGCCAGAGGCACATTTTTCATCGAGTATTTAGCTTGGACGTTGTTGTTTCCGATATGAAGGACCTTGCACTTTTCTACATTAAATTTCATCTGCCATTTTTCCGCCCAGCATGCTAGTTTGTTCAGGTCACTCTGCAATTCTTGCCATTGTGATGCTGACTCTACTTTACTCATTATTTTGGTGTCGTCCGCGAATTTACTTAGAGTACAGTTTATACCTTCATCAATATCATTGATGTATACTATGAAAAGTACTGGACCTAAAACAGAGCCTTGAGGAACACCGCTATTTACTTTATGCCACTCTGACTCTTTTCCGTTGATAACAACACGTTGTTTTCTGTCAGAGAGCCAATCTCCCAGCCATTTCAGGGTATTTCCGGCTATGCCGTGAGCTTTTACTTTACTTATTAGTCTTTTATGTGGGACAGTGTCGAAAGCTTTCTGGAAATCAAGATAAATAATGTGAAATTAGAAACTTGGAGTGGAGTTTCTTTAGAGCTCGATAGGCAGGTCTGAGGTCATTAGCATTTAAATGACACTTGTCATCCTCAGCGAGACCCCTGACATACCTCTCTTTGTCTCTTCTCAAAAGAGTTCTAGTCCTACGTGACAGAGCCCTGTACTAATCATGATTCCAAGCAAGTCTGGCAGCGTGACTCTCCTCAATACTTTCCAGCGTCTCTACCGAGGTGAAGCCACTCCGTGACCTCGGGTGTTCCTTAATGCATTCCTTGCCAGCCACAAGAGTCTCACGTTTGAAGGTATCCCATAGCTCTTCAGGGTCCTCAAGGGTGTCGAGCGCTCCAAACCGATTGTAGACTGTCACTGCATACTCTTGGGCATATGTCAAGTCCTTCAGTTTCTCAAGATGAAACACAGTGTGGTCACATCTTGGAGGCTTTCTGGACATGACATGAAACTTGAGTGTGGCAACAAGCCTGTGATCGGTGGCAAAAAACTCGGCAGTCCGACAAAACCTGCAGTTCTGGAGGATCCTCCATCGAGTACTGATAAGGATATGGTCGATCTCCTTCGTTACCCCTCCGGCATTGCTATACCAAGTCCATCGGTGCAGTGTAGGTCTCTGATACCAGGAACCCGCAATTCTCGGCCTTCTGGATCTTGCAAAATTCAGAAGAAAAGAGCTGTTGTCATTTCTGGTACCAGAACCATGGAGACCAACACATTTTTCATGTCCAGCCCTTTCAGTGCCAGTGACAGCATTAAACTCGCCCAGGACAATGAGGGCATCACGACAGGGACACTGGTCCAGTATAGAGATTGGCGTAGAACATCTCCTTCTCTTCATTTTCACACACCTCGGTGGGAGCATGCATTGCAACAACAGACATGAAGCCTAAACTGTGCTTCAGCCTTAATCACATTATACGCTCATCAACCGGAGTAAACTCTATAACAGACGGCTGCCATCTGCTAATGATTCCTATGGCTACCCCCTTGAAATGGTAACCATGAATTGCTCATGCCGGACCAGTAGTAAGTAAAACCCTTCCCACTGGCCTCACCTCTACCAGGCCTCCTTGTCTCAGAGAGCCCCACCATATCATCCACCCTCAGGCTACTGAGCTCATCCGATAAATGAGGCAGTCGGTGGTCCTCTGAGAGACTCAAGACATTCTAGGAGCCCACACGCAGAACCCTTCGAAGGTTCACCCCAGGAGTGGTCCAACGTGCACGCGCCCCAAAATTAGAAATAGGGCTAGGGGGTCCTCCCGCCCCTCTCAGGACACAGGGCTGCCGCAGGCTTTCCCCTCCATCCGTCATACCGGTAGGCAGGCCCCTCTGGTGCCTCGGCACCCGAGGGTTCTGCATGGTCGGACCCCCCAGCAAACCTGGATTGGGGCGGGAGCCAGAGGCTCGCCCTCGTCTATAGCCCCTACCCCGACCTCTACTTATAACATTGGTGGTGGCTGTGGGTGTTTTTTACAGGGAGGGGTTGCAAGCCCCACCCCAACCAGCTAGGTCAACCATGGGCAGGGACACTGGTATCCATGCGGGAAGGATCCCTGGCTGCCCAAAATGAAGGAAGGGGAGGCAAAGATAGGGAGAGACAGAAGGGGAACGAGCTATGGGAGGTATAGGGCACTCACTCCTCATTTGGAAAGAATCCACCCACCAGCCTATAGACTACCAAATAGTCAGAGACAAGTGGTTGAGGAACAAATAAAGGAAATGTTAGAGCAAGGTGTTAAAGAAAATTCCTGGTCACCGTGGAATTCACCATTGTTTCTGGTTCTGAAGTAAAATGGACAGTGTAGAGCTGTTATTGATTTCAGGCGTGTTAATGACGTAACGGAGGATGGAAGATTCCCTCTTCCAGTCCTAAAAGACTTATTAATGTCATTAGGACAAGGAAATAAATACTTCATTAGTTTAGCTGCCTATGTCATCTGATTCGAGGGCAATAACGGCTTTCAGTACGCCTCAAGGGCATTATCATTGGTTACGTATACCGTTTGGTTTAAAATCTGCCCCAATAACATTTCAGCGCATGATGAATACTGTATTCGCTGAGGAAATAGAGAAAAATGTCTATATCTACCTTGATGACATAATATGTGGCAAAGACTCAGAATCTCATTTAGCTAGCCTAGAAGCTGTCTTATTAAGGCTAAGACAAGCTGGTCTCAAGACAAAAATAACTAAATGTGAATTTCTTAAATCCAAGATTCAATTCTTAGGCCATGTAGTTCATGGCAATGGAATTCACGTGAATGATGATAAAATCTCATCCATAAAACACTTTCCACAACCAAGGACAACGGACAACGGTAAACGTCCGTTCTTTTCTAGTTTTGTGTAGATATTACAGGTAAGTCGTAAAGGAATTTTCAAGTATTGAAGTATTTTCAAGTATTGAATACCTTGCTAAACAAAGATATTTTATCTCACCTGAATGCTGCCCAAGATAAAAGCTTCCAGGGTTTAAAATTTGCTCTAACTCATGCTCCTGTTTCAACTTTTCCAGATTATAAGGCACCTTTTATTTTATATAAGGATGCCTCTGCTTTGAAACTGGGTGCAGTATTGATCCAAACCGACTCTTGTTGGGAAAATCGCGTAATTGCGTATGCAAACAGAATCTTAACCCTCTGCAAAATCAAACAACTCAGTAACTCACCAGGAGACATTAGGTTTTCTTTGAGCTCTTTTACATTTTATAGATATCATTTTTGGATATACCATAACTGTATATACTGGTCATGCAACAGTTACCAAGATTTTTAAAGGAAGATACCTTACAGGGAGGCTTGCCCGATGATATTTAACCATAAGGGAATTTAATCCAACTTTTATGCTTATAGCAGGTCGAGCCAATGTGGTGGCTGACGCTCTGTCTCGAAACGTGCCTGTTGAAGCTGTAGTGGAAAAAAACTCAACAATACAAAATTTTTCCATGCATGAGCTGGCCAATACTCAGCGTCGACATGATATTTTATTCATGCTCTGGAATCTAGGGATGAAACTACCCTACCAAAATTACCTGTCCCGTTGACAGTTCTTTTTGTCATTAGATAAGGTTCTTTGTAGATACTGGACTTGCGGTGACAGAAATCACGTAATCCAACTAGTGATACCAGTCATTTGTACCTGTGATACTGTCTTTACTTCATGAGACTGCGATAAGTGGACACAAAGGGAAGGAACCTACTCTTTCATTTGCACGAATGAGCTATTATTGGTCTAAAATGTGTGTAGATATAGATGAATATATCAACAACTGTGTGCCATGCGCCCGCATAAGGGAAGCATATCTAAACATCACCATTCTTAGAATATCCTCTTCCTGGACGACCTTGGGATGTAGTTGCTATAGATCTGCTCCAACTTTCAATTAAGAATCGTCAAGGCTCTGAATATGTATTGGTGATGGTGTATTATTTTACCAGATTTGTCGTTCTAGATCCAATTCAGGACAAGTCTGCAAAGGCGATAGCTCAAGCAAAACTGACACATCTAATCTGTCCTTACTCAACTCCCAGAGTCTTATTGAGTGATAATAGAGCTGAATTCCTTAACAGTGTTTTAGAGGAGATATGTAAACAATTTAACATATAACAAACCTTTACAGTAGCCTACCACCCAGCTAGCAATGGACTGGTGGAGCGCATGAACAGAAAAGTTCTTGAAGTATTGCGTCCAGTAGTAAATGGGTTCTTGGAAGACTGGGAGGATTGGCTACCACATGTTGCTGCCAGCATAAGCAGTAACATTTGTGAGTCTACGGGACAAACTCCTTATTTCATTGTCTATGACTTACTGAGTAATCCTCAAAACTCTGTCAATAACGTTGACGATTATGCCAAATGTCAACTCAAGGTGTTCTCAGACACATACAAAATTGTCACTGAGAGGTTAAAATCATCGAAGACCGCCATGATTTCGCAACAACACAGACCTATTAAAATCAAGGTTGGAGATTCAGTAATGGTTAATCCCAAAGAGGAATGCAAAGTAAGCATCCAAATTTGTGGGACCGCGTCTGTTGGTAAATAAACTTTATGGACATAAATTTCAGATCCACTTTATGAACATAAATTTCAGATCCACTTTTGAAAACATTGGAGATGCTTCACAGTGATCGTCTTAACTTAAACAGACAGCAGTCAAGCCTAACTTGGATCTAATTCATACAGCATATTTGAGTAAAGCTACTCAGCTTGGAAATTATCAAACATATGGTTATAATCTTCGTTCTCGCAAGTAAAGTTCTTTAATTTATTCCAGGAATATTTGTCATCGTGGTAGTCCTCATTCTGCATGCAAGTGTCGCCATAAGGCCCGCTCATCTCAAGCCAGGAGCTGTAACCCGTGATGTGGGAAGGGTGTAGGTGTACCTTGTTGAAGACGCTTTGTGGGTTACTTATCCCCATGGGTCCCTGGTGGAAATACCAGGACGGCTTCGAGATGTCGCGAGGAATCTGAACTCGACACTGTGGCAGTTGGAGAAAGCTTCCGAATGTTTCTCTCCCACCAGGAGTAATGCTGTCTCTTTTGCACGCACGAAAACAATATGTGAACGACACAATAATCTTAGCTTTTGAAAACTATAAAGGTTTAATTGTCAGTAACCGCACGAAAAGGGGATCAGTAGATGGAATAGGCAAACTCTCTACAACGTTGTTTACAACAGCTATGAATGAAGATGTTGTAGAGCTGAGAGATAAATATAGCCAACCCATGAATGTGGCTAAAGCTAACAATAAAGCTATTGATCTAAACTGCAGAAATATTGCTAGATTGGAGAAACAAGGAGCTGAATTAGCTGCTTATACTAGTCTTTTGGGAATCTCAATTAATACGATACTCAAGAAATTAGATTCTCTGTATGAGTTTAGTGTAATGGGTCAAACTTTACCTATTTTAGAGAATACTGTTACGTCTCTTTTAGACACTAACCAAAGAATTATCAAAAATATCGTGGATGCAGCCATGGGTAGGGTTACCACTTCTCTTTTCCCAGTAAAGGATTTTAGAAATGCCTTGGAAATTGGAAGAACAGTTTATAACTTGTCCCCTTTCTTTGATGATCACATGATTGATCATTATTACCCACTGGTTGAGTCAGTTTTAACCACAGAAGCAATTGTCATCCATATACCTTTTAAATCTCAGAATGTTTTTAATCTGCATAGATTGGAACCATTTCCTTTTGCAGTAAATAAATCGATCATGATCCTAGACTCAGAAAGCTCCATAGTACTGGTAAAGAAAGAATTTTCAGTGTACGCAACCAGCACACTCTCCACACCAGACAGATGTCGTATTTAAAGAACTAAGGGCATCAAACACACATAAGCACCCGATCACATGACCCACGCCCGGAGTCAGCAGTTTCCGAGGCGTAAGGTGCGGCGGACCTCACCAGCGGCAGAAGAAAGACAGCCGGCTCGAGTGGTGGACGAGGGAGAAGAAACAGTGTGTGCCGTGTGCCGTGAAAGTATGTGATCTCGAGACTTTATAGTGTTCTCCAAGTTATCTCCGAAGAGACAAACTAAACACTTCTCCGAGAAAAGACAGTGACATTAAGTTTTAACCTTGCGTCATGAAATCATTGTAAATATTACACATAATATATTAACTTTTATAATCTGAGTTTTCCTACAAACCTGGGTGTGAAAGAACATTATATAAATAAATAAAAACCAGTTGACTACTCGCCACAAAAACACAAACTCATTTAAAGCAATTTATGTTGGTCAAGCTACCTACGGCCAACTCTCTCTCTCTCTCTCTCTCTCTCTCTCTCTCTCTCTCTCTCTCTCTCTCTCTCTCTCTCTCTCTCTCTCTCTCTCTTTTTTTTTTTTTATTTAAACAAAATTACATACAGTATTATACAGGGAACTTAAAGTTGTGCATTGTCGTGCACAGCTATTTTAAAAGTTCTGTTGCATATGTACAGGGGAAAATGAGATAATATATAAAGTATTACATAATATACATAATGTACATCAGTTCACGTGAGGGGCACGAGCGGTGAGGGCAGTGTGCCTCTCCAGGTGTTGGCTGCTCGCTTTGCCTGGTGTGTGGACATTCGTGACACATCAGGCGTGGCCCTCGTGAAGCCATTCCACAGTCGCGCTACCCGGGCTTTATAAGTTCGTTGGTGCTGCGAACTGTGGGAGAGAGGCACAATCACCCGGTGATGTCCTGCTTGTGCTTGTCGTGTTGTCCTGTGTGCTGGGTGTAGCGGCAGGCACAGCTGGGTGAGGTGGGGAGTGCTCAGTACCTGAGTCTTGTGACAGACAGTCAGGGCTGAGACGTCCCGGCGATGTTCGAGAGACGTCATACTGGCAGGAATCTCCGCTTCTTCCCCCAACAAGCGGAGGGCACGTCTCTGCACCGCGTCTAGGCGCCGAGTGTGGGTGGCGGTTCCGGACATCCATGCCAAGGCACCATATTCCATACAAGGGCGAATCTGTGCCTTGTATAGAGTCAGGATGCCTCGGGAGTCAAGGCTACCCGCCACCCTGCGAAGGGCAGACACACGTTGAGAGGTCTGGCGGGCTACGGTCATGATATGCTGGTCGTATCGCAGCTCCCGCTCAATGGTGATTCCCAGGACCTTGATGGTATCCTGAAGGGGCAGCCGAACCCCCTCAAACTGTAGCTGTCCCTCCACTGCCTGAGAGGCAGCAGGAGACCGGGAGACTACCATGGCGTGTGTCTTGTTCGGCGCGAAATCGACCTGCCACGCCTTCCCCCACTCCTCCGCTGCCTTCAGCTGCTTGTTGACGGCGGCGACGGCACGCTGGCTGTCCTAGCGGCAGTAGGAGAGGGAAAACGTACAGTCGTCAGCGTACGCCTTCACTGCTGGAAGCTGACGGAGCAGGTCATCTATATACACGTTCCACAAGACTGGCCCCAGCACCGAGCCCTGTGGAACTGAAGCTCTTATTCTGGCAGGCTTGGAGATCCTTCCGTTGAGTGCTACGCGGAGTGTTCTTCCTTGGAGGTAGTCCTCGAGCAGCCTCAGGAGACTCCCGGCGACACCCTTGGCGCGTAACTTTGCCAGAAGGCCAGAGTGCCACACTCGGTCAAAGGCGCCGGCGATGTCCAGAGCCACCACGAGTGTGTCCAGGCCTTCGTCGAGGGTGTCCTGCCATTCTTGTGAGAGAAGAAGGAGGAGGTCGGAAGTGGAGCGGCCTGGCCTGAAACCAAACTGGTGAGGGGAGACAAGACTGTGTTGGTTCAGGTGTCTCCAGAGGGTTTCAGCAATTAACTTCTCGAACACTTTGCCCATGGTGGATAAAAGGGAGATGGGTCTGTAGTGTCGAGGGTCAGTCTCGGATTCCTTTTTGTGAACAGGAACCACATGAGCCTCCTTCCAGGCAGCTGGCCACTTGTTTTGCTCGAGACAGGCAGCAAAAATAGTAGCCAGAGGTCCTGACAGCTCCCTGGCACAGTTTTTAAGTACTCGAGGGCTGATGTTATCAGGGCCTGTTGCTTTCCCTACATCAATGTCCCTGAGTACTTTCTCCACCTCTGCTGCAGTGACCAGGACTGATGTGATGGTGTGGTCGGTTTCCCGTGGCAGAACAGGTGGGGGGCGGCTGGGGTCCCTTACTTGCATTTTTTCAGCAAATGCAGTTGCCAAGAGAGCGGCCTTGTCTTCACTAATCGTGGCTGTGGACCCGTCTGCCCTGGTGAGGGGGGGAACGCTGTCCTGGTGGAGTAGTCCTTGCCGCTCCTTGACGAGAGCCCACCACGTCTTGTGACCTACACCCGGACCGCTCAGCGTCCGCCTCATCACCTCTTCCCAGTGTTTCCTCGCCCATTTGGAGGTAGATGTCATCCTCCTACAAGCTGCCTTATGGAGGACGAGGTTCAGGTGTGTTGGGCGCCGCTTGTACCTCCTCCACGTTGAATACTTGGCTTCTGCGGCGGCGCGGCAGCGGAAACCAAACCAGGGGGGTCTGTTGCCTTGGTGAGGTACGAGCGGTGAGGTACAAACTGGGACTGGAGGGTAAGCAGCGTTGAGGTGAGGAGACGGGTCTTCTCCTCTACATCTCAGCTGAGTAGCGACTCCCAGTCTGCTGTGTGCAGTGCTTGCCTCAGGGAGGGCCAGTCCGCCTTATCCCACACCCATATCGTGCTGGGGACTGCGTCTTCCCTTGCCGCGCTGAGGTTGATGTGAGTCAGCACGGCGTGGTGGTCGGAGCTGCCCACTTTTTCCAGCTGCTGACACCTGATGTTGGCCTCAGGAAGGTCAGACAGCACTGGGTCGAGCAGCCCTCCGCGTTCGTGGGTCGGGAATGTGACGTGGTTGACGAGGCCATGCACTGTTGTCAGATTTTCGTAGGTTTGCTGCTCCAGGTGGAAGTTAAGATCGCCTACGATAAGGACATTTTTACATCCGTAGCGTCGGAGCAAGTTGTCCAGCTCCTCCGCCAGGAAGTCAAATGATGAGCGTCCTTGTCTCGGGGGGCGATATAGGATGCAGAGCAGCAAGCCACTGTTGTCTTGAAGCACTATTCAGAAGAATAGTGCTTCCATAAGGTGGGGCAGGTCGGGCGTCACTTCTTGGGTCTGGAGGTCGCTTTTAAAACAGGCAGCAACACCACCCCCTGTTCTGCCGACGCGGTCTTTCCTCACCCAGTGTGTGTAGCCAGGTATCCTGCCGTATGTTGACTCCACCTCGCTGTTCAGCCACGTTTCACTCACTGCAACGATGTCAGTTTTATGTCGTAAGACACAGTTGTGTGAGAGTTCACCAACATTGGTGCGTAGGCCCCTCACATTTGCTGATACGACAGTGAGCTGTGGGGCGTGGGCGTGGCCTGAACGTGTGTGTCGTGGTGGGCTTTTCTTGGGTCTGATCCTAGTACGTGCGAGGGGGCGTGGCCCATTAACGTGGCGGGAATCCAGCCTGTTCCTGCCATCTTTTCTGTTCCCAGCTGGAGTCCCGAAAGGGCGCTGGGGGCTGGAGGTATGTGGGGTTGGGCTGCCTATTTGTGCTTCCCTCTGCCAGGACTCTCCTCAGGATGGCTTCCTGCCTGGCGTCAGCTAATCGAGTGTAGCACTGTGTTGTTGTGTGGCCTGGACGTAGGCAGTACTGGCAGGTGTCACGTCCGCGTGGCCTGGGGGGAGGGTGGCGCGGCCACGTGGGTGAGGTGTTGGAGGGGGACGACTGAGGCTGCCTTCCTCCCTTGCCTGCATTTTTTTGTCTCCCATTTTTTCGTCTGCTGTTGTTGCTGTTTTGCCGGGTGGTCGGCGCTGTGCTGGTTGTGGCAGAGCGGGAGGTGTTGTTGGGGGCTGCAGTGGGCGTGCAGGGGCGAGTATCAGAGGAAGGGGTGGAGGGGGAGGCGGGAGAGGAGGCAGTTGTGGTAGAGGAGGTGGTGGTAGAGACGGTGGTGGCGGCGGCGGCGGCATTTGAGGGTGCAGTTAATCCCAGGCGGCCCTTGGGGGGACGCCTGGGGCGGTCAGAGTCCCACCATTCCTTAGTGGCGGGTGACGAGGCACAGGCGTTCGTCCATGCGTTGTCAATTGCGCTGTTCTCTCTCTCTCTCTCTCTCTCTCTCTCTCTCTCTCTCTCTCTCTCTCTCTCTCTCTCTCTCTCTCTCTCTCTCTCTCTCTCTCTCTCTCGACTTTGTCGTTTTTTAGCCCATAATATTTGGTGTTAAAAATTACACCCTGCCACTCAGGTAACCCACATCCACTAATACACCTTAACACCTAATCTACCATCATGTCAGGTGATAATGAAGACGCAATCCCTCCCTGTACACCTGAGGAAAACTCAGCGGGATCAGAAGGGAGCTAGCAGGTGGAGACGCCACAACTGGCACCACCACACGCACAGCCTACACCAGAGCCATCCATAAAGCAGCCAACCAGGGCATTTCTCGATACAAATTAACTCAAATATGATTATACAAAGACGATGCCGTGAGTTAGGCATTGAAAACATCTGGACCAACAAAAGCCAGTTAAAAGAAATTATATTAGAGAAGATGCAGCAGTCAGACTCCAGAAATACGCAGTCGCATACAGTCCCATACAGATAGTGACAACATACCGACACCATCTACTCAGGACCTGCAGGACAGCAGGGGCGACACACCCACACCATCTACTCAGGACCTGCAGGACAGCGGCGCAACACACCCACACCATCTACTCAGGACCTGCAGGACAGCAGGGGCAACACACCCACACCATCTACTCAGGACCTGCAGGACACCTTGGCCAATAACGAAGACAATGCCAAGTTTGAGGGGCTGAATCTCATGCACATTGCAAGAGAAATCAAGATGATTACATCAAAACTAGCAACAAAGAATATGAAGATAGATTTGTTGAATACGGAAGTGAAAGCGGCGTACCACACTATTGAAAGACTACAACAGCGTGTTACTGAGTTGGAGCAACAATATTGTGAAAAAGGAGACCAAAACACCCACACCTGCCTCCTCCTCGGCGACACCAACCTACGCTCCATCTCCCGCTCAGATCTTCAAAACAGCTGCTAGGTGAGGACCATCCCTGGCGTCAACTTGAACGTACTCAGATGCTGGGTGAATGAAAAATTACGCAGATCTCCTTCAGAATGCATAATTTACTGTGGTTTTGCAGATGTAACTGAAGAACAGTCATCAACAGCAAGGAGGAGGTAGTAAATACCTGCCGAAACGGTAATTACTCCCAGGGAGGTCTAAGGCACAGGATCAGGGGGGTACTGGGAGCTTTCATCAAGCTGTGACCTCATTGAACGTTTCCCTTTGTGTCTCATAACCCAAGGGGGAAGTCACAGCCTGCCCTTTAAAGACAACCTCTTCCTCGCCAGTATGGTTTCCGTCATGGCCGCTCTACTGGTGATCTTCTGTCTTTCCTTACTTACTTCTTGGTCATCCTCTTTTTGAGATTTTGGCTCAACAGACTGGGGGTCATACGGTTGCTAACCACCATCAACAGGCAGTGTCTACTTTTTAAGCTATGTCCTGACTGGGAAATCAAAAGAAGAACAAACACTTACACAACACAAGCAAGTGAGCGGAAAGGCACCGGCCAGGACGGCACAAGTCCGGCCTCGTCACCTACCCTGAGCACTGGAGCGCTTAGCCGACCCACACCCGCCCACTTGTCTACTTCACGCACCCAGAATTCCTACACACGAACTACTTCTCCTCGCCGTACATCGTCAGCCTCTCACAAACCAACATCCCATTACCAATTAACTGTACCTGGTGTGTTTGACTACCCACACAAAAGAACAAGGATGAGAAAGCAGTGGATTGATTGGCTGGAGTGAAGTGAGAAGTGCACGCGATTCCCTCACCTACGCTACGGCTTTGAGCGGGGCGGCAGCTGAGGCACGACACCATACCGCCCACAACCCATTGCTAACACCTCAGAAAAGGGGGAGATGGCATGGGGGTGAATCACCGCGAAGCTATGCAAATTCTATAGTTCGTAGGGGGCGGGAACACCATTCCGCCATTGATAATACCCAGCGTAACCAAATTGAAACTGGAAAAAATACCGGCTCGTTTAGAGAAAGATTATAGAACAACAGATTTGAAAGAAGTAAAGTTAGGTGTTATAACTCTGGAGAATTTAATCTTGTACAAACAAATTGTAAGTTCCACCACAAACTGTTGTGTGGCTTTTGCCGACTTCTTAGACACAAAAGCCGCCTGTGTCAGCATTACAGCAAATTGGATAAGGCAAAGAAGTCATAGCCGCTGTAGAAAATAAAGGTGACTCTCTAACAGTTTAACACGTAAATGCACACTCATTGTTGGGGAACATAGATGCATTAAGACTATTAGTGGAAGAAAGAAATATTGATATATTTTGTGTAAATGAATCGTGGCTCACTCCTAACTCTTCGGATAATTTTGTTAAGATACCAGGATAGAAGATCTTTTGAATTTAATAAACACTTTGCAAATGTTGGAAGAAATGCAAATGAAAAAAAAAGAGACGTTCCATGGGGAAAATGTGACTTTTCCTAATGATACAAATGAAACTTCCTCCGATGGTGATGGTTTTAGACCACAGCCTGTTGACACTAACACTTTAATACTAATTATAAAAGGTCTTAAAGATACAAGCTCAGTAGGCTCTGATGGCATTTCATTGACTCTTATTAAAGACTCGTTGTAGGTTATTGCCTTTTATCTCACTTGCATTGTTAACACCTCCATTGTGACAGTTATTTTTCCTACTGCTTGGATACATGCTCTGGTAGTTCCACTTTTTTGAAAATAGTGATAGTAATGATTTTTAATAATTATAGACCAATCTCTCATTTACCCATACTTTCAAAAATTCTTGAAAAGTAGATGCTGACCAGTTCACACGTTACTTAGAGGTCAATAAGCTTTTGTCTAACACGCAACACGGGTTCCATCCTCGACTGTCAAGGAGACTGCTCTCACAGTTATTACAGACAAAATTTATAGCAAGATGGACTCAAAGAAAATCTCTATCTTAACTCTGTTTTTTTGTTGTTGTTGTTGTTTTATTTATGTAGAAGGGAGGCGGCCAAGGGCAACAAAAATAAAACAAAAAAGCTCACTGAAGTGCCGGACCCTGGGAAAGTTCAGATTCGCGAGCCAAAAGAATGGGACAAATGTCTTGATGCCTCTCTCTTGAAAGAGTTCAAGTCATAAGCAGGTGGAAATACAGAAGCAGGGAGAAATGTCCAGAGTTTACCAGAGAAAGGGATGAAAGACTGAGAATACTGGTTTACTCTGGCATTAGAGCGATGGACAGAATAAGGGTGAGAGGAAGAGGCAAGTCTTGTGCAACGAGACCGCGGGAGTAGGAGAGGCATGCAGTTAGCGAGATCAGAAAGAGCAGTTAGCATGAAAATAGCAGTAAAAGAGAGCAAGAGAGGCAACATTGCGGCGATGAGAAAGAGGCTGAAGACAGTCAGTCAGAGGAGTGGAGTTGATAAGACGAAAAGCTTTTTATTCCACCCTGTTCAATAGAGCTGTACGAGTAGACCTTCCCCAGACATGTGAAGCATACTCCATACATGGACGGATGAGGCCCCTGTATAGAGTTAGCAGTTGGGGAGGTGAGTAAAACTAGCGGAGACGGCTCAGAACACCTAACTTCATAGAAGCTGTTTTTACTAGAGAGATGTGAAGTATCCAGTTTAGATTACAAGTAAAGGATAGACCTAGAATGTTCAATGTAGGAGAAGGGGACATTTGAGTGTCATTGAAGTAGAGGGGATAGTTATTTGGAAGGTTGTGTCGAGTTGATAGGTGGAGGAATTGAGTTTTTTGAGGCATTGAACAACACTAAGTTTGCTTTGCCCCAATCAGAAATTTTAAAGAGATCAGAAGTTAAGCGTTCTGAGGCTTCCCTGAGCTGTGTACTTACTGAAGGGTTGGTCGTCTATGGAAAGACGTGGAAAGGTGCAAGGTGGTATCATCAGCATAGAAGTGGATAGGGCAAGAAGTTTGGTTTAGAGGATCATTGATGAATAATAGGAAGAGAGTGGGTGATAGGACAGACCCTTGAGGAACACCACTGTTGATAGATTTAGGGGAAGAACAGTGATCGTCTACCACAGCAGCAATAGAACAATCAGAAAGGAAACTTGAGATGAAGTTGCAGAGAGAAGGATAGAAGCCGTAGGAGGGTTGTTTGGAAATGAAAGCTTTGCGCCAGACTCTATCAAAAGCTTTCGATATGTCTAGAGCTATAGTAAAAGTTTCGCCAAAATCTCTAAAAGTGGATGATCAAGACTCCGTAAGGAAAGCCAGAAGATCACCAGTAGAGCGGCCATGACGGAAGTCATACTGGCGATCAGATAGTAGAAGATTGTGAGAATAGATTCAAAAACATTAGGTAGGCAGGAGATTAAAGCAATAGAGTGGTAGTTTGAAGGATTAGAACGGTCACCCTTTATGGAACAGGCTGAATGTAGGCAAACTTCCAACAGGAAGGAAAGGTAGATGTAGATAGACAGAGTTAAAAGAGTTTGACTAGGCAAGTTTTTGGTAAGTTGAAGAACAGACTTGGCATGATTTCGGGCAGAAATATAAAGCGCATGAGACTCAGGTGATGGAAGGCTACAGTACCTTTTGTGGGCCACCTCTCTATCATGGATAGCACGAGAACAAGCTATGTTAAACCAGGGTTTGGAAGGTTTAGGTCGAGAAAAAGAGTGAGGAATGTACACCTCCATACCAGACACTGTTATGCGCTCAGCACACAGAGACGGGTATCTGTCACGGAAGCAGTAATCATTCCAAGGAAAATCAGCATAATACCTCCTCAGGTCTCCCCAACTAGCAGAGGCAAAACACCAAAAGCACCTCCGCTTTGGGAGATCCTGAGGAGGAATTGGAGAGATAGGACAAGATACAGATATGAGATTGTGATGAGAGGAACCCAAAGGAGAAGAAAGTGTGACAGCATAAGCAGAAGGATTAGAAGTTAGGAAAAGATTAAGAATGTTGAACGTATCTCCAAGACGGTCAGGAATGCGAGTAGGGTGTTGCACCAGTTGCTCTATGTCATGTAGGATAGCAAAGTTATAGGCAAGTTCACCAGGATGGTCAGTGAAGGGAGAGGAAAGCCAATGCTGGTGGTGAACATTGAAGTCTCCAAGAATGGAGATCTCCGCAAAAGGGAAGAGAGTCAGAATGTGCTCCACTTTAGAAGTTGGGTAGTCAAAGAATTTTCTTAAGTCAGAGGAGTTAGGTGAGAGATATAAAGCACAGAAAAATTTAGTTAGAGAGTGACTCTGAAGTCGAAGCCAGATGGTGGAAAACTCAGAAGATTTAAGAGCGTGGGCACGATAGCAAGTTATGTCGTTGCGGACATAGACGCAACATCCAGCTTTGGAACGAAAATGAGGATAGAGATAGTAGGAGGGAACAGAAAAGGAGTTACTGTCAGTTGCCTCAGCCACCTGTATTCCAGTAAGGGAAAAATTAGGTTTAGTGGAGGAGAGGTGGTGTTCTATAGATTGAGGATTAGATCGAAGACCGCCAATGTTGCAGAAGTTCATAGAGAAAAATGTGAGGCGGGTGTCAAGACACTTAGGCTCGATACGAGAAGAGCAGTCCGACCTGGGGACATTTCTGGTCCTCTCCCCAGAAGGGGACTCCGAGGCTGGTGTAGGAGTCGCCATATTTAGTTAAAATTTTGAGTGAAGGATGTGTGAGTAACTAGGCGCATGTAGTTTTGTGTGGAGGAAGAGGTTGTCTTTAGAGGGCAGGCTGTGACTACCCCCTTATATTATGAGACACAAAGGGAAACGTTCAGTGAGGTCACACTGGTTTTGATGATAAGCTCACAGCACCCCTTGATCCTGTGCTTTAGACCTCCCTGGGAATAATTATCGTTTCGGCAGGTGTCTACTGCCTCCTCCAAAAGCATGTGACCTATCGAAAGGCTTTGATAGTATTAACCACGAGATTTTATTATGTAAGTGCTCTAAACTTAATAGTGATGGTTTTTGGTTCACGAACTACATTCAAAATCGATCACAATCTGTTCGCATGAATAACACAAATTCTAAAGAAGTAAAAATCAATTATGGAGTTCTGCAGGCTCAATTCTTTGGCCAATTTTATTTTCCAAATATGTCAGGGACCTCACTTAGAAGGTTAAGTGAGGCATGTACAATATGCAGATGACACCCATTTTCTCCAAGCTGACACCATTGAACATCTCGATAGGCTTATCTCAAACACTGAAAAAGCATTGCAAAATGTAAGATAATATTTTCTCACTAATGGTCTTTTGTTAAATGCCAGAAAACCCAATGCATTGTCATTGGAAATAGGTCACTGAAAGCCCGATTTCCCCATAACACTTTTATTAACTGTAATGGAACACATATATACCCGACTACCCATGTAAAGAATTTGGGCATCAATTTTGATAGGTACATGCTCTTTGATGTGCACATTGGAGAATTAAATGCTAAAATAATGGGAATACTGATGTTTACGAATAGAGCAAGTGAGAATTTTGACAAAAAACTCGTATAACTGATGTGCAGTCTCTGGTGCTCAGCCTCATGAATTCCTGAATTTCTCTATGGAGTTCTACTACAAAACGGTCATTCAAAATTAACAAAGAATGCAAAATTTCGCAGCCAAAATTGTCGATGGAGGGGTGAAGAAGTATGACCATGTGACCGCCAAGGAGAAGCATCATTTTGAAAAAGTGCACCACAGCGTATAAATCAGTGAATGGACTATATCCTGACTGGCACCTGAACCTCTCTACAGTCAGAGAAAACATGTTGGCCAGAACAAGACAAGGAAATAAACTGTATGTCGAAAGTGCAAAAACAGACTCTGGCACCTGAGCCACTGCGATATGTGGACCAAAATTATAGAACGAGTTATCTCAATGCATTACAAACTCTGGAAATCTACACAATTCCAAATGTATTCCTACAAATTTGATGTTAAGAATTGGCAACTGAGTCTCCGCATTTTATTTTCTATATTTTTATGTTTTATATGTTTAATATATTTCTACATTTATTTCAATATCTTATATTTTGTAATGTTTTAGATATTCTTTTATCTGTTATAGTAGTGTTTTATTGATTTTTTTGTATTATTTTAATGCTTACGTGTTAGATGACTGTGTAGACTTTCTATATTCCTTTACATTAGAAATTTTTATACAAGAGTATATATAATTTGTGATCAAAAGAACAACCATGTTTCATAGAATAAACGTTATATTATTATTATTATTATTATTATTATTATTATTATTATTATTATTATTATTGTTATTATTATTATTATTATTATTATTATTATTATTATTATTATTATTATTATTATTATTATTTTTATGATTATTATTTTTATGATTATTATTATTATTATTATTATTATTATTATTATTATTATTATTATTATTATTATTATTATATTATTTTTATTATTATTATCATAATCATTATCATTGTCAGTATTGTAGCTATTTATTCATCTTTTTGTTTCACTTTACCCTCACTGTATGCTTTAGAAAAGAGCATAAACATATTTGCAAAAAACTGAAGTTTAAGAAGACTATGCAAAAAAAAAAAAAAATAAATAAATAAATAAAATAAATAAATAAATAAATAAATAAATAAATAAAATAAATAAATGAATAAAAACTAAACTAAACTTATAGGAAGAGATCTGAGGCAGTGACTTCTACTTATTCCCAACAAGTTTTCAAATGCATATTTCTTAATTGAATAGATTATTCCTTTGCTCACGTTCAATGCTCAATCATAAGAAAATGTTGTATTCTGAGATTAATACAAATTTTGGCTTACCATGAATGCTTCCTATTCCATAATTCCGGTTGACTGCAAACACAAACAAAGATGTAGAAATGACCCAAACTTCAGACAGGACTTTATATTCATATGGCATGAAGCTTACCACAAATGTTTGGGCAACTGAACCCTAGTCTCAACACCCAACCACCCACCCACCCACCCACACACACACTCACACACACACACACAAGAGTTAGTGTACATATGTGCCTCAAGACAACCCACAAGCCATAAAGCCACATCCTGATAAGGCGTGAAGGCAAACTCTGATAACGAGACACACAACCTTGTGTGTGTGTGTGTGTGTGTGTGTGTGTGTGTGTGTGTGTGTGTGTGTGTGTGTGTGTGTGTGTGTCAACATTACTACGCAAGACGTAACATAAATGGAACACTTATACTTCAACACTTCCTTTTTGCAACACAAGTCACCGCATTAATGATCCTTTCTATAGACTTCACGCACGCCCGCACCAGTAAAAGAGAAACTTCAACTAATGTGATATGATGAGATGAGTGTGACATTTACATAAGAGCACTTTCACTCTACACACTACGTGTCACTGTTGAAAAAATGACAGGAAAGACTCTCAGGGAATTACTTGCTAAAAAAAGTTGAGAAATACGTCATAAGAAACAGCATCAACAGAAATTACCGCATTTTGAAGCAAGCGGGCTTTACTGAGATCCAATTTCAAAGTCCAAATGGATAAATAATATAGGTGTTCCAATAATTGTAGTAGAGTCTTTTCGTAATCACTTGAATCATGAAAACATCACTGAAAACCACATGAAGCAACGTCCGTTATAAGTAACTATGATTACACGCTTAACTGTTTAAAAATATGGTTTCTGCCTTAACACATGATC
>CM035178.1:3418857-3424500 GCA_020233015.1 Callinectes sapidus | reverse complement strand
TATATATATATATATATATATAATAACAAGTAAAATGTTTGAAAAGTTCTATGAGAATATAAGGAAATATGCTGAAAAGTCTTTTTGAGTATTACAGAATGTCCAAACCTTTTGATGAACTGCTGGAAATGCTGAGGCCTCATATCTACAAAGAAAGTACAAAGTTCTCCAGAAGAAAGATCAACAATTGCACGAAGGTGAATGAAAAAAAAAAAAAAAAATTACAATATTTATTTAGACGAAAAAAATTGTAATGGGTAACTAGTGTATTATTTTAGGACTGACATACAAATACAAGAATGAATCAAATGTAAAAAATAAAATATTCCTTGCATTCTGAAACCTACTTCACAATCGAAGCAAGTATAAGTTTAAGAAGATTGAGGAGACACTACGTCAAACGCTTGAGAGCTCTGTGAAAACGTGGATTGGATATCTGTGGTGCCATGATGAACAGGAGTTTCATATTACATAAGAGTTGGTGATTACATACAGGTTCCTTATGCAGGAGACGGTGTTAGTGCAGGAGATGGTGCTTGTGCAGGAGATAGTGCCTGCATAAGCTGAGATGGTGCCTGCATATGAGCTGGTCCTTGCATTTGATGAAATGATGTCTCCATATGAAGTGGTGTCTGTACATGTAATGTTGCCTGCATATCAAGGGTTAACAGAGGTGGAGGATACCTTTGAAAATTAAAAGAGGGATTCATTACGGACTGCTGATATGAAAGATAGAGTTCTTGAGGTAATTGATTTGGTTTAAGTTCTGGGATATTTTTCGTTGGATGCTCTGAAAGAATTGAAGAGTCAGCAGTCTGAAATCTATTTTTTCGTCTTCGTTAAGTTTATTGTAATCAGGAAGAAGTGATATTAAAAATGCTTTGTCTGGATCTTTTTTCTGTTTTGAGCTATTATCCATTTTCTCCAGCAACATATTCTGGAAAGGTGTGAGCTTAGCTTTAGCACGCTGGTACTCAGTTCGAACTGTTTTTTTTTTTCTTTTTTTTTTCACAGACACTTGTAGCAATACCTTCGTCACTGTCATCCACCTCATTTTTCTCACTCTCCTGGTTTTCCTCTTCATCCGTATCTTCTGCGATGTTTTCCGAGTTACTCCGCTTTTCCATAATTTGCAGCAAGAAACTGAGGGCGTCTGCAGACATATTTTTTCCTTTTGTCTGCAGAATCGCCACTTTTGCCCTCGTTTATATAATTCACAAACGTGCGCCGCATGCGTTTCCGCTGCAAAGTGTGACACCGGCCTTAGAGAATCCTTGGCGCCGCTGGTTGGGGCAGGCAGTGTGGAGAACACGCTGCTGGGAGACGGTCGTATTAGTTGTACTTGTACCCTGTTGCTCTACTTATCCCTGTCTCAACATTGCTGCAGAAGTGGACTTTGTCTTTTATTGACCCAGTACTACCACAACTGAAGCACTGAGCGGACGCGGCACGGATACGTCGCTGATGTGTGTGTGTGTGACTCGGTCTTATTATGATAGATCATACAATAAAGCTATGGAGTTAGTCAGGCAGGTTTCACAAAATCCAATCTTTCATTGACCCAGTACTACGACAACTGAAGCACTGAGCGGACGCGGCACGGATACGTCGCTGATGTGTGTGTGACTCGACCTTATTATGATAGATCATACAATTTAAGGCGCATTCGCCGCCACCCCACGCTTGATAACGTGGAGCAGAGGGTTCGGGGAGCGTTGGGGATCTATCTAGCTGGGCGGCTGCGTGAACGCCACATCGGCAGGGAGGGACGGTAGACGGCCAGTTGGGCGAGATGTGGGCGTCATGAATACGATCTGTGAGCGCCGCGTATTCTGGCGTGGAGAGGGTCGGCGTGGCAGTAGCCAGCTGAAGGTGGACCGGCTGCTGCAGGAGGGAAGCGTGTCGGTAGCGCAGCATCTCCACCGAGAGGGGGGAAGCCCACCACCCAGTTAAGGTCGAGCCTGGAGAGTCGAGCGCAGCTAAACTCCTCGCGACCGCCCAAAGGCCGCCCGGAGAGCGGACTTGACGGCTGCATAACTATCGGCCTCCGGGGTGTTGGCCAGAACACTGGACAGGCGGGGAGTGATCTCGGAGGGGAGGGCTCGAACGACGGCCTGGTAGCGGTATCTGTCGGAGAGGTCCTAACTGTTCCACAGTGCCTCGAGATAGAGAAACCAAGCACTTTATGTCGTAGGAGAAGGGAGGCACGCGAATAAAGATACCAAGGGGCGCCGTAACACTATCACCGTAACCATAGTACTCCATCTTGTGTAAGTGTTACCACGGAGTCACTAAATGTAGTGTTCACTGTAGGCTCCGACAGGATGAACAAGACAAGTATGGTCTTTAAGTCTGGTGTTTATTGTGATTATACATGTCACAGATCGAGCGGGGCTGCTTAACTGACGTGTGCGAAAGTCGTGGGTGTACTGGCTGAGAAGAGCTGACCCACCAGTTAGACAGAACGTCGGGTCAACGTGCACTTAAGGGAGTGATCTCACCAATCCCGGGTCACTAGGCTTATGGGAGTGACAGTGCTACCCAGATTATTAAAATCCGAGGCATTTGTAGTTCTGCATGGTTAAGTAGGATAAATCTTCCATATTTAATACTTTGATTTTCATAAAAGAAAATAAAGAACTGACACATCAAAGACAAAGAGAGACAAACTAAACTATCATGTAGCAGCGCAAATAATTGTATTCAGCCTACGTCTAAATTATTTTCCAAGGTGGAGGTGACCATAGTACTCAGTCCATACAATTGTTGACAAGTAATGGAAGAAGCACGCATCCCTACTTCACTACCATATTCACGGCAAAGATGGGGAAGATTCCAGAGTGTCTGGATGCACTGAATCAAATGCCTTCTTGAGATCGACATAAGGCTGCATGCAACCCATCGGCAAATGCCATGTCGGCGCTCCACCAGTGTGGGAAGCGCTAGGATCTGGTCAGTAGTTAACTTACTGGCCGTGAACCCGGAATGTTCAGGTCTTTGGTGTTTCAGCAGATGACTGCTGTTCCGCATCAACAGCAAATGAGCGAGCATCTTCCCTGGTACGCTGAGCAGTGTTATACCTTGAGAGATGTTGCAGTCTAGCAATCCTTCAGTCTAGCGATACACCGCTAGGCTGATACCAAGAACCTGCATCTCTCAACTTTCTTGATCTTACAAGATTCTGTTACAAGAGCTTACAAGAGCTGTTGTCGTTCTGATACCAGACCAATGGGGCACAACACATACTGTAGTTTGTAACCCGCCCTCTCAGTGCCAGTGACCGCATTAAATTCGCCCAAGACAATGAGTGTATCTTAATGGGGACACTGGTCCAGTACAGAGTCGAGTTTAGCGTAGAACATGTCCTTTTCTTCGGTTTCACATAATTCGGTAGGACTACACTCTGCAACAACATACATGACGTCAAAACTATGCTTCAACCTTACTTGCATTATATGGTGATCAACCAGAGAAACCTACAACAGACGGATGCAGTCAGTTGGAGATGCTTATAGCTATTATTTTGACATGTTGACCAAATTTCATGTTGAAACATTATTAAGTAAAACCCTTGTTACTAGTGTTGCCATTACCAAACCTAACTGTCTCACAGAGCCCTACTTTATCCACCCTCAGCCTACAAATTTCATCCTATAGATGAAGCAACCGGTAATTTTATGAGAGGCTCAGGGCCCCTCTCAGGACTCAGAGATCCTGCTGGCTTTCCACTAAACACGTCATATGGGTAGGCAAGCAACCGTGGTGCTTTGGCACCCAAGGGGTCTGCACATTTGGATCATCCCAGCAAAACCAGATCAGGGTCGTGGTTAGGGGCGCCTAAGCCTCGATCCCGACCTCTACCTTTAACTCTGGTGGCAGCTGTGGTTTATTACAAGGAGACAAGTTACAAGTTACAAGTTACAAGTCCGACCCCAACCAGCTATGTCAGCCTTGGCCAATGGCATTATTATCATTTAGGAAAAGCCCTGGCGCCAAAAGACAAACACACACATGGTGGTGCAGTGGTAGCACGGATGACTCACAATCGGGAAATCCTGGGTTCGATTCTCCGGTCAGGTTGGGAGCCATTTCGGCAAGACTTCTATCCAAGTGTGTAAGTGTGTCGCCCCTATCCACCTAGCAGTGATTAGGTAGCCGGTGTGAATCAGAAGTTGTGATCTGCTGCTGGATAGAAGAAACAAACTCCGAATAAAAATGCACGGGGTGGCCTGATCATCCCGGGGCCTAGACCACTAGGCTTGTTGGCGCTATCTTGCAGCCACGCATCAAGATGTCAGATATGATTGGATAGTTAAAGTTGTATGAATGTTCGAACATAAGGATTTGTATAAATATGATAACCTGTAGATTAATAATAATAATAATAATAATAATAATAATTATTATTATTATTATTATTTTTAATACACACACACACACACACACAGACACACACACACACACACACACACACACACACACACACACACACACACACACACACACAAACAAAATAGTATTCTATACATTTGTCCATATCCGTCATCCTAGTTTTTTTTTTTTTTTTTAATAATTATTAAAAAATCTGCATAGCAAGTCTTTAACTCATTAACCACACACCCTTCCTGAAGTGAAGTGAGGGGCAGGCGCAGGTGAATCTCCAAGCATGGTGCCCCAGCTGTACAAAAGCGCATGTGAGAGACTGATGTGCCGCACCATTATCTTGGTTCTGGATGAGTGCTTTAGAAAGAGCCAAAGAATCATCCCCCAACAGACTATGAAGGCTCCCGCAATGCTCCACACCCAACCTGCCGGTGCAGACTTATGTTAAATAGGAACAGTGTTAAAGGTAGAATTAGTAGTAATACCAGAAACAGTAGCACTAGTAGTAGTAGTAGTAGTAGTAGTAGTAGTAGTAGTAGTAGTAGTAGTAGTACCTGTAGCGGTAAGGGCAACAGCCGAAATAGCAATAATATAGTTGTGATATTTGTATCCGTAAGGCTAACTATAGATAGATGTATCAAGCATGGAAATATAATGCAGGTTGCGTGAATTACGTATGAACATTACATTCACATGTTCTGTATAAGATGGTAACTTGATAGCCATGGATTACGAATAAATGTTAGTAAATCCAAATGCTTTCTTAAGAAAGGAATACGAAATATCATGAGATACTGTAAGGGTGACAATATAGTAATAACGGGAGAGAATTTAAAGGCTGTGACCCACTACAAATATCTTGCTCATGTCCTTTCTTCATATCTTCAGGATAATAATATTAAACTACACTTCTGAAGATTTTTTGCTACTTTTAATGGGAAGTTAAGAGATTTTAAATACTGAAGGCGGTGTCCCACTAGCATTTTTTTCCGTCGATTAATGCGATTTCCGTCGACTTTTCATAGTTCCGCATGAACTTATCGCATGAATTTGTCAGACGATCGGGATCGTTTCCGTCGGCAAATTTCCGCTTTAGTTTACATATCCTGGACCAAGACCAAGACTTTCCGCGTCTCTTCAACGCTCTGGAAGTGCACCAGAACGCTTTGTTATGGCAGGGAATCAACATCCAAGGTAGACACGCCTTTCAGAAGTTCCTTATAAGAAGCCATAGGTGCCTCTGGGACCACACGGACGATT
>CM035178.1:3398749-3413757 GCA_020233015.1 Callinectes sapidus | reverse complement strand
GACCATCCTGGAGGCACTGGCGGCAAAAGGGGCTCAAGGAAAGCTACTGGATCAAGAGCTACATGACAGACCGAGAGATATATGTGACCTTCCAGGGCAAAGAGTCACAACGACATATATTGGAGAAGGCGGAATATTAAGTCCCCTCCTTTTCAACATCATCATGGAAGAGCTCGTAAGAACAGACTTTGCTCAAAGGGTTAAACTACTTTGTTACGCCGATGATCTCCAACTTGTAATACAAGGAGCCGGGAAAATGCACAAGGCACAAAGAGCGCTCGCACTCCTGAACAGGAAATGCACTATGTTGAGGCTGAAAATCAATCCCCAAAAGACAAAAGCCATGTCTATCAAAGACAAAAGGCCTGACTGCACCCTTAGTATACAAAACACGGAAATTGACTGGGTTGACGTGCATCAATGTCTCGGCATCTTCATCGACAGGAAACTTAACTTTGCCCCTCACACAGACTATCTCAAGGAAAGAATGTCCACACGGATTTGCGCCATGAGGCGAATGACCGGACTGACGGCTGGTGCCGATTGTGAAGTCTTGCGTACATATTACATACACGCAGTACGACCCCTAATAGACTACTCGTCTATCGCCTTAGCCGGAGTAAACCAGGACCAGGTACACAAACTGCAGGTACAGCAAAACAAAGCGCTGCGTCTCATGGTAGGGGCTCCCGTGTGGACAAAGATCACCAACCTCCAGCTCGAGATGCACATATCCCCGGTGGATATCAGAATAAAGAAGAATGTGGCAGCAGTAACGGCAAAAGTATTAACCCGACCGGGATACAAGATGACCAGGAGCAGAATAAGAACTGCAATCGCCCAAGGAGACCATTTCACTGATAAGAGATGGAGTCGCCATGTCAGGAACTCACTAGTATGGGCCGGACTAAGCTACATCGCAACACTAGACGAAGACAAGGCCAGCGACAACTGCGAGACTCTACCACCCTGGACCAAGGACCCCACGACCTTCAGCTGAGTGATTCCAGATACTCATAAGACTAACAAGATAAGAAGAAGGATCCAGGGAGAACTCACTATTGCAAGACTTGGAGGAGGCGACACCGTGTATGATACGGATGGAGCAGAAGACCCCGACACGGGCAGAAGCAGCTCGGCATTTGTCCACATGGGCGAGCGCCACATGTGGAGAATATCTGATGGCTGCTGCAGCCTACAATGCGAGCTAGTAGCCATCCAGCAGGCGTTATTGCACCCGCTCACCCAGACCACCATGAATATCACACTACACACTGACTCCAAGTCTGCAGTCGAGGTTCTCCAGAGGAAACGACACAAGAACAACATACAGCTTACAACTAGGATACTCGGGCTGTTGCAGGAACTACATCAATAGGGCAAGGCAGTCACCATAAACTGGATCCCCAGCCATGTTGGGATCCCAGGAAATGAGGCCGCTGATCGAGCTGCCAAAGAAGCCCTCGCTGCTGCCACAATCGGTATCCTGATACATCCTTCTCTAGCCAAATTAAAAGGAACAGCAAGACAGCAAGAACACAAGACCAACAACGAAATCAACCAATACCAAGCTCATCAGGGGTCACGTAGCTGCAACTGGTTCAGGGAAGTGACAGGGAGGCATCGACTAGAAATTGACAAAGGAACACCAAGACAGGTCAGGACCAACTTGCACAAACTACGTCTGGGATACAAGTGCAACTGGCAGTTAAGAAGCCCAATTATCAGGCCCTGCACTTACTGCCAGGTCGACCAGGAGTGGCCCCTTCTACACTGGATACTCAACTGTACCAACACGATTGTCCTGAGGCACCTCACGCAGGAAATAGACATCGACCCCAGCAGCCAAAACGCCGAAGAAAGGGCCATGGGAATGCTGCGGCAACTCCTCACAGAAAATCTAAAGGAGCTCATAGACTTTATCAAAAGATGTCCGCCTCCATGTTAGCTTAGCTTAAGCTTAGCTATAGATATCTTTAGCTACGGGCCGCCAAGACAATGGCCCGTTTTAGGAAACGTACTTTCATTACATTGTTATCCTAAATAAATCTATAAAAAATAAATAATAAAATAAAATAAAATAAAATAAAATAAAATAATAAAAAACAAATAAATAAATAAAATAAAAAATAAATGCTACCCTATCATTCTCCTCTCACACCTAGAGATGGACAAACACCCCACCACCGCCACTGAAGAAGGGTCTAGGACCCGAAATCGCGATCTGGCAACAAAAGTGACTTCCTACGGGAACACCATTAACAGATTATCTGAAGAGAATAAGACACTCCTTAGACAAAGAGAAAGCATCTCAAAGAATATAATCAACGCTGAACTGACAATCACTTTCAACGAAACATGTATAAGAGAAAATATCCTGCCCATATACATCCTTAATATATATATATATATATATATATATATATATATATATATATATATATATAAATTTTTTTGTTACGACCCTTGGGTTAACCTGACAAGACCCTAACACAGACTGGGTAGTCTGTCAAATAGTAGATTAAGTAACTCTTTTATGGTACAAAATATTGAGGTGAAAGAGTATTAAGGCCATTTTACAACGGGTTAAGGTTAACTCAAGGGTGTAAGAGAGAAAAAAAATACAAGGGGAAGAGACTAAGAAAAGTATTTCCGATATTTACAAGATTTATTTACAACAACTAGGGTAAAAGTTAAGTTTAAAAACCAGAATAAGAAAAGTTCAAATCCGTTACAGCTAAGGAAATTATAGTTACATCCAGTTAAATGAAAAGGCAAACAAACATACAATCGTAAAATATTTCACGTAAAGATAAAAGTAATCAATAGCTAAAAGGTACAAACATAACTGAAATATGAAATAATAAGGCTCACACACTGGTAGTCACACAGTCATGTACCACACCCTCATACAAGAAAAATCACCAGTTCAAAACAGATAAAAGGCTACGCAGATAAGTAATTATGAAAATTACCAAGAAAATAACACCACACACATGACTACTCCATTACCTCCCTAGTGGGAGCCGCCTTGTTGTGGTAGGGAGGGCTTGCGTGCCCGAAGTACCTGGGGAGCTATGCTGGAGGGGGTTTCGACCCCTGCTCTGCCCCTTTTTGCGGAGAGAGGGTTTTCCATGCCAGTTATGTCTGCCAGGTGCGAGACACGCACTTGGGGGCTGTCCCGCGTTGGATGGCTGGGTGTCTGGGCTGGAAGACGTTGGGGAACGGGGTCTTAGCACCGCCGTGGGCAAACATTCGTATCCATGGTGGCTGTTTTTTAAAACGAGGAGTCTCGTCGGATGGGACGAGGTACCCCGTCCGCGGCGGCCAGCGCTGGGTTCCCTCGTCCGGTAGGCGGTAGCTCTTGGCCACTGGGGCCATATATTCTTTAAGTTTCCTCTGGTCACAATAATGACTTGGAATCACCTGCTGCCGGTGGACGTGATGTCCTCCTCCCTTCCCGAGGACCTTACCTACAGGGCTATTCATGATCTTGTAAAGCCGTGTAGGGACATTGTCCGCGTCCGGCTGACATATGACCGGGACTGTCCTTCTAATAAGTGTTATGTGGTCTTTGCCATGGCCGCAGAGGCTAGGTTAGCTTTAGCTTTGCAGGCCGTGGGATCGTTCAACATTTCTTGTCTTCATGCAGAGACCCTCTCTTGAAGAAATGTGACCGAGTCTGATCTTGACTACGTTCCTAACATCCTGGAGTGTACAGCTGAGAAGGCCTCTTCCGAGGTTCGACAAGCCCCTACCCCCCCCCCCCACCCCCGCGCCCCCCCGGTGGTTCGTTGCTTATTATCGCAACGGCCGGGGGAATTTTATTCATGTCACCCGGTACCTTCATGCAGAAGTGGGCCACATTCCCAGGGAAAACATTAAAAATACGGTAAGAGGCTACTAATTAAGGCCAGGGATTTGACTCAAGCAAAGATGCTGCTTCACTTACAGTGCTCAGATAATTCTCTGTTTGACTCTGTACGGCCCCACCGAACCTTCAATTACTGCCGGGGAATAGTCTTCAATTATGACCTGGGTGAGTTCAGTGAAGACGACATCTATGCCATGTGCCCGCCCACGGTCCAGAAGGTATGGAAGGTGAGAGAAAAAGACAATGCGATCGTTCTGACCTTCTTTGGTTCTTCCCACCCAGATTACATCAACGTTGGCCCACATCAGCTGCGAGTAAAGACTTTCATTGATAGGCCACTTCAGTGTTTCGGTTGTTACGAGTTCGGCCACAGTCGAAAACACTGTACTACAGCTCCCCGATGCGGCCGTTGCTCATCCAAGGATTCCCATGCTACATTGGAATGTGACTCTACCCCATACTGCTAACTCCATAAGTTAAGTTCCCGGGAGTGTCCCCGATATCGCTTAAAGCAAGATGTCCTCCAACATGCGAACTTCCACTTTATAAACCTGAGTGCTTCCCGTCGAGAACTCTCATTCAGACAGGGAAAGGGTGTTGAGGCTTCTTCATATGCTGCCAAATTAGTTTCTCGTAATTCATCTCAGCCCACGACTCGTGATTTTTTTTATTAAAGTCTCCTCTTCCTGTAGGCCACTCTCCATCTGCCTCTTTCCCCAGAGGCTAGGAAGCCACGAGGTCCAAAGCGCAGACCACCTACCCGGCCTACACACAAACGTCGGCACTGCTCTACACACTCGGTTGATTTACTGAGTGTGCCTCCAATAAAGGTCTCTGTCATTCCTACTTCTCATGCACAGTCTGTTGATAAAGTCTCGTCCGCTTGCGTGCAGGCGACTCTGTCAGTTCTTCTAAACCTATACGCTCTACTTCTTCTCAGTGTCTTGCTGTTCCGTCTGCAGCTGCAGATGCTGTTGATTGTGAGGACACGCCATTAGTCGATGATGCGATGCCTTGTCCTCTTGATTGCCAAATGTCTCAAGATTCTATTCTTTCGGTTGGTCAGACACATGCTATTGTTCATTCTACTCTGTGTGATCGCTCTGGTCCTGATGTGGCACCCATCAAATGTGCCACTTTCAAAGAGAAATTGTTTTCTCATCCGAAAGCTGAAGGCCCTCGGTCCGGCTCTACTCGTGTTCCAATTGCTCCTTTATCTGGAATATCTGGTTCACCGAGTATCCGTCATGTTACCATTAACAGTCAAGTTGGTAAAAGTAAAGGGAAGTCACTTCCTTTAGGAGGGACTAGCCCGAAATCCTAATTTGCCACATTCAAGCTCCTTCAGTGGAATTGTTGAGGTCTGCGATGGTCTTGGGAGGAACTCAGATTATGAATTGCCCGGCTTTCTCCTGCATGTATTTGTCTACAAGAGACGATGCTGGGAGATAGCATTCCTTCTAGTCCTCCTGGTTATCGTAGTTTTTTTTAGTATCCGTGTTCCTGGACAGGGCCACCACGGTGGAATAGCGGTCTTAATTCGTTCTGATATTCCTTCTGCCCCGGTGCAACTTCAATCCCCGCTGCAGGCAGTTGCTGTTAAGGTATTTTTAGGCAGGTTCTATACATTATGTGGCCTGTATCCCCCTCCCGGTGATCCTAATACCAGGCCTCATCTTGACGCTCTGGTTCATGATCTTTCGCTTCCTTTCCTCATACTAGGGGATTTTAGTGGTCGCCATCCTTTGTGGGATGATTGTGCCACCAATCCTCGTGGGGTTTTCCTTGCCTCTTTTATGGAAGACGAGGGATTGGAACTCCTAAATTCAGGTGATGTGACTCACTTCCATAGCCAAACGGGTACTTTTACTTCTATTGATCTTTCACTTTGTTCTCCTAATTCTTTCCTTGATTTTCGTTGGCGGGTTCTCCCGGATTTGTACAGTGGTGATCACTTTCCTATTTTAACCGAGTCTGCGGATTTTGAGCCACGGTCACGCCTTCCTCGTTGGCGTTTGGATAAGGCAGATTGGCAGCGTTACAAAGAGTTTACCTCATCTATTCGCCCATTAACTGATTTCACCACCGGTGACGAGGCAGCAACTTACTTTGCTGACTTTTGGCGATCTGCAGGCTTCCAATCTGTTCCCAGGACATCGGTCCAGTTTCCCAAATGTCCCATCCCTTGGTGGAATGAAGTGTGTTCGTACGCCGTGAGGATGAAACGATCTGCCTTTAATAGGCTTCGCCGCAATCGTGGTGACCCTCAGTATTTGGAGACTTTTCGACAAGCCTGTGTTCGAGCTCGCCGCATACTCAAGGAAACTCAACGCAGTTTTTGGAGGTCCCATCTCTCCTCCATCACAGCTAAGACTTCTCTAGTCGAGATTTTTAACAAAGTCCACCAGATTTCCGGTAAGTTTTCTCCTCCTCCTGTCCTATTGAATGCCAGTGAGAAGGTGGCAGAACCTGAGACAGTTGCCAATCTATTTGCCTATCATTTTGCAATTATCTCTCTAAAAGACCCTGGTGCACCTTGTTGCTCAGGTACCAGAATTAAAGTGGGCTTGCCGTAAAACGGTTTTAATTTCGACCTGCCGGTTAATACAATACATGCATACAATGAAGTATAAATTCCCGTAATAAACAAACTACGCCGTTATCACAACATGTGCGTGTTATCATATTGCATCAACAATATCACCAGTCATTAACATTCTAACACGAACACAAACATCATAACCCTAAACCCAATCATTACTGTGAAAGCACAAGCACAAACAAATACCATTAACTTAAATCGTCAATACCATAAAAGCACAAACATAATTATCATTAGCCTTAATCATTAACGTGCTAGCACAAGTACAAAACTAATTATCATCACCTTAAGCATCAATGAAAACATGATATAAAATTCACTCACAACAATGCCTCCTCTCCGGTACCCAGCAGATGACCAGTAACCAATGCTGCATTGCCTACACCCTCCACATATGGCCGTATAGAGAGGCATGCAGCACCATAGAACAGTGAACTGAAATACCCAAGTATAAACACTGTACAAAGATGAAATATGAAATTATATTTACGTAACAAGCACACGTATGGTAGTGGATGACTCTGTATTTACCTCTCCAATGGGTATATTATCAATTCACATTTCTAACAAACTATACAAGTAATAACTATAAACATACCTTAAGCAGCACCAAACCCATGACACCACCCGGGTGTCTACCAGCTGACGGGAGGCACGGCACAGAGCGACTGCCCCAAACCCTGACGCCCGCCACCACGACACCCGGGTTTACACGTCATCAAATGAACGTCGAGAAGCTCTCTACAATCACTGATAAAAATCTAACCACATATTGACCAATTACATATTAACAATTATTAGTGCATAAATTAATAATACACTCCCGGCCACCTTTATTGTTCCTCAATAGGTACTACCTACTTGTGAACTGACTTTTTGATGACTGTGTCACACTGTCCTTTGCATGATAGAACGCTGGACAAGGACTCATTCGTTCATTAGACATCTGACCCATGCTCTGACCTTCAACCTTGACTTCTAACTTTCTGCACACAATACAAGTATTCTTGACAGATTTTATGATTTTGCGTGCTGAGGGAACCCAAAACTTGGATTGCAGCTTACATAACGTAACATCCACCCCAGCATGATCTACATTGTGTAAATAACTAATATACAATACAGTAAATGGATGTTTCCCAGGCAATAAAGTAAAGCTATCTTGATTCCAGTTCTGTTTTAACCAGTTCTCCATCCTTTGTCCAACCATGATTATACCGTCTTCAGCCTTAAATGGTCCTAATCTTTGAAAACATCTCTCCCAATTCTCGAGAATAAACTTCTGTGCTTCTCAAATCCAAAACCGTTCTGCTTCGTGGAGGTTTACAGGTTCAAGCTTTATTGTTACACCCTTGAAGGATTTTACCTTAGCGATGTTTAACACTCTAGCAGTGACTGCGATTAACAAAGTTCTTGAACTTTGACACATCAATAATGGTATCTTTCTCACTATTCAAACATTGTGCTAAATTGACATTAATCCTTTCAGGTAATTCACAGTCTGTTGATTGACTGACAGGCCACATTTCTAGAGGTAGAGCCATAAATTCAGGGCCGTATTTCCATAAGGAGCTGGTAATAGCTTTTGAAAGGTCTGGCCAATAGATCGGCAGGATTAAGTTCCGAGGATATCCACCACCATTCACTGGGGTAACTTTTAGCTTGAATTTCTGCTACTCGAGTGGCAACAAAGGTCCCAAACCCATACGACTCTTTTTTGGATTTTTGCTCTAGCAATAGCTGAGTCAATTACATGCATAACCGAACTAAATTTGTATGTTATTTCATCTTCAATGATTCTACGGATCCTACATGACACAATAGCTCCACACAATTCAAGCCTTGGGATAGAAAGTTGCTTAGTAGGGGCTATTCTTTTCTTTGCCATGATGAGTCTGCTTTCGAATCTTCCAGATTCTACCTCCCATCTTGCGTACGCAACGGCACCATATGCATCTGTAGAACTATCACTGAAAATAACTAGAATAGGCATTCCTCTGGCTGAAGTTGGCTTAACGGTCCTCTCAAAAAACAGAGTCTCTGTGTTGAATAAGTCATAAAAGTGCGCCACCCACTTATCTTTTATATTAGAAGGGAAGGGATCATCCCATCCTAATTTAGCATCACACTTCACTGTGTCCCTCAACAGAAGCTTAGATTTCAGTGTGAATGGAAACAAAAATCCTAATGGGTCATATACAGAAAACATCTGACTGACAACAATCCTTTTCGTCAAAAGTGAAGGTATATTCTCAAGGAAACTGGCTTTGTTTAAGTCTGAACACTTTCTTATTCCTTTATATTTTGGAGAGAAATTCAATTTTGTTTTGAAACAAAATACATCACTCCTGCATTTCCAGTTTAGACCAAGTACCTTTTCACCATCATACTCTAATGCAGGGGTCAGCAATCTATGGCACGCGTGCCAAACTTGGCACGCTGAGTGCTTGCTTATGGCACGACACGTGATTCGAGGGAGCAATGAAAAAAAAAATAATAATGAGAGAGAGAGAGAGAGAGAGAGAGAGAGAGAGAGAGAGAGAGAGAGAGAGAGAGAGAGAGAGAGAGAGAGAGAGAGAGAGAGAGAGAGAGAGAGACTGTATTTGCATCCTTACTTTTATCTCAGTTAAAATTTCCGTATGATTCAGAATAATTCTTTCCTACAATACACAGAATTAAAACGAAAATGTATCGTACTCGCGACGAGGAGTACGGTCGGTACGTGGACACGACGAAATGTAGACGCGAGTGAGACCCATAGGTCCCAGCTGCTCGCAATGGTCACACCGCGCTGCGGTGGCCGCGGCGCTGCCGTTTCGGTTACTGTTTAGCCGCCGTGCGCGAGTGATATTCTTTCTAGTTAATCTTCAACCCCCATTGCAACAGGCGTACAGCGAACCATTCTGGGGATTGTGATAAGCTCAGATATTAGCCTGAAATTACAACTTTGGCCTAAGGGAAGCAAGGGCAATAATCGCATTAATATGGTGAGTATAAATTAAATATATGAAATGTTTTTACTTACGAGGAATACTATAGCATTTAATAAAGATGCAAAAAATGTTACATCTATGTGATTCATGTGCAGGAAAATGTTTTATTTTTATTACAATGGTCACTGTATGCTTATGATTTTGATTTCCATAGACTATGGTCGCTATATGGTGCTGAAAAAATTACACATGGCACGCAAGGTAGTAACAAAGATGGTATTTATTATCAACTGGCACACTTTGCTCAGAAGGTTGCCGACCCCTGCTCTAATGTATTCATTTCAGAATTCTCATCATCTCCAGTCATGACCCATAGTTTGATCTTAAAACTACCTACATTTTCAATATCTTCAATAAGGAAAAGTGCTTCTTCTTTGCTTTCCACGGAATGAATCATGTCATCTACGTAGGAATTAGTCTTTTATCACATTTGCTGCTTCAGAAAATCGGTTTTCCGATAACTCGGCTGTATGTCTGAGTGCCAACATTGCAATAATTCCTGATGGCTTGTCACCAAAACCCATGGATATCAATACATAGTGATCTGGTTTCCGATGTGTTTCTAAATTTCTCCAGACAAACCTATGTACGTGTTGTTCTAATTCTGGAAATTTGATGCAATTATAGATCTTGCTTATGTCACCTGTGAAACCTACAGCTTTCTCACGAAATCTTAACAATATACCGAGCAATGAATTCAAAATATTAGGGCCCTTCGCCCAGAAGCTATTCAGAGATTGACCCATGTATTTAGCAGAAGAATAAAAAACAAGTCTCAGTGGGGTTGTTACAGATCCAGGTTTTAACAGCTCATGATGTTGAATGTAAGTAACAGGGCCGTTATAATTCCTCACTTCATCATCTGACAACTTACGAGCCATGTTACGCTTTGTTATGTCTAATATTTGGTTATCATAAGCTTTAGCATACTCTGAACCCAGTTTCATCAGTCGTTTCTCCGTACCCTTTAGTCTAGCGATGGCAGCAGATACATTATTGTGTAGTAATCTGGGATCTTTAATCCATGGAAATTTGGCAGACCATTCTCTCTTATCTGCATCATACAACAACCCTTCTTCAATGTGGACCAACTCCCTTTCCTCCTTTATAGTATAATTACCATTGCCTACTGCACACTTCCCGCAACGGCAACCAACGCACCTAGGATTACAATCCGTGCCTAGATACTCAACGGCGAAAAAATCATTTATCAGTTTTCTGAAATCAATATCATGTTCTACCGATATTTCATTATCATAGATCACACTAGAAACATGATTGATCCTTGTGCTTAAATTACTACTGAATCTTGGTAAGGTAAAAATATCAGCATGACTGCCATAGACACACATTCCAAACACTGATTCCATGAGCTGCAAATTTTTTGCTACTTTTTCCTTAACAGTTGGAATCAAATAACAATAATCAGAGCCAATCAAAAGATCCATTTTCCCAAAAGGTCTGTCTAATGCACATACATCAATATTCTTAAAAAATGTTTCACTTTTGAGAGATCAACTTTATCGATCTGGGACGTAATCTCTTCAAATCCATAAGCAGTAATGTTGACACCGTTCCCATCTTTGTCAGTGAGAGTTAAGTCGTACTCTTTGCTATTGTAAATCACAGTTTGATCTAATTATGTGACAAATAATCTGACGTTTCTTCCTTTCAACCCTAAGGCTTTCGCCATCTCATTTCTGATCATGGTCATGTCAGCTCCTGAATCAAATAAAGCGTTTAGCTCATAGTTGCCACATTTAATCTTATTAACCATAAACAAAATCCCATTTCTTCTCAAACTCACATTAAAATTTCCAGTTATGAAGCCTTCATGTAAAACCGAATGATGCAAGTTACCACAAGTCACATTGTTAGCATCAGTAGCAGGATATCTGGACTTCTTAAAACATTTCCTGGCTAGATGAAGTCCCTTAAGACAGTTAAAGCAAATACCATTAATCCTTATGCTCTCCAATTTATCACTAATAATAAGTTCTGGAATGTAGTACAGTATAGAATATCATGCCCATCTGATCCATGATACCGACATCTACTTAACTCTGAATTCCAATAGCCTTTGCTTCTGTTTACATTACCCTTTTCTTCTTTGAACCTAGTGACAAGGTTAGTGATGTTTGTCATAGCACTTTCAAGTCCTGCTATATTTTTCATTACCTCTGATTCCCTTTCAGGTTTAGGAAAGCTTTCATTTCCATAAGACTGAACACTTTGGCCTTCACATTATCGTTGCTTCTTACACTGGCATTTAAATATTTCATAGATTTCTTTTCACGCAAAAGATATTTTAATAGCTTTTCAAATAGGTCTGAATTCTGAACAGTTTCTGCCAACTTAACCCATTCACGTTTCTGAGTAGGTGGTAGAAGCTTTTCTATTTGACTGGTCATATTGGCAGTATTCAGTTCTGAGGCTAAACCTAATTAGTTAAGATAGAGATAGCATTGTTCAATCTTATCCACCATCTTCATAAAACTCACATTATCACCCTCTGGTACAGGCTCAATCGCTCTTATGTCCTCTACCACTACATCAATCACTTTTCTGCTGTTACCAAAAGTTTCATCCAGTAGTTCAAACATTTTATCAAAGTCATGATCTGTACCACGAACAATTTCCAATGCTTCCCCTGAAAGACATTGTCTGAGGACGAAAGGGTCTTTCCCATAACTTGATTGCATAGGTCTAACAAAATCTCTCTGGAAATTACTGTACTCTCTTACATCTCCTTGAAACACTGGCACATCAATTGGTTTTACTTGTGCTTCCAGTGACATCCCGCTGGTGCCGTTATCTCCCGTGCCGTTCTTGTCACCGTCTGGCATGTTGCTTGTTGTCGAAATGTTGCTCAGGTACCAGAATTAAAGTGGGCTTGCCGTAAAACGGTTTTAATTTCGACCTGCCGGTTAATACAATAATAAATACATGCATACAATGAAGTATAAATTCCCGTAATAAACACACTACGCCGTTATCACAACATCTGCGTGTTATCATATTGCATCAACAATATCACCAGTCATTAACATTCTAACACGAACACAAACATCATAACCCTAAACCCAATCATTACTGTGAAAGCACAAGCACAAACAAATACCGTTAACTTAAATCGTTAATACCATAAAAGCACAAACATAATTATCATTAGCCTTAATCATTAACGTGCTAGCACAAGTACAAAACTAATTATCATCACCTTATGCATCAATGAAAACATGATATAAAATTCACTCACAACAATGCCTCCTCTCCAGTATCCAGCAGATGACCCGTAACCAATGCTGCATTGCCTACACGCTCCACATATGGCCGTATAGAGAGGCATGCATCACCATAGAACAGTGAACTGAAATACCCATGTATAAACACTGTACAGAGATGAAATATGAAATTATATTTACGTAACAAGCACACGTATGGTAGAGGATGACTCTGTATTTACCTCTCCAATGGGTATATTATCAATTCACATTTCTAACAAACTATACAAGTAATAACTATAAACATACCTTAAGCAGCACCAAACCCATGACACCTTTTTTTTTTTTTTTTTTTTTTTTTTTTTTTTTTTTTTTTTTTTTTAATGGCCATCACCCAGACATGGGTATTAGGCCAATTTTATTATTAGGTTAGTGTATTTGTATATACAAGTGCTTTATTTATTTATTTATTTGTGTTTTATATTATTTTATGACACCAGCTGACGGGAGGCACGGCACAGAGCGACTGCCCCAAACCCTGCCGCCCGCCACCACGACACCCGGGTTTACACGTCATCAAATGAACGTCGACAAGCTCTCTACAATAATTAATAAAAATCTAACCACATATTGACCAGTTACATATACAATTGTTAGTGCGTAAACTAATAATACACACCTGGGGCTAGATATAGGTAAAATTTGGAGAATGTTGGAGTTGATTTTACTTCCCCCGGTGGCGAATCTTACAATGTTCTGTTTTGAGTATCAGAGTTAAAGACTGCTTTATCTCGGTGTCACAATTCGTCGCCGGGGCCTGATGATATCCCCTGTGGCTTCTTACGGAACATGTATGATACTGCCTTTACGTTTTTACTTGATTTATATAATTTTATTTGGCGTACCGGTGGTCTCCCTTCTTCGTAGGGTGTGGCGGTTGTACTCCCCATCCCAAAGGCTGGAAAGGATCATCTTCAACCTACTAATTATCGGCCGACTCTTTGACCTCTTGTGTTTGTAAGGTATTAGAGAATATGGTCAACGAGAGTCTTGTGTGGTACCTGGAAAGCGTTAATTTCTTAACCCCGGTACAGTATGGCTTTAGAAAGGCGCGGTCTACCACCGATGCTCTTTTTTCATTAGAATCCTCCATATGCAGGGCGTTTGCCAATAATCACCACCAAGTCACTGTGTTTTTCGATTTGGAGAAAGCATATAACACAGCCTGGCGTCACGGCATTTTACTTCGTTTACATGAGTCAGGTCTTCGTGGCCACCTCCCTCTTTTTATTCAGCACTTTTTATCTGATCGTCTTATACGAGTCCGGGTAGTTGGTATTCTTTCTAAGGATTTTTCTCTCGGATGGTGTACGACAGGGTAGTATTCTCAGTGTTACCTTGTTTACTGTGGCTATTAATGGTGTCATTGGTGTGCTCCCTAATGGCGTCCATAGCTCCCTCTATGTTCACGATCTCTCCATTTCTTTCTCAGCTGCTCGTATGTCGTTGGTAGAACGAAAGCTGCAACTAGCAATTATTAGGGTACGAGTATCTCGTTGGGCTGTTGAACGCGGTTTCCGTTTTTCCCCCTCAAAGACTATAGCCATGCACTTTTGTCGACTTCACGGAGTTCATCCTGACCCAGAGCTCTATGTCTCAAATAGGCGCATCTCCAGTCTTGAGACGACTCGTTATCTTGGTCTAGACTTTGACAGTCGTCTTACCTGAGTGGCTCATCTTCGTTCCGTGAAGACTGCTTGTCAGGCCTTATCTCTTCTACGGATTCTGGATCATATTTCTTGGGGTGCCGACTGGGACACACTTCTCCTCCTCCACAGGACACTTGTCCTTCCCAAGTTGGAATATGGCTGTTAGATTTCTCCTCTGCTACAGAGGCCCGCTTGCGTATTCTCGACTCTGTGCACCATGCCGGAGTCCGCCTGGCTACCGGTGCTTTCCAATCTTCTCCAATTTCTAGTATCATTGTAGAGGCAGGCTTCTTGCCTCTTAATTTGCGTCGTCATTCGTCCCTGTTGCGTTGTTGGTTCCGGATACAACGCCTTCCCCAGTCTGTCTCCTGTAAGTTGGTCATACAGGATTCTCGTTTGCCCTCTTAATTTTCGTCCTAGTTTCCCCAAACCTTTTGGGTTTCGGGTTGAGTTATGGCAACATTATCTGTTCCTTCTGTTTCTATCTGCCCTTACAGGTTGCCAAGAGTTAGTTACTGGAAGTTCCCGGTGTGTCAGTTTGTAAACCGGTTGTAGATATTATATAATATATATATAATATATATATATATATATATATATATATAT
>CM035178.1:3365055-3398649 GCA_020233015.1 Callinectes sapidus | reverse complement strand
ATATATATATATATATATATATATATTTGTCAAGACACGCACCCGCTCAAACTCACCTCCCCTTCCTTGATACGTCTTCACAGCTCGTATCAGAGGGGTGGACTATTATAATTAAAAAAGCCAGGTTCTGGGCGTGTGCTTGTTAAAATAAACAGATGTAAATACACTTACAATTTATTTACAAAATATTTACAACGGATGTGACTGCCTGAAGGGCCACTGAACTGATTTAAAGATAACAAAAGAAAACACAGGATTACGAGCAAACACCACTCCACAAACACCACACAAACACAAAAATATCGAGACACACAAAAAACTCAAAATAATAATAAAAATGCTAAGCTGGCTAGCATAAATAAACCTTGTCTCTGTTACTATAGAGATCGAGGTAACTCAAAAACTGGTCCACAATAAAAACCACACAAGTGAACACAGAAAATAATATACACAAAAAAACAGAAACACATAAAACACAGAAAAAAACACATAAAACTAATGAGAGAGAGGAGAAGAGACGTCACCCAGACACAAAAATAAAAGAAAGTGAAAAGATCCGACCCTCTTCCACAGTTACGTTAAAATGAAACAGTACACACTCCAGCAGTGTTAAGAAAACCCACCCAGGGTAAAAGAAATGCGCGAAGCAAAATTAGCGGAATAATTCCACCCACAAACGTACTGTGAAAGCAAACACACACACACAAAAAGGGAAGGACAAAATAGTGATCAACGAGGCAGCAAACCTCTTCACAAATCACTCCAATAAAGCGTAAATATCTGGGCGGCGCTTCTATATACGAGTACATATTAACCTACTCCTAAACCCTAGGAAACACACAACAATACCTCACATATTAGGATGCGCGGCAAACGCGACCTTCCCCTCCCGTGACCTGGACCCGTGGAAGAGTGAGTGACCGAGTGAGACTGACCTCCCCTGCTCGGCGGCTTATATTGCCCCAAGCCCTGCGCTGACCTCCGTGGTCGTCTACCCACGTGGTTACACCACAACACAAAGGAAACACTACCTAACTAATCAAATATTAGTTCCATAGTGGTATTTAAATGGAGGCAGTATAACATGATATCCTCTCCAATTTCAAGATGGGAAACTGAGAGGTAAAAGAATTACAGGCCAAAAAGGTAAAAATGCCCTAACTCTACGTAATACAAACATGAAAAATTATAAAAACTCCCTATTGTGCAAAATAAAAGCAATTTGTTATGTAACTTACATAACAATGGGAATCTTAAGTTTTCCCTCCTCTCTAGGGCGACTCTGGAGACGTACACAATTTCCAAACGGAGAACAAGCTCCCCCCAAACGGAGAACAAGCTCCCCCAACTTCCGCCCTTCATATAGTGACTAAAAAAAAACAAAAAAAACAATTAAACTTAAACTAAAACATCAAACGTACATAAAAATGAAAAATAAAGTGACCTTCAAAAGGTAACAAATCAAGGAATGGTAAGAGAGAGGTGCGGCTGACCTCTCCTCCCCCCACTGACCCATTAACCTCCCATTTCTGACCTGCGGTCACTCGTGGCGCCAACCGCCACGAGGCTGAACTATACAAAGCACAAAGGGAGAGAAGAAAAAAAACATATGTACACAAATAAAATAAAATATGAGTACCACGTCCGTGACAGTCCTCCCTTACCAAAAAAAAAAAAAAAAAATGGTTGACATGCATGCGATATCGCACATTTTCTTAAAACAAGGTTAGTGTTGTGAAAGCCTTTGAAAAGACAATTCAGCTGTTTAAAAAAATGTTCTTCCACAATATCATCAAAATAAAAAAACAACCTTGGGAATGTAATCTAATCCTTAATTAATGCATGTGCCTCAGAAAACTAGATGGCACGTTTGCGAGACCAAAGTGGGAGACGGAGCTCCCGGCTACCGTCCCTCTTGGGCACCAGTACAACGGGTGAGGACCACTCAATTTCCCCTGGATGTATGAGGCCCATACGCATCATAGTCGAGGGTGCACACGGTAAGGCGATTGTTTGATGGGCGCCGCATCGCCCCGGTCTATGTCGTTGACTACCTCTGCAGTCCGCCCAGGGCTGTCTCTACAAACACTCGGGTACTGGTCCAAAACAGTGAGCAAGCTGGAGCGCTGCGCTTCTGCCAAATGGCCCAGTCCCCCCTCCAAAACGGCTCTCGCGACCCCATTCTCCTGCACCGCCCCCTACTGAGGACGTCGGCAAGGTACTAGCCACGGCCACTTCCTCCACTGCTTCTTCCTGAGAACAAGACCTCGTGAGACTGATGGGTGCCCCAGACAAAGTGGGCTCTTCAAACCCCTTGAGCATATTAATATGACATACGTAGTCGCTGCTGGCGGCGACGCCCCGGCTTGGACACCACATAGTTGGTGTCACTCACCTCTATTAGTACCTCGATCGGCCCCTGAAATTTGGCCTCAAATGAATCCCCCCGATGCGGCAAGAGTACTATGACTCTGTCGCCTGGAAAAACACTCCCGTTGTACGGCCCTTCTGTCAAACCAGAGCTTAGCCCGGGACTGGGACTCGTTCAGATGTTCTGCAGCGAGCTCCCAACATCTCATCGACTTATATAGGACCCGCCTGAAGCCAGTGCTCTCTGAAGGGGAGTTCCTACGTACAAATAAAACACAAGAAAGGTTATCATCCCAGTCCGTTTCAAAATGGAGAGCAAATTTCTTTAAAATACTTTTCAGGGTTTGGTGGCTGCGCTCCACCGTATCTTGAGTTTGAGGATAGCAAGGAGTGCCAACGGCGTGTTTAACCCCTAGAGACTTACAAAAAACCTTAAAAATATTCCCGACAAAATAACTTGCACCATCAGTGTGCAGCTTACAAGGAACTCCAAAAGATACAATAAGTATTTTCAGATTTTTACAAATGGCATCCGCAGGGACAGCATTCACATACCTCGACGCAACGTCGACCATGGTGAGCAGATCTTCATTCCCTACAACGTGCACTGGGATGGTGGTGGAAGGTTCCAGCAGGTGGGGAACCTTAACCAGAGGTGCTGCTTTGATACTCTGGTTCGTAAGGTACTACTTGCAATGCCTGGCCACATTTGCTGTAATTCCTGGCCAGAAGTAGAGGCGGGTTAGTTTTTCTACGGTTTTTCGGACCCCCATGTGGCCCGCAAACTGTCCGTCATGCGCCACATCCAACAGGCCCTGACGATACTTGGTCGGCACCACTAGCTGTTCCACCGAGGCCCACTCAGCGTTCTTTTGCTGGAAGGTGGGCGGTAACCACCTCCTAAATAACACCCCCTCCTTCAGGAAGTATGTGGTGGTCGGCTCAACATCCCTCTGCGTCTGCGCCTGCTCCATCATCGCTGCGAGGCTCTCGTCCTCCCTCTGGGCGGCAATCAAAGCCTCCCTTCCCTGGCACACCTCACCTGTGGACAAACAAGGCCATGAGTTCTGTGGGCGTCTCCTTGGCCTCATCGATACAGAGTTATCCCTTTCGTAGACAACCCGATAAGCAGGATCGCCTTCTTGGTAGTGTGCCACATGCTCATATAGCCACAGTTGGTGTTGAAGGACTATGCAGGTAATCGACTTCGAATCAGTCTCACAGAACAGTCACTAATTTGACATAAAGTCATACCAGCGGTATCCCATGATCCTGCAAAGGCATCTAGTACTAAAGATACCCGTTCGTCTCTTCAGGTCGGTGTTCAGTGTCTCACAACCATAAAGTAAGACACGGATCACCAGCGACTTGAAGATCCGAATCTTTGCCTGTTAGCGACAAGAGAGGTAGAAATTAATTGTATTTATATACATGTATACAAATATAATCTGATGCTATTAACTTTCATAATCTGAAAGAACATTATATAAATAAATAAAAACCAGTTGACCGCTCGCAACAAAATAGTTCATAAACTAATCCATAAAATAACTTGTGTTGGCAAACCCATCTTTAAGTATGTCGTCCATTTGCACAGATATCGACAACGCCAAATAATCATGTTGAGCGAGTCCATAGCACCTTGGACTAGGCTAATCTCATCAATCGTCAAGAAAAACATGCTAGTGAGGATTATTTTGTATATATATACTTAAACGTTTTTTGGGTACTGGCGATAATGAGGACGAGAACATTTTGGAATGAATATGCATTTAAATAGGGAGATGAAACAAAATTTAGTTTATACCAACTTCTTGATCATGTAAGAGCGGATAAGGTAGTAAAGGAGTGAAGGAGAGGGGAGATTCGACGGTTACTCGTGGCACCTGTAAGAGTGGTTGAGGCAGTTATTAATTATTTGACTGATTTTGACATGATGGTCACATTTAGTACCACCAGCCCTTAAGAGTACCGCAGCGACCCCACCGACCCCATAACATGCTTATGACCCCACATGATAAGCATTCCAACCCAACCCGTGGTTTGGGAACCCCTGGTCTATAGGTTTCTGATTTCAATTCAGTTGAATGCCCTTTGGGATTTTTTTTATGAGGCGTCTGTTGATCAGCTCTATCATGTAGGTTCTAAATGATTAATCATGTGTAGAGCTTTTTTAAAATTTGATAATGCTCTAAACTCATTCGTACCTTATGAAATTACAACTCTTATGTTGTAACTTTGTTTCCTTTTAGTTATCTGCTGACCGTCAGACGACCCAGTAACAACGACAAGACGTGGTCAATTTATTCAGAAGAATTTAGCTTTGAGGTATGGATATTTCTTGCTGGTGTTATGGTCTTACTGGTCATCGGCCTTTATGTTTCGGCAACAGCCATCCAAGACGAAGAACGCCTTTCTGCTTTAGACTCCTTCTTCATCGTCTTGGGAACATTAAGTGGTCAAGGTGATGTTTGCGTTTTTCTATTCCTATAATATTTTATGGAAATTTATGGGCTGAAGATCACCTACTGGAAACTTATCCGAAAGCCCAACCGTTCGGGAACCGTTACCAGGAGTGGAAAATCAATTTTCCCTCGGACCTTGGTCAGGATTCGAACCTGTGCGCTTAGGGATCTCTCAGCTCCTCAGTAGCTGCTGAGAACATACATTACTATATTTTTCCTCTAATTTTTATTTGATCCAGTACAGTTGACTCAATAATTTACAATTCTAAAATCTTTCTGTGTGTATCTAAATTCAATTCTAATATCTGATATTCTATTATCTAATATTTTAATATTTAATCTGTGGTCCACAGGATGCTGCTGGAAACCCTCTCGTTTTCCAGGCCGACTCATGCTGTTAACTATAATGGGTCTACACGTTATACTTCTGGCACACTACACCAGCAACCTTGTGTCATCATTGTCTATCGGGCCTCCATTACCATCTATTTCTTCCGTCGAAGATGTATTTCGAAATCCAAAGTTCGATCTGTTGGTAAAAAAAGGAACTGCTTCGGTTGAATACTTAAAGGTATGAAAACCAAGTGATAACAGTCCCTGATTAACTTTTTTTTGTGTGGGAAAAGAGTATTATAATCAACATTAATTTTGTGACGTTTTCTTTCGTTGGTCAATATGTAGTTGACATTGAGATTTTGCCTATTTTTTTTCTTTCCAGCTACTGGAAAGAAGTGCTCAGGTATATTATATCTTATTGTTTTATTTAAAGTACAATATGAATATGAAAACATCTAGTTTTTGTTCTCCGTAGATTGCTAATGATAGTCCATGGGTATACAAAGAAAAGGTATTGGGAGCTCGGGATAGGAGAAAAGACACCAAAAAATCATAGCTGATGTGTAAATGCTCGTACACCCTATGCATCATGATGCGCGTAGTGTAGCATGGACATATTGAAAAATGACTTTTGAACACGAGGCTGCCTCAAAAACGGGCTTATGAATCGGAGCGATTTCATATGTCTGCTTACTTAGTAATGCATTTGCTTTGATAGTGGAAGATGCACGCGCAGCTCCAATGATTCTGAGCCGCTACAAATGTACGTCTCAGTTTGTCAGCAATTCATGGAATGCAGTGATTGACATTTTTGTATAATTTGAAAGTCAGCTGGAATTTTGGCCTGTAGGTCTAAATATTGTATTGCATGGCACATAAGATGCACGGGCGAATAAGATGCACTCTAATTTCAGCAGATCAGGTTAAGGAAAAAATGTTTTTAGAATATTTAAGCATATATTGTTAAAACAGTCTAGCTGTACATTACACAAACAGAAACATAGATGTATAAAAACAATTTAGCAGTATAGGTAAGCAATAAACATCCACAAGACATCTCAATAGCAGTAAATAATAATGATGATAATAATGATAATGATGATAATAATAACAATGATAATAATAATGACTAATAATAGTAATATAAAATTAATGATAATGATGCTACTACTACTACTACTACTACTACTACTACTACTACTACTACTACCAGTACTACTTTTACTACTACTACTACTATTACTACTACTACTACTACTACTACTACTACTGTTACTAACAATAATAATAGAATTAATAATGATAATAATTATGATAATGGTCATCATAATAACAACAGTATTAGTAATGATCATAATAATAGTAGTAATACGTAGTAATGATCATACCGTAGTTTTATTCCTCGCCAGCAGACGGCATTACTGTTAAGTCAAAGTGCCGATCATCTGATGTTTATAAATGCAAGTCACAGCATTTCAGATTGGATTCCCTTCATTTTTACGAATTTGTATTAAATGAATCGGTAGTACAATAATACCAGCAATAAAATAAGGATGTATGGAGCTGTGTTAGTGAACATCAGAGAAAAGATTAGCCTAGGCATATGGGTGGTCTCAAACTTCACCAACGATGTTTGACGTTTGACGTTTCTTCCATTTTTTTTCCCAGCATACAGAGCAACTACACTCCACAGTACAGGCTCTCGGCAGAGTACATCATCGGTAGACACAGAAATCTTTCTGTAAAGAAAGCTGAAGTGTAACTTACCATCGGCGCGGCTGGAAATAAGTTAGAAGTTGCAGTACAGTTTAGCCGCTACTAATCTTATTGAACACCACTATTACACCAATACTCGTAGATCCTCATCACTATACTATGCATTCTATACATTCTTCCTCGGGGAATCCTCCTCTTGTCATCTCAGGAGTTTCTAGTGGGTGGATAGCTTTCCCCATACCATTTAGTCATTCTACTTTTTTTTCATGCAAGAGGGAGAGGCCAAGGGCAACAAAAGCAAGAAAAAACTCTCTAATTTGACGACCCACTTATAGATCCGAAAGAATTAACCAAAGGACAGGGACAAATGTGTTGAATTTTCCCTTTTAAGTGAAGTTCTCAAAGGAAGAGTTTGTGAAGGCAAAAACAAGGAAGTAAGTTCTCTCGGCCTCTAAACAAGAAAGTGCTAAATTACCTGCATGGGTGATAAATAAACAAAAGGAATGCTTTCTTGAATATATTAACCAGTGCACACAAAACACCTTAAATATCATAGGAACCAACCACTTACGGCAACACGCTTTAACAGGGCACACTACTCCGGACACTCAGTACAGGAACAAATCTTTGTATTACGTCCCTTCTGAGCATCTGCAGTCTCGATAACGAAAACCAGAAAAGGGGCGCAACAGCAAAAGAAACACCAAATACCTATCACGGAAGTAGAGGCAATACACTAATGAAGTAGTGGAGGTCCTGGAGGATTGTCGCAACGAACCCACTGTATCTGATGTCCTAGGCGAGAGCACTGAGGTAGGTATACATCTAGAGCCGAGGATAGCAGTAGGGGAAGGAAGGCAGTACCACACCTTCCCTCTAGTCCGACTGGATTGCTCTCCTTGCTGTTTATTTATTTCATATATATTTATATATATATATATATATATATATATATATATATATATATATATATATATATATATATATATATATATATATATATATATATATTTTTTTTTTTTTTTGTCATCACCTTATCATGGGTATGAGGCCATTTTATTATATTAGTTTAGTGTATTTGATGGGATTATTTACAAGTGAATTTTTTTGTTTGTTGTTTCTTTTAATTTATTTGTCTTTTTATTGTTATTTTTATTTTTTAATTCTATTTTGAATTGATATCACAACTCTCCGAATAAGTTGGTCTCAGTCAGATAAACCACCAGTCTATCGACCATATACGGGTGTTCGTCATCCAAAGGGTGGTCTGCGTTAAAGAGAGGCCACGCCTTTCCTCACGATAACGCACACAGTGAAGCATGATGTGCTCGACTGAGAGGGTGACATTACATATAGAGCATTGTGGTGGGAAAGCATTTGCTATGAAGAGGAGCATGTGGGTGGGGAGGGTGCAGCCCATCTTTAGGAGTGCATGGACTACCTCCTCCCGCCTTGTGGGGCGATTGGAGGAAGCCCACTCACCTAGGATGGGTTTGATGGTGTGTAGGTGGAGGTTGTCCCAGTGACTCTGCCACAGGAGTTTCGCTGATGATTTAGCAACTGAGAGACATGACTGCAGATTCCGACAGAGGTTCCACGCTCCCTCGAGCTCTGTGGCAGACTGAGCTAGCATGTCAGCCTGTTCATTCTTGCGTATATTGGAATGTCCAGGAATCCAAATCAGTGATAAGGATTTACGACTTGAATTTAATTTATTAATGATGTTGCCCTGGATTTCATTTGTATCCGTACGGCCGGACTCTATTGGCTGAAGGGTTGACATAGAGTCTGAAAAAATGATAATTGAATGATGAGATGAATTTAAAGCATAATCTATGGTTTTATCAATAGCGGAAAAGACCGATGTATGAGTCGACAGTCGGAGCCTGAGGGCACATTCACACGACCAAACACTTGCACCCACACATTCATCCGTCTTGGAGCCGTCAGTATACATATGTAGGGATGGAAGGAGACCAGCGATGAGGACCCGGAAGTGTTGGTGGAGCTCAGTCTCGGCAACAACAGCCTTCTTCCCCCTTATCCATGATGTGATGATGGATGTTTGTTGTTTCTTCCATGGGGGAAAAGTGGGCAGCACGAGGCTGTCCCCATCGTCCAGAATCACGCCCGTTTATTGACATAGTGCGTTAAGTCTGACAGAGACTGGGCGGTGGACCGCATTATGGAAGTGGTGGTGCTGCCAAATGATCTTGCTTGTTGTATTGCCGAGAGGAGCTTTCCGGGCGGTTTTAATCCCATACTATAACAGTAGGGCATCGCGACATTGTTGTAGTGGTGGTGTGTTGGCCTCAACCTCCACCCTCGCCACACGAGTGCAGCGCAATGCCCCAAGACACATTCTCACACATTCATTCTGCAAAACATCCAACCTCCTCAATGTTGGTTCCGACACAGACCCATACACCGGAGAGCCATAGATAGATAGATATTTAGATAGATATTTTATTGACCACAAAAATACAGTTAAAGCATAGTGAGAACATTTGCTTATGGTCCAAATAAAGCTAAAGAAAATTAACAACTGATATTATCTTGCAAAGAAATCATAAAATAAGCATTCGCACTTTAAAACAATTTATATAAGCGGGCATTTGAAATAAATGCGTTAAAATTTAATAAAAAATAATAAAACTTTAAAATGATCAAAATATATAACCTTAACATTCTAAAATTTAATAAACTATGATAATATTTTACATTCAATATAAACCTATCATAAAAAAATCACAAACCAATTAAAGAATTAAAATCATTATAACTATATGAAGTTACGAATACATATGAAGGTTACGATTACTACACTAAAAAGAGAACATATAAAAAGAAATGATAACAGTCATATCAATCTACGAATAAAGTTCTAAAATTCTATGAACACATTTGCACACTATACTATGATCAGATCTGTCCACCATAAAACTTAAAAAAGATGTGACATTGTATTGTTGTCGCAGCGGTAAAGACTTGGGGCACTACTGGAATACATGTGCCTCAGTCTGTACTTGGCCACAGCTGCACAATCGTTCCTCCATTGGTAGTCTACCCCTTCCTCGGCGGTTCCATCGGCCTTCCTCAATGTGCACTTAACCGTAATCTGGACCATGAAACACGTTCTATCTCATTGATTCCTGTTTTTATTGTGTATATTGTATGCGTAAGTAGATTAGGATTTAGGGTGAGGTAAAGTTGAACCTTAGGTGATGTACTAGTTTCCACACTGGTCTTAAGGATATTTTGTGCACATTGTATGTCATCTAAGTCGTTATGTATAATATCAGAAAGAAAAAGGGTGGTGTTTGTGTTGCTGTGCAGAGTTAAGTGAATAGCGTGAGCCAGAGGGTCATCCATCATGTCTCGTCGTTTTCTCCATATTTTATTAAAAAATTTCCGTTGTTTACCTTTAACTAGTGCATGAAGAGGGGGACATCCAATTTCTAGTAAGCATAAATCATTTCTTGTAGTCTTACGTACTCCTAGCATCTTTTTTATGCACCACATATATAATTTATTTACAGGTTTCAAATCCCCATTTAGCACTATAAAAAACTTTCCTTTTAACCCAAAAAGGTACATCATTATTTTTTATCCACAAAAGCAATGAATTTTAACGCCTGACACATGACCCTCTGTGCATGGGCCTTAATGGTTGTAGATGTAGAGCCGTCGGCTGTAATAGTACTACCCAAGTACACATACTGCTCACACAACACTACTGAAACGTCATTAACTGTTATTGGGCGTCTATCTTCTTCACTGCCGTGCAATACCATAAATCTAGTTTTCTTAGCATTGATTTTCATACCATGAGAGTCACAAAAATTTCTTAGCAAAGTAAATTTCTTAACAATTCCGACTCTTGTTGTAGATAGGAGAACAGTGTCGTCCATCAAAACCAGGACGTGTAACCATTGCAGGAAGTCATCTATACCACAATTGTTTTTTTTTTATCAAACTAATCATATCATTGACATATAAAACAAAGAGCAGGCATGAGGTTGGAGAACCCTGGCGTACACACACACACGCCGATAATAAGCGCGGTGCCGAGAATACTATTTGTTACGGTATACATCGATATTATAGCTGTCATCATTAACATTCCACATCCCAGTCTTTTTAATAATAATAGTCTACATGAGAACGAATTAAGGACCTGTACACCATTAATAAAGATTTTCTGTCTGCTCCCCATGAAGTACCACGGAGGTATTTGAGGACATTGATTTTTTTTACGGCAACGGATAAGTAATTCATTAATGTGTGTCTTCCAATTTAGTTTGCTATCAAAATGCAGATCCAAGATTTTGACTGAATTTTGAAATGGTATCGGCTGGCCTTGAAGAGTTAATTGCAAATCAGGTACGTTACGTCTAGTAAAAACAATGCCGATACATTTAGCAACGGAAAACTTAAATCCCCACAAAGAGGCCCAATGCTGAACGAAATCAAGAACGTCTTGAATCCGCCCCGCCGAGAACCGAGCATTACGCGAGGAATGCCATAACGCACAGTCGTCAGCGTACAGTGAGTATATAAGATTCTTGGGGACGGGAGTTGTGGACAGAATATCATTAATCATAATACAAAATAATATTGGACTAAGAACACTACCCTGCGGCACCCCGTTCTTCTGGACGAAAACGTCCGAGATTACGTTACCAGGAAGCTTGACAGAGAATGTTCTGTCCTGTAGGAAATTATAAACAAAAATGGGCAAGTTACCTCTGAAGCCATGAGGGTAGAGTTTCATAAGGATACAGTGTCTCCATGTCATGTCGAAGGCTTTGTGGATGTCTAGGAACACCCCTATCATGAATTCTTTTTTGGCAAATGCCTCTGAAATGCAATGCTCCAGGTGTGTTAGGTGATCCATCGTGCTTCGGTACTTCCGAAACCCTGACTGTTCATCACCTAACAAACACTTCGGTACTAAAACAAAAAGCAGCCTTCGCTTTACCATATGTTCCATGATCATACATAGGGAGCTCGTGAGCGCAATAGGGCGAAACGCACTGGGGTCCGTAAGGCGTCCAGTCTTTAGGGGGATTGGGATGGTATGAGCAAAGCCCCAAGACTTAGGAAACGTGTGGTGGTCCATATTTTGTTGTATAGGAATAATAATTTAGTGATGGAATGGTGGTCGAGATGTTGTAACATAATACATGAAATGTTGTCTGGACCTGGACTGGAGCCTTTACAGTATTTCAGGGCAAGGAGAAGTTCATCCAACGTAAACTCTGTGTTGTAGTCCGAGTTTACGCCTCCCGTGGCAAAGTTTGGGACTGAGAGTTTTGCCTCCTCCTTGCGGGGGAGGAAGGCAGGGGTGTAGTAGGCGGAACTGCTTGCCTGATAAAAATGGTGGGCTACTGCATTTGATATTTCTTATTTGTTGTCAATTTTATTGTTATTTATATTTAGAGTATTTGTTGGGATGTATGGTTTTTTATTATTAAATATGTTTATTATTTTCCAGACTTTTGAGAGGGGTGTGGTGCGATTCACTGTTGATATAAATTGTCCGAATGAATCAATTTTTGCATTGCAGATGACTTTCCTTGCCTGAGCCCTTGACGTTTTATAGGCTATGAAGTTTGCTTGACTGGGCTGCTGGCTCAAATGCCTGTATCGTCTATTACGCTCACGAAGTGCATGTCGGCAATCAGTTGTCCACCATGAAACTCCATGCTTAGTGTGAACTGTAGAAGTTTTCGGAATACAAGCCTCGGCGGCGTGTAATATGGATCGTGTTGCGTTGCTGACCATCGTGTCAATGTCCTCGCCAGATATATCCACGTCGGCAATCCCACGGAAGGCTGCCCAATCTGCTCTTTTTAAGTTGAACTTGGGAGTGCGGGGGGTGGGCGGGATGTCGCGTGAGTAAGAGATACAGATGGGTAGATGGTCACTTCCGTGGGAGTCGTCGATGACTTCCCAGGAGAAGTCAGGGAGTATACCCGGCGATAACAATGACAGATCAATGGCAGACGCGTTACCAGTCCGATCATCTACACGAGTCGCACTTCCATCGTTCAGAAGACAGAGGTTTGTCTGCAACATAATGTCAACTATCTGCTCCCCACGTACACTTGACCTGTCACTTTCCCATTGTTGATGATAGGCGTTAAAGTCGCCCAATACTAGCCTGTTGCCCGGAAGCTGGCTAATCAGTGATGTAAAGTCGTCATCAACAATGGGGGAGGCAAGTAGAGGGAACAGATAGCCAGATACGTGTTGTTGAATCTCATCCTGCACGCAACAGCTTCCAAAGGTGTATTCACCGTCACTTCTGTTTGTGTTAGTGTTTTGTGTATGTATATGGCAACACCGTGCCCTTCATATCTTCTATACGGATGGTAGTGTTTTAGCACTGTAGGATCAGGCAGATTCTGCAGTCTCGTCTCTTGTAGACAAATAACAGACGGCCTGTGTATGTTCACTAAAAGTGACAAATATGAATCTTTATTTCCAATACTTCTGCAGTTCCACTGTAACACCTTGAATATTATGGCTTAAGAGTGGAGGTGGCGGCCGTGTTTCTTGGTTCTTTTGCGCTGAGAGGAGCTGCCGGGGGACTTCTCCCGTCCCTTATTAGTGGTGACATCCATTAAGTCATCAATCGTTAACTCCCCGGAGCTCGTCGAGAAGGAGCGAGAGTGAGAACTCCTCCTCGAGGGCGCGTGAGCTGCGACGACATGGGAAGGGTGAGTGCGTTCAAGCTTTGTTAAATTTAGTTTATCAGCCTTATCAGTCTTTTCACCCTTACTGGGAATACGAGAGATAGCGAACAGATATGGAGCAGAGGAAGTGATAGTAGAAGAAGTTTTAGTTGAAGTGGATGTAGTTTTAGCAGGTGATGAGGCTGATGTTGGAGGGGAATATGTGGAGGTAGATGAGGCAGGCAATCAGTCTGAATACCTATAGTGCAGATCTTGGGAGGAGCCCTTACTGCTGAAGCTTGAGAAGCGTTTGAAGCAGGAGCGGACTGCGTCTGCTTCACTCTCATCGTTGCTTCAAAGTAAGAAATCCCTTCAGTAGCTTTCATTGTGCAGATCTCTTTTTCCAATTTCCACACGGGGCAATCGCGCGAGAAAGTGGAATGAGCACCCTCACAGTTACGGCACTTTTGGACAAGAGATGTACATTGGTCTGCAGAATGACCCTCATCTGAGCATCTACCGCAGTAGGCGTGGGAAGACCGACAAGCATTTCCATGGTGTCCATAAAGTTGACAATTGAAGCAACGGAGAGGATTCGGAATGTAGGGACGAACGGAAACAGACTCATATCCTACATGAACCCTATCTGCCAATTTAGCAGCACTGAACGTTAAGATTACAGATGCTGTGCTCCTTATGGTGGCGTCACCATTCTTAGTTATCTTGCGAGCTTCAATTACGTCCTGGTCAGCCATGCAATCATTAATCTCTGCCTCATCCATATCCACAAAATCGCGGTGGGAGGCAACTCCCCAACACGAGTTCAGACACTGGAATGAAAGCCTCGATCTCGATGTCATGGATGAACCGGAGCTTCAACAATGATTTTACTTGACTTACGTTAAGGGTCTGAACTAGTAAGTCACCACTGGCAAGTTTCAGTAAGTCACCACTGGCAAGTTTCTTAACGTTTACAACATTACCAATATTACAATCAATGACTTTCTTTATTATAAAAAAAATAAATGTTGAGAGACGAGTCGCAGTCTTTACTCAGAGTCCCAAAAGTCGCTTTGTCGGGATCAATGTTCAGTCTGGCGGTCGGGGATCGTCGATCAGTGTCCTCCCCTCCCCCTTGGAGGGGGAGAGGAGGAGAGTCCGTCCGGCATGAAGGGGGTACACCCCCTTTCTACAGGAGGGGAGTGGGACACAAGTGGGAGGAGGACAGGGAGGAGATTCCTATGGTCAGATTGTCCCTAGCCTACGTGACCCCTGACATGTAGGTGGTGTCTCGACCACGAGGATCGAAGCGAGTCGAACTGAGAACGAGCGAGTTGAACGAGGGAGGGGTGAACGAGTTTCGAACGAGTCCTACCTCCAGAAGCCAGACTCGCTCGTTAGCTGGGCCTTGAGGTATTGGTTTCACCCGTACAAAGCTCTAGATTTTATCAGAGAAAGGAATAAATGATTGAGACTATTGGTTAACTTTTGCATTAAAAAGTTGGATGGAAAAAGGGTGTGAGAAACAAGAAAGCCTCATACGGCGAGGATCTAGGAGGAGGGGACCTATGCAGTTACCAAGATTAATAGAATAGTTTGCATGAAAATAGCTATAGATGATAGTAAGAACCTACAAATAACATGGGATCAGATAAGCCTAGCTGACTGACTAAAACACTCGGTCAGTTTGCCAAAGATAAACTTTTCTCCGGGACTTCCCTGAAACCCAACACAAAATATTATTATTCAAGACACAGGATAAGAAATTTCAAACTTGAAACATGATCCATTTCCATTAATAAACTGTCACTTCTACAGTAGTCTCTCTCTCTCTCTCTCTCTCTCTCTCTCTCTCTCTCTCTCTCTCTCTCTCTCTCTCTCTCTCTCTCTCTCTCTCTCCAAGTGTATATGTATTTATTGACATTGATTTCAGGAGTCGCTTCGCAGTGATCAGTGGCAGTCGCTGTTATCTAGAGGTGAAGAAGCTTTAGTGACAAGCAATGATGAAGGAATGATAAAGGTACTGAAGAACAACTACGCATTTATAAGTCCTAACTCATACTTGTTTAATGAATATGCCCAAGACTGCCAGATACACATCGTTCCAAAGCCACAATTTAGAAAGGAAAGTTCTTTTGCCATACGAAAAGGATCACCACTAATACGAATTCTAAATTCAATGTGAGTATAATTTCTCACTCTTAGATACTATCATGTTAGAAGCTACATACTATGACAGTTTTTAACTTTTCCACATGTATTTATTTTCTTGTCACTGCAAATTTTTTTGAGTATATGGTAAATTATGAATCATCCAGCTGAGCAGATTTGTTGTTTTTGTCTGTATTGAGTTACCACCATTTCAGAGATAGCGAGTGCTTCAACTTCAATTGCATGCTGTATACTCGTGCGTGTTGCGTCACCTTTGTATTGTATTCTTTTAGATATCTGAGGTGGTTCATCTCCGGTTTGTCGTTCCAGTAATTATCCCATTAGGTGTGACAAATAGTTTTCTTCATCTGTCCATAATTACTAAGGATTACACGTACAATACAAATAAATGATAATTATAAAGTTATTGTAGAGAGTGGTTGATAAAAAATAAGTAAATAAAACTGAGCTAAAACACTAACATTAATAACACTAGTCAACAAAATTAAACTTTTTTATAATCATCAGCTTTGCTAACTGTATTTTTGAGGTAAATTTTTGATGCCGAATACGAATCTGAAATCCGATTTCTTCTACCAGGGCACTTTTTCATGTTAATGATACCTCCTGTTTTAACTTATAGGATATGTAAAGCAAATCTATAAAGTATTGCCACGCCCACACCCCCACACGTCTCAGGCCACAGGCGCCCGTGACTCAGGTACTCACAGCAGGGCAGGGGAGGCGTAACCTCATTGCTCGGACGGGAAAGTGTAGCGAAGTAAACTTGTAGCAGATCAAATGGGGGCCAAAGTACACACAGTGTTCTCTTCGAGCAGTTTACTGAATAAAGCAGTACACATAACACAGGGGGACCGGGACAGGACATCACCCACAGTGCAGACATACAACAAGGCAGCACACAGCAAGGCGGTAGGTTTGGGCCAACACTCACCCTTCACACTTTTCTCGTGGTCTCTGGGCAGGCTTTACAACGTCAACCAGCTGTAACCTCACTCTTCGCGCACGTTGTTAACACACAGGCTGGTTAATGTGCACAAGCGGTCCTCCTGACAAATATGTTAAATTTGCTCATTATGAAGAAGTTTTACTACTATACTTGCGATGTGTAAAGATTCCGATGTTCGATCAAACTTACTTAGGTCACAATGCTTTCCTGAAAATCAACACACCTCGCCAGAATCTAAGTCCGTAACTGCTCCATACACAGTGGTTCCCAGGTCAAAGTGAGCCTCACAACACCTCAGCCACGTACCTCTTGCTTCACAGGAACAAGTTCCTATAACATGTAATAAGACTACATGTCACAGATGCACGTGGTATATAACATTTCATTTGGTTATCGCCAATCTTCGTCTTCCACCGTTAGAATCATGTCATTTTCATAAATTTAAAACATATGTAACTATCGCGCTTTTCATTTGTACGTCTGCGCAGGTATTAATCCGCAATAAGGGATGAGGCTGACACGTATACAGGTAGTACCCAGTTCCTGCCCTGCATCCGCCATGACACGCCGCCATGACACGCTGCGAAGACTGTGATCTCGGTTTGCTTGAGTTTTTTGCCAAGTATAGTGGAAAGCCAAGAGACTTATTTGACTTGTGCGTTAGGCACAAACTTTTGTTGGAAGAAAAACTGTGCAACAGATGTGGCAAGCCGGCAACACTAGACTTTAATAGAAAATTATGGCGCTGTCAGAAACTGCGAAGCCGGTCAAAGAAAAAGAAAGAAAAGTGCAACTGGACTGCAAGTGTGTACCAGAACACGTTCTTTGAAAAGGCCCACCTAGACATTGAAACTATTCTGGTATTTGTGAACGCGTATGTGCGGGAGTGTTTCTCCTACGTGTTTATTAGGAGCGAACTAGGCCTCAGCAACCACTCCATATGCGACTGGGCAAGCTTCTGCCGGGAGGTGCTGGTTGACTGGTGTTTGGGACGAGAGGGCAAGATAGGAGGTGAAGGACAAATCGTCGAGATCGACGAAAGCAAATTTGGGAAAAGGAAATATAACGTTGGGAGAGTTGTGGATGGGCAGTGGGTGTTCGGCGGTCTGTGTCGTGAAACACGAGAGTGTTTCATGGTGCCGGTTGAAAAGCGTGACAGTGCTACACTACTCGGTATTATAAAAGAAAAGATCGCACCGGGGACGACCATCATCTCAGATTGCTGGAAGGCATACAAATGCTTAGAAGACGAAGGATTTCAGCATCTGACAGTGAATCATTCGGTAAACTTCGTCGATCCGACCGACCCCGCCACTCACACCAACACAGTAGAGCGCTTGTGGCGAGAAGTGAAGGCAAAGGTGCCGTTGTACGGCAGACGAAAAAAGCATTTTGTGGGGTATTTGGCGAGGTCTATGTTTATCATGGCCCATAAAGACCCCAACAAAAGATTCCACGCCTTCCTTCAACACACTGCCGGACTCTACAACCCACACCGCCCCTCTCCACAGTCATCCAATTATGTCACCACAAATATCCTCCAAAAGAATAACAGCGTTTTTTCCTCGGTAAGTAAGAACATTTATTATGTTCGTAATTCTTAATAACAACACCTCCAAATCAACTGTTAATATAGTGTGCTTTTTAGAAGCATACATAGCGTAGTTAAATGTCTGTAAAGGTTTTAGTGATCGCTCGTTGACAATAGGAAGTTAAAATTTCACCCGTATTCCCCGAGATCTCTCCTCCTCACCCTGCCCGTGTTGAAGCTACAGTGGCAGCGCTGTACAACCTTTATACAGTCGGACAGTAGGTAAAGGTATGAGTGTCTGGGTTTGGCTACATTTAGGGAATTTCCTTGTTTTCTAGGGAAATTTCCCTAGATTTAGGGAAATTTAGGGGGGTCCAGGGGGGCGCAGCCCCTCCTGGGTAGAATGATTGTCCGGGCTTGGCTACATTTAGGAAATTTCCTTGTTTTCTAGGGAAATTTCCCTAGATTTAGGGAAATTTCCATATATCACTCCATATATCACTCATATATGCCTCCCCCCAAAAAAAACCCTGATTCCCCACAGTCCCTCAAGCTTGCTTGGGGGTTGGGGGGGGGTGTGGGTGGTGAAAGGTGGGAAGGACTTGTTATGCATTTTTACCCACAGGCTTTTTCACCATGGCGGTGAGAAGGTATATCTGTCCGGAACGAGGGAAGGTGAGGCAGAGCTTTCAGGCTGGCGGCATGTCCGTCTGCTTGTCCCCCACCAACTGCCCCGGGTCCCTTAACTCCCTTTGTCTCGCGCTCCAAGCCCACGCCACACACACACATACACACACACCTGAGCTGTCGTACAGGCAACACGTCCCAGCTCTAGCTTCTAAAAGGGAAACATTTAACCATGGATCCCGAGACTTTGAAAGTGCTCCTCAGTTCACAAGAAAAAGCCTTTCGAGCAGCCTTGGACATCACTGCAGACCAAGAGAAGGCAAGAATTGCTACACTAGAGTTGAGAGTTGGTGATCTAGTCAGGAGCCTTGAGTTTACACAGGCAGAAGTTCAAGACTTGAAAGTCGAAAATAAAACTCTGCTAAAATCTGACCATGAAAATAGAGCCCTGATTGACGATTACAAGACTCGAGTGGAACACCTTGAACAACGACTCAACTACCAGGAGGACTACAGTCGTCGCTTAAACCTACGCTTCAGTGGAGTTCATGAGTTGAGTACAGGAAAAACATTGGAGGAAACTGCTTCATTGGTAGTGAAGATTAGTGAGGACAAACTACAACTTCCCGCCATGAGTCTTGAGCGTACTCATCGTGTTGGACCCATCAACCCCACGCGTCTACGAACTATTGTTGCTCGGTTCGAGAAGTTTTCTGACCGAGAAACAGATCTTTGAAAAGTAAGAAGGCTGAAAGGAAGCGGAATTTTTTAAATTAACGAAGACCTCTGTGCAGCTTAACAAGAAATTATAACATATCAACTACCTCAGCTGAAACAAGCGAGAAAGGATGGAAAGATAGCTTTAAGTATACGAAGCTCATTATGAAGGATCGACCTGTGCATCACAATACCAGCGCTGCTTCAACGAATCATCCTTCACCCGCCACTGCTTCCTCTGTTTCTGAGAAACATCGTAGCAGCCCTGATTCATCGAGCTACAACGGCGGCGTTGCGGATGTGACTACTGTTGGAGGCGGACTAGCTGTGGACACAGAGAGGGTTGACCCATCACCAGTGGTGTGGTTGTGGGGCGGCCCGAACGAGCGAGGGGGGCCATGGTGCTGTGAACAGACAACCTTCAATCAACATCAATCAACGACTACGGGAATGTAAGAATACAAAGAAAAAATAAGGTATTTGTTTGTCAGTGAACAAGACTACACATCTTTATCTACACCATACATTTCAGTGAATTACCATTTGCCTCTATAAATGATGCAGACTTCTGTGCGCTTTTTAATGATAGAACTTCAGATTCTATCTTCCTAATATCTATTTTGATCCACTTGATATATTGGATAACAAATACATATAATAATGACCTTGATGTTAATACATTTTATGTACAAACAACAAACTTGTGAACATACTGCAGTCTGAATACATATTTTTAGATTCATTTTCAAGACCTATTGACAACACTCAGTTTATAGTTCTTACTCATAATATACGTTCTGTACCATCTAACTTTCAATATTTTGCTGATACTGTTCTAGCACAACCCATGTATCGAATGTGACGTTATAGGTTTATGCGAAACCAGGCTTGATTGTGGCCTCTCATCGGTGTACCAGATGCAGGGATACCATCAACATACTATTAGCCGTAACGGGGGTGGTGTAGCACTACAGTATGTGTCTCTAATAAGTATCAATCTTCTATATATATGTTCTGATCTCTGCTATCTAGATTCAACTATTGAATGTGTAAGTGCTAATATCAAAAGTAATGATAAGACATTTTTAATTGTTTGAGTTTATAGTTTTATTTATTTCATTGATATAATAAATTGTGGTTCAAAACTAAGATTTGTTATATATGCTGATGACACTAATTTTCTATTAGCTAATAAAAATATTGATGCACTACAAACAACAATGCATTTACAACAAAAATTATCTCTAATAAACTCGTGGTTGATATCTAACAATTTGAATTTAAACATTAAGAAGACTAATATCATATTCTTTAAAAATCGTTCTATTAATTACTGTCTACCTCCTGTTATACTTAATGGTGAAACAATCCAACATATCTCTCATATTAAATTTTTAGGGGTTCATATTGATGAAAATGTAAATTAGAGCTATCATATTAATGATGCATATAAAAAAAAATAAAAAACTGGAATATTGTATAGAATCGGATATCAATAAATAATTGAATTCATGCTATGCATTTACTGTACTATTTGCTATCCTAATTTAATTTACTATGTTTCAATATAGGGATCTACTTGGCCATCCTTTTTAAACAAAATATCAGTCGCTCAAAATAAAATTATTAGATGTATTATGTTTGGAAAAAAAAAAAAAAAAAAAAAAAATTGGTAAGAGATATATATCCCCAATTAAATACTCTACAATTTAGCCCCATAAGAAAGTACTTTGACTTATTACTAATTTTCAAACATATAGATACATATTTCCCCATGAAAGAAGTTATTTGATCTCATTACTAATACTCAAACAACTAGAAGTAATAATGTTAATTTGATTTGTTCGTAGTTTCGTACAGCTCTTTATAACAGAAGTGTACTATGTGAGGGGCCGCAAATATGGAATTCCTTGCCAACTGACATGAAGAAAGTGCTGGGTACTAACAGTCTATTACAATTTAAAAATTAAAATAATTTTGTCAATCATCCTCATAGCTTTTTCTAATATTCTCATAAAACACCTAATTTATTGTCTGCGGTATGTAATAAAGGGACTACCTATGCTTTTTAGTGTCTTGTGTGTTGAATTGTGGTATAAATTGCCTGTATTGAATCTATGATTTCTTATCTTTTCATTTAACTTCTCTGACTAAGAGAATCAGCTCGACAGATGTTGCCAAGCAAATTTGTTTGTATTCTATTGACATTTTATATATATTTACTTTACTCTACTTTACACACACACACACACACACACACACACACACACACACACACACACACACACACAGCCCTCAATATATCACATTGGTTTGTAACAGTATATTGAATACATCATATGGCTTTTATTGTACAAAATTCGAAAAATTGTGCGTAAGTAAGTTAGAATACACTCTTATGCACAACAACCTAAGATCTTCGTGATTTGGATTCTTTTTTTTTGTGTGTGTGTGTTTTATCTCAGGTTCATCCCTGTATAACATCCAACAGTAGTCGGCTAACATTCCTGCATTCCATAATCCTTGATATCGTTGTTTCTTCGATGAAAGCGTTCCCCTTTCTCATCAGACATTGATCCAATGTTCATTGTAAAAAATCTAGATGTGAATCAAGGAAATGAAGTTTTAGTAACATCTGACAGTTCATTGCAGTGTAGGAGTCTAGAAGACATTTTACCCCATTTCTAAACGCTAGAACAATTTGAAGGATTCCCATATCTTAAGCTCAACCTCATCCAGTCCTGTGAGGAAGTGATTGTTTTTTTATTATCAACAGACCTATGACTCCACCCTGGTAAGGGCGTAGGAAACGAGAAGTGTGGCGCCAACTTTACTAATGCAAGTAAACTAGTACAGGAAGGTGTGGAGGTCAGGCAGGCTTGGAGGCGTGGCTGGAACTGCCTCCTTGGAAACCTTGGTGTCCTGGAGTTGCCTCGGACGAAGCGGTGTTGGAGCCTCAAAGCGGGGTTGTGCTGGCTGAAGCGGTGGTTGGCTGGCTGAACAAGCCAACACTCCTTACATCTCCCTCCGGGGGGGAAGGAGAGCTACAGGACGAAGCGGTCTGGACACTTACGTATACGAGTGCCTCGCCACCGTGTAGGCGGGTCTGGGGTCAGCTACTTGCGGCGCGGCCTCTGGTTCATCTGATGGCGAAGCTGAAGGAATTACTGAGCAGGGGCGTAGGTAGCTGCGATTCCTCCAGAATACTCTCCCACTCGGAACCTTCACGTGGTAATCGCTGTGCTTACCGATGCTGACCACGATTCCCACCTTGTTCCACCGGCCAGTCTCATGGTCTTGTATGCGAACAGCAGTGCCGATGCGTAGAGGTGGTAAAGCACGGGAAGAACGGTTGTAGTACCACTCATTCCTCTCCCTCTCCGCAGAGAGCTTCGCATCACACTCCTCGTCCGCCGCCTACCACTCGGGAGTGAAGGCACGCCTGTGTGCAGGTACTGCAGTCCGCAGACGGCGCCCAAACAGCACCTGGGCCGGAGAGCGGCCGTCAGGTCGAGGCGTGTTGCGAAGCTCCAGTAAGCCACGGTCGAAAGCATCATCGTCGTGCACGGTGAGATGGTCGAGGACCTTCTTCAATGGTACCGAGTCGTCACTTTTGGAGATTCCAACAGCATATGTCAGTGTTCCGCGCATCTCCGGGGTGAGGCATGACCGGAAGTGTGCCAGCTGGGTCCGTGGAGGCTGCTCCTGAAGCTGCAGAAGTTCTTCATGGTCTGCCCAAGCACTACGCCATATCTTGAACTCACGCAGCGACACGTTGGGAGAAAGGTTGTGTGGCGCCTGGACTTGGACGGCTGACGTGGCGACGAGGTGCTGGTACTGGTGGTTCGCCACTAGCCACGCCGTCATTCATAGCACCGTCAGTAGCAGGCAACACACGTGACAGGAGCTCTTGCATCACCCTGCGGTCTTCTGTAGCCTGTGCCTGCTGCCTTTCCAACAACGCTGGCAGCTTATCCACAACCTGCGCCGTGAACAGTTCCGCTGGAGGTTCCTCTCTCTCCTGGCGGCCAGCTGCTTGGCTTCTCGTCTCCATCGTTTCGTGTACTGCCCCTTGTTGTCGGAATCACTGCGCCATGGTAAGGGCGTAGGAAACGAGAAGTGTGGCGCCAACTTTACTAATGCAAGTAAACTAGTACAGGAAGGTGTGGGGGTCAGGCAGGCTTGGAGGCGCGACTGGAACTGCCTCCCTGGAAAACTTAGTGTCCTGGAGTTGCCTCGAAGCGGGGTTGTGCTGGCTGAAGCGGTGGTTGGCTGGCTGAACAAGCCAACACTCCTTACACACCCTTCCTCAGTTTTGCCTCGGTGATTTTTGAAAATTTAGTCTTCACATATTCAAAACCATTTGAGCTTTTCCTGGCAAGTGTCTTCACGAATTGTTTCACGAGACCAAACTTTATGTGAAGAGAGGGAAGAACCTTTCCTTGGTTTACAATTTTCTTGTTCTATACTGTAGAGATTTCTTGTTCATATGATCTCTGTTTCTTTTCCTGAAATGAGTAATTCTTTCTTAAGCAGACACTTTTCTTGTAGGTGAGATGCTAATACTTCAGTTTTATCCTTCAACAATGAAAAGTCTCAAACTAAATCATTTAACTCTCCTTGAGAAAATTTCTTTAGTGTGTCTTAATTTTTAATCGTGAAATATGCCTCCACTTCGGTGTCCACAATAATAGTATTTTCTTCAGGAAAGTATCTTCGTCAGACATATGAAGGCCATTTTCTGGCGATATTGAAATAGGAAGATCATCATCGTTGAGTGTTACTGGTCGCCTTGCTGATTTCAAATTCAAATACCAATCTTATGCTTGGTCTTTACAGTAAACCCACATGCATTAACGTTGCAGAAGTAACAGCCAAGGAAATGATCCTTTGCCTCTCTCGTTCTTGATTTCACTTGTGATGGCAGGTTGCTGAGCTTTGGTCGTAAATGAACCACTGACATGATAAAATATATGAGTGATGCTCTTGCAATAGCTTGACATCCTGAGTAGAATTTAATGATGATGATGATGACTTGGCAACTGAAACAGAAAGTAAAATTTTTGGTGGATACAAATAATGATTGGTAAAATATTTTTGTTGAAAATGATTAACTAAGCCATCTAAAGATTATGAAAACATACAGTTACAAAATGAATATAGATAGTTATAAAACAGAAGTCTGAGTTTACCAGTATAGGACGTTTACGTGTAGCGATACTGCTGATAGGAGTTATATACCTCTCTTATCTTATCAGAAAAACTGTGCCTGATAAAAGAAAACCAATTACATCTTTTAAATCTGTGGACAAAACTACATATTAAGAATCGTGTAACATCCCTGATGAAATTTGGCTGTTGATAAGTATCATGATAAAAATTGTAATAATGGTAACAAAAATAAAGAATTATGACAATGAAAAAAAAAAGTGAAGAAGAAGAAGAAGAAGAAGAAGAAGAAGAAGAAGAAGAAAAAGAAGAAGAAGAAAAAGAAGAAGAAGAAAAAGAAGAAGAAGAAGAAGATGATGATGATGATGATGACGATGATGAACTTTGCGACTCCCTGTCGGCTTCTGAATTTCAATTTACCAATGACTTGAATTGATTAAGAGGGAGGTTTGGAAACATTTATCTAATTGTAACGTTAACTCTCTTGACTCTATTCGGAGACTGGCATCTGAGTGAGACTTTTTGTTTGATCAGTTTTATTGCTCTTGACCAGTTTTCCCTTCTTCCACAAAGGGGGGAAAAAAAAAGATAAGATAAGAATCCTACATTCCAATTGCAAGTTTGTATAGATTCCCCACCAGTGATTGAACTTTGGGTTTGTTGTCATATTTCATGAAATTGATGTTGAGAGAGAGAGAGAGAGAGAGAGAGAGAGAGAGAGAGAGAGAGAGAGAGAGAGAGAGAGAGAGAGAGAGAGAGAGAGAGAGAGAGAGAGAAAGAGAGATGAATTTCACAAGTAGCAAAGTCGCATACATTTTAAGACTTCTTATTTACTTTTAGAATTGTTAAGATGAAGGAGACTGGCGTGAATTCACAGCTACAAAGAAGATGGATGAAACATCTGACAGAATGTCGCACAGAGACTACAATCATCAGCATCACTACTGTGTCCTCCCTGTTTGTCTTCTTATTCATCACTTTGCTGGTGTCACTCATCTTCTGCTGTTTGGAAGTGATTCTTGTTAATAGGAGATAATTTACAGATATATTTGTGTATGGCCATATTTATCAATATACGAAATCTTGTCGGTTGATACATGTATTACGTAAATTTTTAAATGTTACGTAAATGTTATGTAAATGTTACGTAAATTAGTGTATGCATATGAGAAATGAAATAAAGGATTTACAATTAATTGTGGCAGTACGGAAATTCAACTCTTTCACTGCGTTATAAAATTAATATCCGTAGCAATGCCTTAGATCTTCATTAGCATCTGCGAGAAAGGAATGCATGAAAAGTGTATATTTTACAATTTTTACCCAGTTTAATGATTTTAGGTAACTATGGAACAAATAAAGATGTTGTAGAGTGATTATTTATTTATTAAGGAAAACTGGAGCTAATAGGAGTAAAAGGGTTAATAAATCTTTGTCACTTCATTATTTTCTGTAACCTTTAACCTATACCTTATCTCATGTGTATTTAACTAGTAGATTATAGTCGTTTGTAATTTTAAGCATTAACTAAGCAAGGTTTGCAGACCTTAAAAATTTTCCCTAGTCACATAAGAAAAGCATATATCGCTCATATATGGATTTGGACTAATATCTAATGAAATACACACAGTCCAAAAGCTTTTAACACACTCACTACAGCGAATGACACATCTTTGTTTGAGGACCAGGACTGCAAAGAATGTTCATAATAGGATAGACACTAGTAATACTACACACACACTTACAATTTTTGCATTTTCGCCGCCTCCGTGGTAGTCTATTTTCTTCCCCTCTGTGGTTATGTATTTTCCATGACTCAGTGGAAGTCTCTACTTTTTATACTTCCATATCTTGGTTGTGCATTGTCTTTGTCTTCATTTTATCCTTCATTTTCTCTTTAAGCTCGGCAGAGTCACCTTCGTCACGTATGGCCGAATGATGTGCATCTTATGTTTACATATATTTGTAATATCATTATTGTAATGCATATGTGTATTGCATATTAATACATGTATGATTGATTTAAGACGTGCCTATTTTCTGTATTCCGATTGGGATGTTGCCGCTCGCCCTCTATGAAGCTCGCAATATTGTTTAGTTAGCGTCAGTTCTTGTTTTGAATGTAGAGGTTCCTTTTGTTCAGTTGTTGGCCTCCATTCATTTTCTCTGCTTTGTATCTGTTTTGGATATAATATATGTAATGTAGGGCAAAATAAAGTATAAGCCTTCATCTAACTCAAGGCTTTACTTAACAAGAGAGTACATCGTAGTTAGTGCCAGAGACCCTTCCACCGTGAACCTCGGTGGTGAACTAACGTATTCCAGGTAGTAAGCCCTAACCTTAACTCCGAACCCATGTTCGAGGCTTTGAACCAAAGTTTTATATACATCTGCTTACCACATTCTCCCCCACTATGAAAAATATACAAATGTGAAGCTTTATCAAAAAATATATATTACAGTAGGATTACATACATTAACATAACTACATATGCACCCACAGTAAGAGTACATATATTAACATAACTACATATGCATCATTAATAGGAAATATGTATTACAGTAAGAGTACATATACAATATTATCCTTAATAATATGTTAGCCTATCTACAGATTTCTTGACTCTTGTAGACGGACGGAGATCTGCTGGCTGTTCACTGTCGCTCGAGTCAGATGTTGGTGAGGCTGGTGCTTGTTCGGCGACAGAAGTGTGATCACCATCTTTGGAGAGGGAGCTTGGTGCTTCAGAACCAGCTTCAGTAGTCAATGGCTGCTCGTTCTGTGGGGGTGACGGAGGCTCCTTTTGGCTCCAAGGGGACGGTGCTAGATCCCTAGTAGAGACGAGCTCGACTCTCTCCACTAGAGGGTCAGACATGGAGATCCGGACAAACTTTCGTAACAATATGGGGCCAGGTGTGGACAGCCAGGATGGCAGGGAATACCAGTTACATGATTTTCTATTAAAAGAGAAAAAACTTTCATGAGGAGTCTGATTGGTGGCGGTACAGAGGAGTGATCTAATAGAGTGAAGGGCGCTGTCGAGTACTGATTCCCAGTGTGTCTCGGGGAGTTTCTGTGATCGGAGAGCTAACTGTACAGCTTTCCATATAGTAGCGTTTTCCCTTTCACACTGGCCATTACCTTGGGCATGGTATAGGGTGGAATGAGCGTACACTATACCATTCTCCATTAAGAAGTTACAAACTTCCCGGGATATAAACTGGGGACCTCTATCTGAGTGAATGGATGATGGGCAACCAAATAATGAGAAGAGTTTCCTAAAGCAGGAGGTAACAGTTAAGGCAGACATGTCCGAGGAAGGAAAAGCGAAGGGAAATCTGGAGTATTCATCAACAGCAACAAGGAGATACTTGTTCTTTGAACATGAAGGTTTAGGTCCTACAAAATCAGCTGATACCTTGTCAAAAGGTTGCATGGAGTGGATAAGTTTAGCTGGTGGAGGCTTGTAAAATCTAGGTTTTAGTTCAGAACATATGGTACATTGTGAACAAATTCTTTTAACATCATCCAAAGAGTAAGGCAAGTTCTTCGATTTCACAAAATTATACAACCGAGTCACTCCTGAATGACACAGTGAAGTATGAATCTCTTCGAGAGGAGCAGGACTGGCAGCGGAGGTGGTACACGCTCGATACAATGTGTCACAAGTAACATTTTCCTTACCAGGACGATAATGGATGTCATAATGGTATCCAGATAACTCTAGGCGCCAGTGCAGTATCTTGTCATTCTTTATCTTAGAAGAGTGGTTCATCTTAAACATAAAGGACACTGGTTGCTGGTCAGTTATTATGGTAAACCTCCTCCCGATGAGAAACAGTCTCCACTTAGTACGTACCGCTTCGATAACAGCTGTGGCTTCCCTTTCTATGGCAGGCTGGAGTCTTTCTGAGGGGGATAAGGTTCTAGAAAAGAAAGCAACAGGCCTGTTGTGCTGAGAGAGAATAGCGGCCAGGGAAGTACTGGAGGCATTAGTTTCTACCTGCAGGGGAGCGTTTTCATCAAATGAAGCAACGGACGACTTACAGATTTCCTCCTTTAATGATTCCAAGCATTGAATGGCTGAACTGTCAAGGGGAAAAGACTTTGAATTTAAGAGTGGCTGGATGCGTCTCGAATAATTAGGAATCCACGATGAGTAATAGGAAAGGAGACCCAGCAGGCGCTTGAGAGAAGCAGAGTCAGAAGGGACAGGGAGGTCCAGTAATGGTCTGAGGCGTTCGGGATCAGGGCGGAGGAACCCACCTTAGATGCAATATCCAAGATAACATATCTCTCTTAAATTGTACTGACACTTACTTTCGTTTAAAGTGAGATTATAATCAAGTGCAATTTTCCTGAACCCTTCAAGTCTCGAGTCATGATCTTCCTGACTTGAACCACAAACTAAAAATCAAGGTAAGCAAAAGTGCCTGTGAGGTTGTAATCTGAGATTACAATGTTAATTACTCGCTGGAAGGCTGGGACAAAATTAGTGAGGCTAAACGTGACACGAGTATAGTGGTATAACCCTTCATTAGCTTCAAATGCAGTGTACATTTTCTCTTTGCTCATGAGGGGGACTTGATAGTAAGCACTTTTAAATCTAATTAACTCTATACTTTGTACTTAGCCAAGGAATGCGCAAAGTCGTTGATGCGAGGAAAGGGGTTAGCATCCAGCTGGGTGAAGCGGTTGATGGTTTGTGAATAATCAATTACCATTCGGCGCTTATGCCGCTCGTCCTTTGTAACCAGTACTTGTGCCCTCGAAGGGGATTGACTATTTTCTATCACACCTTCCTTAAGAAGAGACTTGACTTCTTCCTGATTGAACTTTAGGTCAGATTTAGAGAATCCGTGTGTGGGTTGAAGCTTTGAACTTGGGTAGTAGGTAGCAATCCTTGGGTAGTAGTTTCAAGGCGCGCAAGAAATGATTAGCTGTTTCACTAGCCGTTTGCTTCCGGGTAGCAAGTAGATGTCTCGCGAATGTGACGATGGTGGGCTTCACATAGACAGTCTTGAGTATGGTAATTGCCTCGTCGTATGTCGTGCAGTCAGAGATGTGCGAGTAGACAGATGGGACACGCGGTTCACAAGTAGCTTCAGCTTGTCTAGTGCATGGTCGGCAATTAAGGAATCCAGGAAGTTCGTGAAGGTGCGAAACCAGTGATTCCACTCCGCAGGCGTTGTGTCCAGTGTTCCATTGAAGCGATCAGGGTGGAGGAGTTTATCCATCTTCAGCTAAGTTCTCTTGAGGATGAATTTCCTTGTTAAGTAAATTGTAATGCAGGGCAAAATAAAGTATAAGCCTTCATCCAACTCAAGGTTTTACTTAACAAGAAAGTACAGCGTAGTTAATGCCAAAGAACCTTCACCGTGAACATCGGTGGTGAACTAACGTATTCCAGGTAGTAAGCTATGACCTAACCTCCGAACCCAGGTTCGAGGCTTTGAACCAAAGTTTTATATACATCTACTTCACCACAATATACATCAGAGGACCACCAACTGCCTCATTTATCAGATGAACTCAGTATTCTGAGAGTGGATATGGTGGGGCTCTCTGAGACAAGGAGGCCTGGTAGTGGCGAGACCAGTAGCAAGGGTTTTACTTACTAATGGTCCGGCATGAGCAATGGGCACCATGTCAAGGGGGTAGCCATAGGCATCTCCAGCACACTACAGTCGTCTGTTGTGGAGGTTGGTCTAATTGATGAGCGTATAATGCGATTAAGGCTGAAGCACAGTTTAGGCTTCATGTCTGTTGTTGCAGTGTATGCTCCTACCGAGGTGTGTGAAACGGTAGAGAAGGAGATGTTCTACACCAAACTCGACTCTGTACTGGACCAGTGTCCCCGTTGTGATGCACTCATTGTCCTGGGCGATTTTAATGCTGTCACTGGCATTGAAAAAGCTGGCTATGAAATATGTGTTGGTCCCCATGTTTCTGGTACCATAAATGACGACAGCTCTTTCCTTTTGAATTTTGTAAGATCCAGAAGGCTGACAATTGCAGGTTCCTGGTGTCAGAGACCAGCGCTGGAACGCTGGACTATAGCATAGGGGTAGCAAGGGAGCTCAACCATATCCTTGTCAGTACTTGTTGGAGGATCCTCCAGAACTGCAGGGTTTTTCGGAGTGCCGAGTTTTTCACGACCGATCACAGGCTTGTTGTTGCTACACTTAAGCTTCATGTCAAGTCCAGAAAGCCTCCAAGATGTAACCACACTGTACTTCATCTTGAGAAACTGAAGGACTTGATATGTGCCCAAGAGTATGCAGTGACAGTCTCCAATCAGTTTGGAGCGCTCAACACCCTTGAAGACCCTGAAGAGCTATGGAATACCTTCAAAAGTGAGCCTCTTGAGGCTGCCAAGGAATGCATTGGGGAGCGCCCGAGGTCAGGGAGTGGCTTTACTTCGGTGGAAACACTAGATAGTATTGAGAAGAGTCGCGCTGTCAGACTTACTGGGAGCCATGACCAGTACAGGGCTCTGTCACGTAGGACTAGAACTCTTCTGAGAAGAGACAAGGAAAGGTATGTCAGGGGTCTCACTGAGGATGTCAAGTGTCATTTAAATGCTAATGACCTCAGACCTGCTTATCGACCTCTGAAGAAACTCCGCTCCAAATCTACTTCTCAGGTGAGTGCAATTCGATCTGCAGATGGTTGCCTCGTACCTGACACAGATGGGCAGATGACTCGTTGGGCTGGGTACTTTGAGCAGCTGTTCATGATGGATCCTCCAAGCGGACAGCTCCAGACTGCAGGGTTGCAAACGCTGGATGCTGATCCACCCATTGACGAAACTGCACCCTCCATTGGCGATGTCAAAGAAGTTGCGTCAAAGTTGAGGGGTGGAAAGGCAGCTGACATCTGCAATATCAGTGCGGTGCTGCTCAAAGCTGGGGGTAAAACCATGGTCCGTGGGTTGCATGCTGTCTTGACTGCTGTATGGCATTCAGGTACCATTCCCCCTGACTGGAAGAAGGGGTTGGTTGTCCCTATCTGGAAGGGGAAAGGGGACCGTCAAGACTGCAACAACTACTGTGGAATAACACCGCTCAGCGTACCAGGGAAGGTGCTTGCTCATTTGTTGCTGATGCAGATCCGCACTCACCTGCTGAAGAACTAGAGACCTGTACAGTCAGGGTTCATGCCCAGTAAACCAACAACTAGTGCTTCGTGTGCTGTTGTACCACCGACGTGAGTTTCGACAGTGAATGCTTGCAGCCTATGTCGATCTCAAGAAGGCGTTTGACTTAGTGCATCAAAAGACACTTTGGGATCTTCTGCGTCTCCGTGGGATTCCTGCAAGGATTATTGGTCTATTAACTGGCCTGTACTCCGGGACTGTAAGTGCTGTGAAGTGTGGAGGAGGCGTGTCCAGCTTCTTCCCTGTGAATGCAGGTGTGAGGCAGGGCTGTGTGCTTGCTCCATCGCTTTTCAACACATGCATGGATTGGGTACTCGGCAGAGTTGTGGAACAAAGTTATTGTGGAGCATCTGTCGGCAACACCAAGATTACAGATCTTGTTTTTGCTGATGATGCAGCAGCAATCTTCGCTGAGTCACTGGAGGTTCTGGTAATGGCTCTAAGGGCATTGCACGAGGAGGTGAAGGCCTTGGGACTTAAGGTTTCCTGGGCCAAGAGCGAGGTCCAGGTGTTTGGATGCGTGCTGGATGAACCAGTACAGTCTGTTTTATGTGTGTGGCGAGGACATTGAGATCTTGAAATACTTCACATACCTTGGTAGTTTAGTGCATAACGATGGTTTGGTCGAGCCAAGAAGTCACACGGCGGATTGACCTGGCCCACATAGTTATGGACTCGCTCAAGACGAGTATTTGGCGTTGTCGATACCTGTGCAGACTGACAAAGATTTGGTTCTTCAAGTCGCTGGTGATCCCTGTCTTACTCTATGGTTGTGAGACATGGACACTGAACACCGACCTGAAGAGGTGAATTGATGCCTTTGGTACTACATGCTTTCGCAGGATCATGGGATACCGCTGGTATTACTTTGTGTCAAATCAGCGATTATACCGTGAGACTGATTCGAAGCCTATTATTAGCATAGTCCGTCATCGCCAACTGCGGTTATAAAGGCATGTGGCGGGATCCTGCTTATCGGGTTGTTTCCAAAAGGGATAACCCAGCTTGGAGGAGGCCAAGGGGGCGCCCACAGAACTCTTGGCTGCGGCAAGTCGATGCCTCCTCCTGGCAGTCACTCAGTGTGGGAAGGGAGCCTGCATTGAGACTCGTGAGGCTTGGCCGCCAAGGCGCCGTAGCGTAGGCCCCCGGCGTATGCCCATTATCATTGATTGATTGAGAGTGACTTTGGATGAGTTTTTGGCCTTATATACCTTTCAACAGAGACTCAAATCAAGAGATTTCAGTGACAATCAACACATCGTAGTAGCAGCGGTGGTGGTCCAACACTTGATAAACTTCCAACCATTGTGCGTATTTTCACATTTCCGTACAAGGAGAAATTAGGGACTATAGTCACTGTACTCTGTCTGCTTTAGAGCGCGCGTTTTCTCACGGCTGATCTTTCACTACTGCCACGTCTCCACAGCTCACGTGAAGCTGGCCATATGGCGAGCTTGCAGCAAAACGGTTCCTAGCCCCCAATTATTATGTAAAATGAGTCTCGATGTATGACTTTTTTTACAGTATGTACAGTTGTCTCGGGACATGACCACCGACGATTATCGAGGTATATCTATATATCTATCTATCTATCTATCTATCTATCTACGTATCTATCTATCTATCTATCTATCTATCTATCTATCTATCTATCTATCTATCTATCTATCTATCTAATCTATCTATCTATCTGTGAGGGGAG
>CM035178.1:3354259-3364955 GCA_020233015.1 Callinectes sapidus | reverse complement strand
GAGCGAGAGAGAGCGAGAGAGAGAGAGAGAGAGAGAGAGAGCGAGAGAGAGAGAGAGAGAGAGAGAGAGAGAGAGAGAGAGAGAGAGAGAGAGATTTGATTTGATTTGATAAATTCATTGCACACAAAAGGCGACAATAAAAAAATAACAATGGTAGATACGAAGTTGAAATGTGTTATGCAGGACACAATAGAATCCACACACACACACACACACACACACACACACAGTTGAATAACTAAAATTATTACATTTAGTAAGCACCAAAAGGAAGAAATCTCATAAGAATCAAATGCAAGTTATCATCCTGAAGGAGATATTTACAAATTAATAATAAATCCTGTTCCTGTGGCAACAAGCCTTTGACTGTGGGGCAGACTAAACAATAGTGATGTAAAGTACTAGCATTGGGGAGATGACACAATTTGCTTGTAGAATAGTGGGGCACATTCTCATCCTGGGAGACCTGCCAAACTGGTCGATAACCTAACCTAAGTCTAGCACTCACTACATTGTGTCTGCGCACCATGAGTTCGTTGCAACGATTTTTGTGCGCAGTGTCAATGACGAGATCGTAATGTTGGACGGAGACACTGGTAGCACGCTCGGTGTTTCTACGATTCATTGGGCATTAAGGGCAATACAGTGTATTTCTGTAGCACTGTAAGAACGGAGGCAAATTCTGACCACACGCAGCTTTTAGCTAGACTGTCCAGTGTCATTACCAATGAGTCAGTCCTACATGAGACGGCACTCACAGAAAGGATACAACTAAGGCACTATCACGGGCACTGGCTGGCTGAAACAATATATTCCGCACTACTTTGTCATAAGCAGGTCTTAGAGATGAAAGGGCGTAGAAGGTAAGCTTGGAGTCACAGATAATCATTCCGTTCAGCCCCCTCTCATTAAGGAGGATAACAGCGTCCAATAGGCCATTCAGCTCACAAGAGGTAGACTGGACGAGTTGGATAAACGGCAGCCAACCCACCCATCTCCCTCTGGCGCCTCCATAGTCGGGGAGAACATGGCACACGTCGCTCTCCCATCCACCTGCAACGAATCATGTACATAGAGATGGTGTGCAGCAGCAACTGTGGCAGACACAGAGGCGATGGTCTCCAGGGCCAATTGCTTCTGTAGGAGTGGATGGTCTGTCTTGGATGCAGGAGTGAAGGAGATGAATGGATGAGGTATTTGCCAAGTTGGTAAATCAGGGACAGCCTCTATTTCAGGAACATCAATGGTGAACTGCACACACCGTGCGGACAAAGGCACATCCGCTCGGGCGAAGGGGAAGCAAAAGCGTATCTGGGTCGAGTGCTGCTTGTATAACTCGGGAGGAGTGAGGTGCAAGATGAGGAGAGTGAAAACATTTCACAGTGAAGTATGTGGTATTTGCATAAATTCTATCCACAAATGAGGTCAATTTCAGTTCAGACAACATGTTAACAATTCTGGTAGAGGCAGGGCAACCTAGGATAAACCGCATGACTTTGTTTTGAAACTTTTCAAGTGGTTGCATGGATATCTTGGAGAGCTGACAGTGTAGGGAAAAGATAGTCAACGACTGAACGAAGGGATACAATGTATATTGTTCTGGCTATGGGGATAGATACTCCTCTCATGTTGTTGGCAAGCCACTAGACAGGGATGAAGCGCTGTTCAAGTGTATTCAGTAGCTCCTTAACGATGGTATGGATGCGTTGTCGTGCAGGTATGGCTGGAGTGGTACACAGCGGAGCACCTACGTAGATGTTTTGTGTGCATTGAGGGACACCGCCGTATCCCACGGTGAGGATATGGAGTGACCGAGGGTTGCGGCTAGAGAATATCCAACTCTTTTCAGCAGGTGTTGACGAATAAAAGGCATGAAGGAAGAGCTGAAGATTCTGAGTTGAGTTGGAATGGATGCAGATGTCATCAGCATAGCAGGTGAGGTGCCTGGAATGTAAGGGAGAAGAGAAAGATGGTGGATGAGAACATTGAAATGGGAGAAGAGAAAGACTGTGGATAAGAACATTGAAAAGAAATGGACTAAAAACGCTACCGTGCGGAGTACCTAAATCGAAGCTTTTAGAGGTACGCTCCCTTAAAAAGATCCGAGCAGTCCTGTTGCTGAGGTAGCTGCATATCCATCTTAACAAGTTATCCTTAACACCAAATTCAGCAAGCCGATCAAGTATTACATCCCTGTTTGCTGCATCAAATGCACTCTTAAGATCAATGAATGCTGCAACACTGGTGGGGGTGAGGCGGGTGTAAACCTTTGAAAGGCAATGGTGTGTTCCTTGCTGAGGTAGAAAACTATACAGCTGTGGTAAAAGTTTGGGCTGTTGACGGAACATCAGACGGTCAAGGAAGATCCGTTCAAGCACCTTGCTGAAGCATGAAGTGAGGGAGATGGGGCGAAATTTATCAGTGCAGGTTTGGGTATGGGTACTATAATGCTGGAGGTCCAGGTTCAGGGTACGTGCCCTCTCTGAAAACACAAGTTAAAGAGCATAAGTAGTGGATTGTCTGGGAACTTCTGAAAAAAGACGTAAGGCAGAATAAGTAATTTCGTTATCACCAGGAGCTGACGCCGTATCCCGAGCGAGGGCACGTTGTTGTTCATCTAACGTGATAGTCATTCTCCATCTGCCTGCAACAGATTGTCCTTAAGACGGAGAGAGCGAAAGTCTGCATGGGAGGAGAGTGTATCTTGAACAAGTGCTGGAAGGTTACCATGTTGTGAAGGTGCAGACCAAGCATCAATAAGGGACTTTATTATCAGCTGGACTGTGGTGGAGAGCAGTACTTGGCTGTTTTTTAGTAATCTTATTTATCTGGTGCCACAATGAGGTGAGGTGATTGATGTTTCAGTAAGAGTATGCCACTAATCAGTCTGCGCACACTGTTGGAGAGCTATCAGTTCATCTCGAGAGGTTTGATACTGCAGAAGGTGGGCAGTATTAGGATGTCTTTGGAAAGCAAGGCAATGCTCCTCTGCTTTCTTTCCTGCCTGAAGCACACGGTCGTTGAGTGATCCAGTGCGAGTCCCAGGGCGACGGACAAGATGAGGTCTGGTGACATACTGGGTGTAAAAGTTATGGGTTTATTTCATCAACGAGGAATATAATTCATCAGGGGAGTGGATGTTGAATGTGGGAAATCATGTAGAAGATGTATGTTAGGCAGCATTTGGGAGGTATCTTGATGCAGGTGTGGCCTTGAATAGTGGAGGGTGTAGCTGGAATTGAGTAGCAGCAGGGCAATATGGTCAGAAAAAAGCACAGGAATGGAGGAGCACTTGACGCGTGAAACCACCAATCCTGAGTGAATATGTAGTCCAAGGCACCTCCACGGGAGTGGGTCGCACCACCAGTATCCCAGCGCGTAAGTCGGTATCATTTGACGTAATCAAGGAGTCGAGATCCATTCCGGTTTGATATGGGAGAAGAATCCCCTAGTTCAGGATAGCAGGCATTGTAGTTTCCCATATAGATAGCACCACACAGCTTTGGAAGAGGCAAGGCAGCCAAGTTTATTCTTCCAGGGGCAGAGTAAACATTACATACACGAATCTTGCCAGGCCCAGTGCTACCTCCAGCAGTTGAACGGTCATGTCTGCATCATCAGAGGTACAGAGAAGCTGGTGTGATACTGAAGAGTGTACATACGTGATGAGACCGTTTCTGATTGGGTGGACGTAAGAAACGTAGCTGCTGAGTGTGGGGCTCTGTCTATCACCAAGTAGAGGACCAACAAAAGCTTTCTGAATGAATATGACAGTCGGATTGTGCTGGTAAGCATGTTCCCTCAGAGCTACAAGTCTTGCCACGTTCCTTATACCACAGGCATTCCAAGAAATAAAACGAAGCTCCATAGTATTGGCGAAGTTTTCCCTTAATTTTACGTGGTCTATGAGAGGTGGAAATGGTGGGACGCATCTTAACGCTATGTGCTTCCCGAGGAGAATTGGGTGGTGACAACTCCTCGTCCATGTTGATGTTCTCTAGGTGGGAAACAATGGCATCAACTTCTCGGTGAGTGTGGAGACTATAGCCATCATTGCCTGCTGGCCTTCAGTGAGGGTAGCGAGTTTCGTGTCTGAGGAAGTCTGTTTGATGGCAAGATCAACAAGACGAGCCTCAAACACATCATACCGAGAGGAGGTGGCGGATAGGGAGGAAGAGGAGGAGGCGGAGCTTGTGTCACCGAGCGCCTGGGACAACTATGCCGTACACTAACTCCTTGCTTGTTACACCGAAGACACTTTCAGTGTGTATTTGTAGATGTGGGCAGAGAGAGTGGCTCCATATCTGAAGTGGTCAAGGTAGTAATAGTAGGAGGAGGTGGAGCAGCGCGGTGTTGGCAGGTGCGGGAGTTGTGTTCTCCAGCACACCAAGCACATTTTTCTCCTTCACCACAGTAGCGGGAGATGTGCCCCACTCCCCAGCATCGGAAACACAAAGGTTGGTCATCTCTAATCCAGCGGAGTTCACATTCAGGAAGGCAGTAAAGGAAACTAAAGGAAAAAGTGCGAAGGGGCAGGGTCCAAGCTACAACAATGCGGTTGATGGGCACACCGTTTTGACGAAAACGGCGGGCAGAGTGAACACCAGGTAGCTCAAGGGCGAGGGAGGGATCAACACCGACAGAGTATCGAGTTATCAGATACTGTAGCTGGGGTATTTTCTAGGCCTTTTAGGAGAATCATGCACATCGAGGGTGAGAGACAAAAACTCACCCTTTGTGACGCGCTCCACGATGTCCTGGCGGCGCCTTGTGATATGCATGAACCGCGACGTCACAGGTGCCATCTTCATCACGTCGAAGCTGGAATGTTTTGTTGACTTCCATAAGCCAACGAAGCTTAGTTTCTACAGATGGACGTTCTCTGAGTGCAAGCTTTACGTAGTCAGCATGGGGAGCAAAAACTGGGGGTATAGGGGAAGGAACAGCAGGACTCTGTGGAGGCAGCGCAGGGAAGATGTGAAGGAAATCCCGGTCTTGGAAGAAATCTGGTTGTGTCTCGGTGTCTTAGCAGCAGGAGAATGTGTTTCGCTACCGCTATCAGAGTTACTATGTACAATATAGGGCGCTTGACAGAGGTGTTGAAATCGGGGACGTGATGGGAAGGTTGTGTTGTGGATGCAGTTCCAGAGGCAGCGACAGCAGGAACATGTGCTGCTGACGGGGGTAAGTGTGGCCAATGGTCTTCAGTTTGGTCACCATCCTCACTGAGAGCTAGGTCCATATGTAGATCAGCAAGAGTGGTGCGTCCAGTGTACTCCATGGTCCTCCCAGGAAGTACAGGCAATGGCGTCACCAAGTCACGGGTGACAGAACCATGACGTCTCAGCCCTAGTGTGTATTCGTAAAGGCGACCAACACTGCGCAGAGGGGCCCCTGGCTCAGTGGTCAGATCTCCAATAAGGCTACAGACTAAACCCAAATCCCTTGAAGACCAGAACCGGTACAGAACTGTTCTCTAGATCTTACTGCAACTCCAGGATGCGTCCTGACAAGTCCAGAAACCTTGAGCCTGCAGTAAATCGGGAAGTTTAAGGAGTGCTTGGGAAACACGTCCTTACAAGATGTCTTCCAGGTGGAGAGAGAGAGAGAGAGAGAGAGAGAGAGAGAGAGAGAGAGAGAGAGAGAGAGAGAGAGAGAGAGAGAGAGAGAGAGAGAGAGAGAGAGAGGAGTCACAGGTATTTTGAGTAACGTTATTTTGTCGACATGAAAAGACCGGTCAAGCCCTCCGTCGCACTGACCAGGAAAACCAGTCAGACCTGGATAAGGAGGATCTGGCACTGGAGTTGCAGAATTTCCCAGATTTGTCAAAAGCTTTTTAAGATGTCCACTTTCTAACGTCTCGGTTTCTTACGGGAAAAGAAACTGAATTAAGTTTATGCAAATATGTGGATGGCCCTGAGGATTGCTGTTACTGTTCCAGTGACGGTTGATGCTGCAGAGAAGAATTTCTCCAAACTGAATGTTATCAAAACATACCTGAGATCCACCATGTCTCAAGAGCGTTGGAATGGACTTGCATTAATAAACATCAATTGTGAGGTGTCCAGGAAGATATCATTTGCTGCAAAGAACTCTAGACGTGTTCAGCCTTAACTAAGATACATGAAAGAGTAAACTACTTGAAAGATTATTCTTATTTTACACTCTTGTGATATTTCGGATACTTGCAGAAATATTTAAAAGCTTTTTTACCTGAATGATTCCTCTTAATACAATGTTGTGAAATTACAAATAAATATTATACTTAAATTTTTTTTATACTTAATTATGATTATTACAATTGATATTTCAGTTAACAATTTATTCCTTAAAGATTTCTCGAGTCTTCTTGTTATCGCACTGTGATATTTCAGATAAGTTCGAATATTGTTTTCCTATTAAACTGTTGTGTTGTTTTAGAGGGGTGTAATGGGGAAGGGGAGGCCGCCAAGGAGTAATTTTGCCTAGGGCACCAAAAATAGCTAGGGCTGGCCCTGTGTGTGTGTGTGTGTGTGTGTGTGTGTGTGTGTGTGTATGTGTACCGTTCTGTAAGTAGGCTGAGATACGTTTCGATAAGGTGGTAATGGTGGAGCCAATATACTTAGAAGTTCGGTGACTGCAGTCACCATCATTGCATGTGTATTGGTACACCAAATTCATTTCTTGAAGTGTTGCTGTAAGTGGGTAACAGTTGTTCTTGAGTACGAGGGTGAAGGTGCGTCTTGTCGTGTAGTAGATGATGAGTTTAATCCTGGAGTCTTGGTTGACGGGCTTGACGTTGGTATGAATGATTTTCTTTAGTGTTTTTTTCATCAGCGCGGTAGGCGGAAGTCATGAAGTTCTTGTAGTAGAGGAGTGTCTTGTTTTTCTCTCTTTTGGAAGTGGTCGTCAATTTGTCGTCGTACGACTTCGTCAATTTCTCCTTTGCAATAAGAATTGTTCGTAAGAATTTACGACACTCGTTCGAGTTATTGCTGTAGACTTCAATAAAACATGTATTCAGAATGGCCTCCTACCAAATTACACACACACACACACACACACACACACGCGCGCGCGCGCGCATACAAAAGTGTGATTATTATATAAATGTAATAGCATATTATATAAATGTAATAGCAAACATCATTAACAGATCCAATAATTATATACTGTTTCAATATCATGTTTAAAGGAATATTAAGACTATGCATGTGAAATTACATTGTTTATGAGGAACCGATATACGCATTATGCAGAGATCAGTAATAGTGAGTTATTTAGGTTAGGCATCGCAGCAACCAGAGGTCATATAACACTTAGATCAGTAGGGAACGTCTCCTTCATTATAAAACATTTAAAGCAACTGTAGATACTGTAATAGCCATATATTTAAAGCAACTGTAAATGATGGAAAATGAAGCCTCCAAAAACTTTAAACACCCCAATTTACACATTATAGACGGATAGGATTAACGGCAATTATTGCGACCTGAAGGAAGTGATCCAAAAGTACTTTAATTACTTCAGAATTAACTTTGAAATGTTTAAATTGTCTCAAAACCGACTGAAAAACCTCATTACTTCAGAATTACTTTAAAAGTGGCGAGATTATACTAATGTGAGGTTAATACCTTCAAAATGAGTGCCCTGAGCGAACATCCCCTTAAGAGATTTAAGTTGGAATATAGCCTTCGCTCTACATTTGACTCTGAGCACCATGTAATAGTCTTTGAATCTATAAACATCAATTACACTTATATTCAGAATTTCCTTCTTTACCTTTCTAACAGTCATAGCAATGACATTTTTTTTATCTGGTAACCGATTCTCACAGAGCTGACTGATGAGCCATTCTGAAACTGGTAAGGTGAAAATATTGGGCCATTTTGCCTGGTAGAGTTCTCCCCACTCTTCTCCGGGCTACATGGTCTAGATGTTAAGTCCGCTACATTATGTCCTGTATCAGTCCACCACCACTTCCTTAGGTCAGTTTTAGTTTGTATCTCGGCAATGCGGATGGGTACAAAAGTGATGAAGCCATGAAACTGTTTTTGAATTTGTGATCTTACGATCGACGAATCCAGAATGTGAAATACAGACTCGAATTCCCAGCTGCATTCTTTCATTATAGTTTTTCTCAACCTTGCTGCCATAAGAGCGCCACACAGTTCTACGCGGGGAACGGATAATAATGTCTCAGTGGGGCAATTCTGTTCTTAGCTGCAATCAATCTAGCAAGAAACTGATCATTACCAATGTACCACCTGACATAGGCACACGTTCCTTACGCCTGCATGCTACCATCAGAGAAGATTATTAGGCTGGGCTTACTAATTGCGTTCGGTGCTCTTAGGGTCCTTCCGAAAGTCAATTCTTCTAACCTATACAACTCTGTGAAGAACCTCTTCCATGCACACACTAAAGAGGCTTCAATCGGATCATACCATTTAATTCCCTTATCATTTGAGTCATACTTAGTAATCATGGACCTCATGAGTATTTTAGCTTTCAGTAGAACTGGCAAAGCAAATCCCAATGGATTGTAGAGTGAAGCAATCTGACTCCATATCATTCTATGAGTGATGACCTCTGGAAATTGAGTTTCAATTTCATGACACTTTAGATCTGGACCACTCCTGATCTTCCTTACTTTAGGTGAAAAGTTTACCTTTGCCTTGAAAGAAAAATAGTCATCCTTGGGATTCCATTTCATACCCAATATTTTCTCACAATCAGTTTCCAGTATATTGATTTTCTGACTGTCATAATGCCCACTAATATTTTTCCAATGCTTCACACAGAAACTTCCAAATGAAAGTATTTCCTCAGTATTTCTTATCAGAGCTACTGCCTCTTCCATTCTGTTAACAGAATAATGTATGTCATCTACATATGTATTGTTCACAATCATGTCTTGTACTGCCGGGAAGTCATTGCCAAATCTCTCTACAGTGTGTTCAAGTTCAAACATGTTATTGCCCAAAAGAAAATACAGAAACATACAAACATAGATGGAACAGAAATAACTGGCACAGTCTGCCGAGCCAAAGCTGCATAGCAGACAGAAAATAAACGAATATAAATATAAACCAATATACACGGATGCACACACACACACACACACACACACACACACACACACACACACACACACGCACGCACGCACGCACGCACGCACTCACGCACGCACGCACACACACACACACACACACACACACACACACACACACACACACACACACACACACACACCATTTTCTTTACGACCAAATGAGTGACTGATTACATTACGTTCCTATGGCTTGAAGAGCACAGAGATGTGTTTATATGCTTTTCTTGAAGACTATCAGGGTGACTGAATCCAGGTCCTGTTTAATTTTTTGTGGTAGGTTATTCCCTAATTCTGGTCCTATACACATGATACAGTTTTTGAAGAGAGTGGTTCGGTAGGACGGACTTATTAGATTATTATTGTTACAGCGAGTGCGATGCACATTTCTTGCAAAACTAAAAAGTTTATTGTTATCTGTATATAATTTCGTGTGTCTAAATGAAACAAAGTAACATAAAATATTTATGAATGTACTTTAAGTTTAGGAGTTTATTTGTATTTAACACATCAATGCAATTAATGCAGAAACATGCTTGAGTACTTTAGATGGGATATTACCATAACCTGGAGCAGAAGGTTTTAACAGTTTCAAGTATTCTTGAACATCGTCACAGTTACCTGGGGATAGGTAAAATAAGTAGTCTGGTGAGTTGTGAAGATATTGGAGAAACGAATTCTCGTCTAGATTCAAGTTACAACCACATCTTAGAAAATGATTGTTAAACATTTCAGGAATGCTAGAGTTTGATGGCCTAAGTTCAATTGAGTTTTTGTTTCTATCATTTTTAGAATTACCCATGATAGTACTAATGGACTTCCAATGTTTTTTTTTTAGGATTATTTCAATTAATTTCTAAATCATTTTGATAGAATTTATTTTTGGCATCTCTTAATAGGGATGTTAATTTGTTTCTATATTTACCATAAATTTTTTTATAAGTTAAAGGCCATTTTTTTTGCTAACCTATGTAGCCTGTTTCTCTCGGTGATATTTTTCCTTAATGCAGGTGTTATATAAGGGCTTTTTTCACTTTTATTATCTACAAGGATATTTTTTTCAGTGGAGAATGTCGTTGAAATAGAGTGTTAAAGATATAAAAGAATTATGCAATAACTTTTATTAGGACAGCAAAAATCCACTACACCTGACCAATTTTGGTCTGAAATATCATTGTTAAGTTTTCCAGAGCCCTGTTTGAAAACTGTCTGGTCTTAATGTAATTCTGTATAAGACTTGTGAATCTGACGACCCCATTAAAATTTAGTTGAGCAATGACAGGAAAGTGACCTGATATATCTGTGTGCAGAGTTCTATTGGAAGTAAGAGATCCAATTTTGTCATGTCCAAATGTGATAAATTAAAGTGGTAGTAGATTTTGTAACTCTGGTTGGTCTGGTGTTTGTATGAAAAATGAAAATGAATACATTAAGGAAATGAAATCACGTACATTTGAGCTTTCGTTGTGTTTTAAAAGGTCTATATTCCAGTCTCCCAGAAAACAAACATCGGAGAATTTGTGCGATGTTACATGTGTGTGAATATAATTTAATTTACTTAAAAAAAAGAAGAAAAAAAAAAAAAGAAATATATATATAAATATA
>CM035178.1:3305550-3352776 GCA_020233015.1 Callinectes sapidus | reverse complement strand
ACACACACACACACACACACACACACACACACACACACACACACACACACACACACACAAATAAATGCAGAGCTACCTATAGAGCTACCTATACCAATACATTCTACATAAGTTTCCATCAAGCAAATATCAGATACTACAGAATTCTTAAATTTGTCATTTACATACAAAGCAACTCCACCATCATATGTGTTTCGAAAATTTATAAATTGATTGAATCCTTGGAGTTGATACACCGAAGCAAGCTCGGGATCCAGTCGAGCTTCTGTAAAGGCAAGTACATCAACATTAACAGAGCGTTGTGAAAAGTATAAGTCCAACACGTTTTGAAAGTTCACAGCAATATTCGGATGAGGTCGTGTAACAAAGTGTAACACAGTGTGGCTATAGCACCACTGGGCCTGTCTCCAAATGTTACCGAGGTCAGAACATAATGATCTGGTGGTCTGTCACTATTCATATCCCTCCACACAAATCTATGTATGAGTGTGCTGATCTAATATAATGTGCTAAGTTTAATACCATGATACATTTGGGTTATGTCACCAGCTAATGCTACCCTCTCTTGTCTAAACCTAAGTAAGACTCTGAGCAAGCTGTTTAATACATCGGGCACATTTGCTCAGAATTCATTCAAGCTCTGTCCCATGTATGATGCTGATGAATTAAATACAATGCAAAGAGGTGTTGACATAGACTCAGGCTTCAGTACTTCATGATGATGAATATAGTTAATCATGCCCTTATAATCTCTAATTTCCTCATCACTCAGCTTCCTTGCTACTCCACGTCTGATCATGTCTTCTATTGTATTCTGATATTTTTCTCCATAATCAGAATCAAGTTTTATCAATCTGTTTTCTGTCATCCTCAATCTAGCCACTGCTACTCTCAGATTGATTTTCAGCTGCTCAGGATCCCTTATCCGAGGACAATTTGTTGTCCATGGTTTCTGTTTGTCATTGTATGTCAATCCTTCTTCAATCATTGCCAATTCCTTTTCTTCTTTCAAGTTTACACAACTAGATCTTGGACAACTTCTACACATACATCTGATACATTATGAATGACATTGCATTTCTATACTCTCTTCGGTGAAAAATTTATCCAGCTCAGTCTTTAGTTCGTCTAAAGGCTCAACCTTTATTTCATTCAATTCTGCATAACATGGCAGCCTATATGTTTACATGCTGATTTGAGTTGACTTCACCCGTGATACTATGCCGACCCCGAATACTAAAACCAAATGATTCTCCAACAGCTTGAAGCCCTTATTCATCTGAATGACCGTTGGCAGTAGTTCATAGTAATCAGCACCAATGAGAACATCAATTTCACCACACGGACGATCAATATCGGACATTGATATCCCCTAAATAATTCAGGAACTTTAGAAACACCAACTTTCTGGATTTTGGCGGTATTTCATCCATTCCAAGAACATCATCATTCCATACTTTGCCAGTCAATGGGATGCAGTACTCTGTTGGTTTGGTGGTCAAACACATTGCCAGCCTTAATCATGGACACATTGATAGACTTGTACTTTAACCCCAATTTCCTCGCCATACTATGAGTTATCAACGATAAATCTGAACCTGGATCCCACAATACAGCCACAGGCTGATTTTTGCTAGACACTGCACTGATGTTTAACAATGCTTTCCTCGACAGAGAACTATGAAGGTTTCCTTGTTCTGGATGTAAAAGTGGATGATGACTTCTGTTGCACAATTCATGACCTGTTATCCTTACGTTATATAATTTGCCTGCTGTGCAATTGCGAGGTGAGTGGTAACCCCTCAGGGACTTGAAACATATGCCATAACACCATAACTTACCATTTCAAATCTGTCTTTAACGTTACTGGACTGAAATTTGTAACAATTTATAATATCATGATTTGTAGAATTATGCAACCAACATCCTTCATTTTTGTGTTCATTCCTGGGATTTACATCTTTCATCATCTCAGTTAAATTTACTATCCCTGACTCAAACTCCCCGTTTTTGCCTCTTGCTTCTCGCTTATTATTATTATTTTTTCACTAAATTCACTAAATCTGATTCAGCATCACTATCACATGCAAGATTCACATTGTACATCATTGCCTTATCAACACTGCTAGTCCTCACGCTCGAATTCATATACTCTAGAACTCTTTTCTCTTTCTGCAAAAGCTCTAGTAAATTTGGGAACAAATCAGCAGTGTTACTTACTTCCTCTGCTTTAATTACATATTCTCTTTTCTGACCTGGTGGCAACACTTTTTCAATGTGACAAACAACATGCGCTGTGTTAAGCTCACTCGAGAGATTTACTCGCTTTAAGTCCAACCAACACTGCTCTACTTGATCATCCATCTTAATAAATCCTTTACTGTCGCCATCAGATACCCTTTTCAAAGACTTTAGATCACGTATTACTAAATCCACAATCTTCCTTGCATTGTCAAATTTATCATCCAAACACCTGAACATCTTGACATAGTTACCTTCTAATCCTTTCACTGCCTGAAGAGCTTCATCAGTCACACATATTTTTAGAGCATATGGGATAGACCCATAGACACTTTTCATTAAATGCTCAAAAACCCTCCTATATCTAGGATACTCTCTTAGGTTACCATCAAACTTGGCCGCCTCGGATGCCTTCACTTTAACCTTAGGTTTGCTTGCATGTATTACTCTGATCAGCCTCTATTTTACACATCTCTGCATGAATTTCATTCCTGATTCTTTCATTACTTAAGATATACCGCTGCGCTTCCACTTCCAAACTTTCATCTAGCTTATTGTCACATATGTAATTGATGAAGTCATTATTTTTACCCTCTAGCTCCTGAAATGCTTTCGTAACAGCTTCCTGATTATTTTTCGACACAGATATATGATCATCTCTAGTCTTTAGTCCTTCCTTGAAAAGGGTGAACTTCCTTGCCAGCCTTCCTTTGGCGTGGTACCTCTTCCTCTTCAGTGTGTCACACTCCTCCTCCCAGCCCATGGTGATCGAAGTCGAAATGTTGTGGGAACAAGGAACAACCACGAGCCGTAACGTCGTTTATTCATAAGTATTTTGTTTCGACCTACAATTTTACCATAACATGTATGCCACCAACAAATAAACCACCCATCACTCATCACCTACATACTCCACATACATTGTTATCATGATTCGATAAGCCTAGATTACGATCACAAATTATAAATCCTTATCCTCTACAGTCATACATTACCATCAGGGTTAATTTCCTGTCAGTATCTTTAGATCCTGATGAAATATCAATTACAAAGGCGATAATGTTATCACCAGTTTAACACAATGATTGACATAGTTACTTAACATATCATATTCACAAATTAAACTAAATACACAAACATAAACAATGGCACTCACTTCGGTGGTATCACCAAAACAATCCTTGTCCCCACAGTGGTCCACATCACACCACATACCAACAGCTCTCGATGTCTAGGAGGCTACACAGCTTGGCCTCAATTCATGGTCAGGTACCACCTTAACTGTGCTACAAAGACAGAGAGCAGAAATGTTTCGCCTGATCATCCTACTCCCCATGAGCCGCTCACCACAACAACAAACTCTTCCCTCTCGCCAGTCAACAAAAGCCATTCGAGATGCGCACCGTAATACCGAAATAAAAAATATAGTTATCCTATCTATTTATGAGATCAGGGAACATAATTGAGCCAACATACTTTTGAAATATACAAAAAAAAAAAAAAAAAAAAATCATGTTAACACAGTTACACTAAGTTTAAACAATGTCAAAGGAAACAATTCGCAAATTTTTGCTTAAAAACGCACGAAAATTAATTTTTTCTTCATAAAGGACATTTTCCGCAAAGGATTCCGTTTCTTCTGGGAAAAGTTTATAAACCTTGAAAAACAAGGTTTTCATAAGAATAATATTGTGTGGGTTTTGGACAAATTAACATAGATTTTGCAAGCAACGCATGAAAACGCTACATATGAAGGGTAAGCTGAAATGGGAGTTTTATAACAATAAAAGCTTATGAGTAGTTAAATTTGGTATATTTGACATGCTGTTTATGTACCGATATTTCAATATTTTGATGCAAAAACAAGAAGGAAATCACAAAAATCCAATTTTTGCTACAATGACTTTCTTTCCTTAAAATGGGATGAGTTATCCCTTTTCTAACGTTTTGCATCATTTGGAAAAATTACATTGGATTTTGTAAATGATGCATGAAAACAATGCATTTCAAGAGTAGGCTAAAATTGGATTTTTGTTCTCTCTCAAGAGAAGCTTATAAGCATTAAATTTTGGTATATTTGACATGTTCTTAATATCCAATGTTTTGGAGTAAAAAAATAATTTTATTTCCATAAAATGGTATGAATTATTCCGTTTTTTTAACGTTTTGCATCATTATGTAGAACACACACAATATGTTAACAAATAATTTATGATGAAACATCAATTTTCACTCACAACTGAAGATCTAGTATCTACATACTATATTGACTTTTTTTTCATAATATCACAAATACACTTCTTAATTTTTTTTTCTGAACGTATTGTTACATAAAGTTGAAAAAAAATATGAAAAGAAATATTTGACAAATTTATCCTTAAAAATGCATGGAAATGTTTCTTTTCCTAGTAAAGGACATTTATCGTTAAGAATTCTGTATTGTGTAAAAAAATTGCAAAAATCGTAAAAAACAGGAATTTTCTGAAGAATATTTATAATATATTAGGTTTGGGATAAATTACCTTGGATTTTGAAAACAAGAAATGAAAATACTGCATTTGAAAAGTAAGCTGAAATGGGATTTTTTTTCGCAAAAAAAATTAAACATTCAAATTCAGTAGATTTGAAATGTTATTGATGTACTGATATCTCAATGTTTTCGTGCAAAACAAGTAGGATATTATATAAAAAAATCACATATTTATTACAAGTTTCTTTCCAGATTATTTCTGATTTTGTGCGAAAAAAATAAATTCAATATAGAAACACTAAACCTTGAGTTATGAGTGGAATCTCATGTTTCACCATACAAAATTGGTTTATTGTGTGTTTTCTACATTGTAATGCAAAACGTTAAGAAAGGGATAACTCATTTTAAAGAAAGTAATTTATTGTAGGGAAAAATATAATTTAAATTTTTTTTCCTTCCTATTTATCACTAAAACATTGAAACATCGGTCCACTACTAACAATTCAAATTTACCAAATTTGAACACTTATAAGCCTTTATTGTTACCAAACTCCCATTTCAACTAACTCTTCAAATGCAGTGTTTTCATGCGTTGTTTGTAAAATCTATCTTAATTCGTCCAAAACCAACTTTATCAACAGCAATCGTAAGAAAAAATGTTTTACAAGGTTTTTACGTTTTCTTTGAAGAAACGAAATTCTTTATGGAAAACGTCTTTTATAATGAAAAATAAACTTTCATGCATTTTTTAAGGATAGACTTGCCAAACTTTTCTTTTGAAAATTTCTTTCACCCCTTCTTAACAAAACGTAAAAAAAGTGGTATATTTCTGATTTTGTTGGAGAAAAGTAAATTTATCAATTAGATACTTAATCTCAGATGTGAGTGAAAATGATGTTTCACCATGAAGAACTTGTTAATTGAGTTTTTTGTACATAAAAATTCAAAGTGTTAAAAAATGATCATCCATCCTCTTGTGAGTAGAGAAATTTATTGTATCGAAAATGTAATTTTTTTCATAATTTTCCTCTTATTTTGCACTAAATATTGAAATATTGGGATATTGATAATATGTCATATATACCAAATTCGAATACTTATAAGCTTCTACTCGTATAGTGACAAAACTCCTATTTTTCCTTAATCTTCAAATGCAGTATTTTCATGCGGTGTTTGCAAAATACAAGGTAATGGGCTATTTATGAACCTCAGCCACCAGATGGCTCTACAAGTTAAGCGATAACCGAGCCAAAAATGACTTCATCCTTATCGTGATTTACCTACGGTTATAAAAGCAGTTACGTGTCAAAGTAACTTCATACACGTGTTGGGTAATGAAAAAGCTTCGCAAGAAAAATACAGCATAAGAGAAAACATTTTTCTCCTTAATTAATGTATTTTCCTGAGATGTGAAGCCAAAGTTGACAAACTGGCACTCCCTCATCTCACCTTTTTTGGCGTTTATAAACAATAAAAATGCAAGATCAGCACTTCCAGGCCTCTCTAGATATTTGATTCACATTAGAGTATGGAAAATAAATATAGATTTTAAGGGTCAACTTCTCTTTTGGCGGATATTTAATGTTAATAATAATGAATAGTTCAACAGCGGATATTCGAGCTCAGAGACCGTCCGTCATCTGAGATCAGATATGACTCATTTGTTTTGATTTCATCCGAGGAGGACCTCATCACGGCGCTGTCTGCTGTCATTCCCACAGACCATCGATCACTTAATGCATCAGTATCCCCCGCTCGGTCCTGAGTTCCCAGCGCCCTCCCGCGTCCTCCCGCCCTCCAGCTTGAAACACGTCAACTTGCACCACACACCTTGCTGCTGGTCTTGGATTAGGGACAGTCTCCTGAATCTTAAGTGGCAAGATTTGCCTCACTTTGATATTCGTCAAGATAGAGACTGATACACTCCAAGCGAGTACTTTTCTAGCTGAATAGTGCACACTGATTATGCTAAACGGGTGAACAACACAATATTACTTTAATCTTATTCATAATCGTAAGAACAATGTGAAATAGAATTGCCAGATGTTAAACATTCTGGCCCTGGTTTCAAGATACATAAAAGTAAACGATTTCCAGTGTAATGCTATTATATTACTTCACTTGTACTTCACTTGTACATAATGATACGATGCCACACAGCTGCTTGGTTAAATACAGAAAAATCGCGATAGTTAATATCTTGCTTGGCTCAGCTATCTCTTAACCGGCCAGTGACATCTGGTGGCCACTGATTTCATAAATAGCCCATTGTTGAAAACCCCCTATATTAAGGAAAACCTTGATTTTACGGAAAATGTTCTTTATAAATAAAAATATACATTTTCATGCATTTTTAGGGATAAATTTTCAGACTGTTTCTTTTGACATTTTTTTCAATTTTTTTTGTAACAGTGTATAAAAAACAAACTATTTCAAGTGGTTTATTTCTAATTTTGTGGAAAATTGTCTACTTACTATTTTTTAGATACTAAATCTTCAGTGGTGGGTGAAAACTGATATTTCATCATAAAGAACTTGTTTTTTTATTATTCTTTATTTATTCCTTTTACATAATAATGAAAAAACCCGATAAAAAATGATATTGGGATATTGATACTATGTCATACCAAATTCGAATACTTATAAGCTTCTATAGTGACAAAACTCCTATTTGACCTTACCCTTCAAATGCAGTATTTTCATGCGTTGTTTGCAAAATCCAAGGTAATTGTCGAAAACCCCCCTATATTAAGAAAAATGCCGATTTTTTTTCTTAGATAAAACGGAATTCTTTACGGAAAACGTTCTTTATAAATAAGAGATACATTTTCATGCATTTTTTAAGAATACATTTTCCGACTGTTTTTTTATATATTTTCTTTCAATTTTTCTTTTTTCTTATTTTTCTTTATTTATTTTTAATATTGTGGTAAAATCTGTAATTACTATTATTTAGATACTAAATCTTCAGTTATGGGTGAAAACTGATATTTAATCAGAAAGAACTTGTTTATTTTTATCTTATTTTTTTACACAATAATGAAAAACGATAAAAAAGGTAATTAATGCCATTTTAACATTATTGCAGGGATAATAAGATTTTTTTTTTTGTGATTTCTTTCTTATTTTTCAATGAAACATTAAAATATTGATACATTAACAAATATACCTAATTTGAATGTGTATAAGCTTTAACTGTAACAACACTCCCATTTGAGCTTTTTCTTCAAATGCATTGTTTTAAACCTTGTTTGCCAAAACAAAGGTAATTTGTCTAAAACTCACTATATTTATAATATTTTTAAGAAAACCCTGTTTTTAAAGAATTTCAACCTTTTCATAGAAGGTACGGAATTCTTTACATAAAAACGTCATTTAAAAAATATAACTATATTTTCATGCATTTTTAAGGAAAAAAATTGCCAATTGGTTATTTTGATATATTTTTTTTAACTGGTTATGTGTCGATATTATTTACCTAACATTTCAGCTATGTTAGTACCTCTTGGTCCTTGATTACTTTTATTTTGAGAGATGAGATATTTAATGTTTGTGTTTAATTTCATTTAACTCGATGTGACTATAATTCCCTAAACTGTAACGTACCTGTGTTGTTTCTATCCAGGTTGAATTTAATTTCTACTCTAGTTGTTTGTGAATAAATCTTGTAAATATTTGAGATTCTGTTCCTAAGTTCCTAGAGTTGTCATATATATATATATATATATATATATATATATATATATATATATATATATATATATATATATATATATATATATATATATATATATATATATCTTACACCCTTGAGTTACTCCTAAGCGTTAAACCAGTTGTAACGTAGCCTTGTAATTCATGCACCTCACTTATTGACAGGTTCCCCAGTCTGTGTTGGGAACTTTGTCAGGGTTTAACCCAAACATCGTAACAGTATGGTTGATTTATAATTTTGCAAAAAAAAAAAAAAAAAAAATCAATTTAATAATGTATATACTAAATCTTGAGTTGTGCCTGAAAACTGGTGTTTTCCAATAAAAACTTATTGTGTGTTTTCTACATAATGATACAAAAACGTAAAAAAAAAAAAAAAAGATAATTAATTCCAATTTCGGGAATTTTTTTTTATACAAGCAACCATGTAAATTTTTTTTATTTACTTCATGTTTTGCAGCAAAACATTGAAATATTAATACATTTAAAACATTTCAAAATATAGTGATTTGTGGACTAATTATTTTGAATTTTGCAAACAACGCAAAAAAAATAAATAAATAAATAAAATAAAATAAATAAATAAAAAATAAAAACAATGCATTTGAAGAGTAAGCTGCTATAGGAATTTTGTCACAATAAAAGTGTATAAGCATTTATATTTGGAATATTTGTCATGATATCAATGTAACGATATTTCAGCGTTTTGATGCAAAAAGAGAAGGAAATCATAAAAACCAAATTCACACTTTCGTAACAATAATTTTCTTTCCTTAAAGTGGCATGAATTACCCCTTTTTAACGTTTTGTATAATTTTGTAGAAAACACACAATGAGCAAGTTCTTGATGGTGAAACATCGGTTTTCAATCACAATTGAAGTTTTAGAATATAAATACTATATTGACTTTTTTCCTACGAAATCAGAATTAAACCACTTAGTATATATATATATATATATATATATATATATATATATATATATATATATATATATATATATATATATATATATATATATATATATATATATACGTTTTGTTACAAAAAGCTGAAAGAAAATGCCAAAGATAAAATTGACAGACTGATCTTTAAATGATGTATTAGAAGGTAAGTTTTCTTGCTGAAGGTCGTTATCCGTAAAGAATTCAGTTTCTTTTAAGAAAAGTAAAAAAAAACCTTAAAAAACAGGCTTTTGCTTAAGAATATTTTTTAAATAACCCATGAAAACAATGTTTTGCCCCTTGGGTTAAACCCTGAAAAGTCCCATCACACAGTCACGGGAACCTGTCAATAAATGAAGTGCAAGAATTATAAGGCCATGTTACAACTGGTTTAACGTTTAGGCTTAACTCAAGGCTGTAAGAAAAAAAAAAAAAAATAGAATTAATAAAATTTCAGGAGAAGAGACAATAAAAGAGTCTCATATATTTACAAAATTATTCACAAACAACTAGGGTATAAATTAAGTTTAAACTGGATAGGAACAACACAGATACTTTACAGTTAAGGGAAATATAGTTACCTCCAGTTAAATAAGAATAAACACAAACATTAAATATGTATTGAGGAGTAAGCAAACACCTGGTGTCTCGTAGTCTGTGTATTCCCAAGCAAGGCTTCGACCTGCAATCCGCAACCCATAAGTACCAGATACACTAAATGTAATCAGAAATTAACAACACAAGTGCTAAATGTCAGTACATGAGTGTAAATTTAAGCATAAACCAGCGCTAAGATAAAATATAAAATATAATATCACTCACAACACTGGCTCCTCTGGTTTGCTTCTACCTGAGGTATAACTCAGCAATTTAAGCATAAACCAGCGCTAGGATAAAATATAAAACATAATATCACTCACAACACTGGCTCCTCTGGTTTGCTTCTACCTCAGGTATAACTCAGGAATAACAATATCAGGCGTCCCCTGGTTCCACCACCCGGTCATCATGGAGTGAACGCCGTCATAACACACAACACCTGGCACACCATACACATCATATACACTATAAATATCACCTGTTCATAGTATGAACTTCCCACCAAAACATCATAACTTATTAGAACACTTCAGCAAATCACAACATATACATATCAAAGTAAAAACGCTGATGATAGCGTTGTACATACCTTAACCTTGGGAGGCCGCTCGTGGACTGAGCGGCCCACCTAAACAGCTGACGTGGTGAGCTTCACTGCCCATGACAAACGAAACACAAGAAGCGCAATGGCACGTATACTCATATCATCAGACAGTAAAACCATCACAAGGTGATACACTCCCCCCCACAAAAAAGTAACAAATATTACAAAGGATTACAAAGGTAATAACTTATCAAAAGGAGATAAGACAAAAAAAATACATCGTGTCCAGAAAAATATAACATAGTTGCTAAAACAAACTGGATTACACAGACATCTCATACTCTACACAAATATATATATATATATATATATATATATATATATGTTTAATAGATCTAATGTTGCTCCTCTATCGGCAATAGTACTACAAGTCTGTGCACTGATCGAAACATGAACTTGTTTTGCATCCCACTGTAGTTCTTGCCTGCTTTTAATGTTTTATAGCTTAGTTTCACAGTTCTCACAATGTTGTCGCGTCCAATCATGGTCTCCATCACTTGGGCCAGTTTCCATACACCTCTGATTGTATTGAGATCTTGAACTAACACTATGTCTCCTACCTGAATATTCCACTTTAAGCAGTGCCACTTTGATTGTACTAGTAAGGTAGGAAAGTAATCCCTTTGCCACTTCCTCCAAAATCCATTTACTAACTTTGTGATAAATTTAAGCCTTCCATTTGGGACTCTAACACTAGCCCTGCCAAGAAGTAACTCATTTGGACAAAGGTAAGTTCCAAGTTCAATGCAATTACCTGGGTTGATGCCTATGGGTCTTTCATTGATTAAGTTGGCGACCTCATTTAATGCACTCTGCAGTTCTCCAAACGTCAGAACAGACTCTCCAACTAAACGAGTGAGTCCTTTCTTTACAAGTCTAATTAGAGACTCACAAGAACCGTTGTACCACGGCGCATCAGCTGCTTTGTTAAAAATCCACCTCATTCCCTCTACTGTACCAAATCTTGATATTTCTTCCATATGCCATTCTTTGGTCATCTCCTTCATTGCTTTACTTGCTGCCACTAACTGGGTTCCATTGTCTGAATGAATAGAATGAGGGAAACCTCTGATGCTTATGAATCTCCGTAGAGACGCCAGAAAATCAGCAGTGGTGTATCCTTCAGCAACATCTAAGTGTACCGCCCTAGTGGTAAGGCATGTAAAGATAACTCCAAAAGCCTTTCCATGTGTTCTACCTATCACTGCATCTCGGATGGTAAATGGACCAAATAAATCTAATGCAGTATGGTAGAACGCAGAAGTTGGCTCCAATCTCTCTTCCATTACTTGTCCCATACGTTGGTCTTCAGTTCTGCCTTCCATCCTTCTGCAAATGACACATTTAGATTTCACACATTTTATTATCTTGCGTGCCTTTGGTACCCAGAATTTTTCTTGCAGTTTAGATAAAGTGGACTCCACACTCCACCATGATCACGATTATGGAGGTGAATGATATACAATCTTGTGAATTCATGATTAGTAGGTAGCAATACAAATGTTTCCTGATTCCAGTTAGTTTTTAACCAATTAGCTATTCTTTGTCCAACCATTATAATGCCATCTTTCATTGTGGGACCTAGTCTCCTAAATTTGATCTTCCAATCAGTCATGTCTTTCTGACATTCCAAGATCCATAATGTTTCAGCTTCAGCCAAATCCTCTGCATTTGGCTCCACTCCGATGCCTCTCAGAGACTTCATTTTCTTCGCACGTATAACTCTACATGTTATTCTTAGTAATTTTGTGTAGTTATTGTATTGTCCCTTGTTGATTACCTATAGGCCTTCTTCCTTTGTTGACTCGTACATCATCGCGACACCTATCCTGTCTGGGAGTGTGGATTCGTTGACTTTCCTGATTGGCCATTGAGATACTGGAAGATACATGAAGTCAGGTCCCTTTTGCCACATGGAATCCTCTCCTAGTCTATTTCCATTACAGGGTCTTGTTGTCAAATCAGCAGGGTTATGATTTGTATCAATCCACCACCATTCAGAGGTCTTTGACTTATTCTGGATTTCGGACAGTCTGGTTGCCACAAATGTTTTGAAACCATATGTCTCCTTCCGGATTTGAGATTGCACGATTGCTGAGTCAACAATGTGGAATACAGTGTCGAACTCCCAGTCAATTTCCCTTACAATAATTTCTCGCAATCGTACAGCTAGAACTGCACCGCATAATTCCAGTCAAGGAATAGTGATCTGATGAGCAGGTGCTATTATTCTATTCTTTGCTACGATCAAACGGACGGCATATTTATTTCCTGCCAGTTCCCATCTCACATATGCACAGGTGCCATACGCAATAGAACTGCCGTCAGAGAAAACAACAAGGGTTTTCCTACTGTATCATGAGGCTTTAGCCCACCAATCATTAATACATTGTCCCATGTATTTGGCTGAAGCATTGAAAACTATACGCAGTGGTGTTGATGATGAACTTGGTTTAAGTACTTCATGGTGGGGTATGTAATAGACAGGACCCGCATAGGATTGCATTTCTTCCACACTAATTTTTCTGGCGACGTTCCTTTCCTTCATGTTGTCTATTTCATTCTGGTATTTTTGCATGTACTCTGGGCCCAATTTCTCAAGTCTGATTTCAAGAGACTTCATTCTGGCAATTGCTAATTTTACATTGTTCCTTAATTTACGAAGATCATCTATCCATGGATAACTAGAAACCCATTTTAGTTTTCTGCATCGTATCTTAATCATTTCTCAATAAGCGCCAATTCTCTCTCCTTTCTCATACTATGTTGTGGTCCAGGGCAGTTTCTACATAAGCACTTAGGACATTTCGGGTTGCATTCTGTAATACTGTCCTCTAATGCGAAGAAGTTGTTGAGTTTACCACTAACATCAAAACTGGATTCCGTTAAGATATGATTGACTGGAATTTCAACTGCTATATGGTTTGTTTTCACAGTGATATGTCCTATCTCAACCCCTCAAGACTTATTACATTGCAAGCCCCGCACACAATATCCAAAGGAGTTTTTCAATAGCTGTAATTTACCTTACTGTACCACCTCTGTACTGTACCACCTCTGTGGTCTGTACCACCTCTGGCAAAAGATCATAATAATCAACACCAATTAATATATCAATGTGCCCTTTGGGTCGTCTTATGTCCTTAGGTGTGATGCCATTGAATAGGTACGCAATTTCAGACATGTAAAGGCTGCTCATTTTGGTTGAAATCTCATCAAATCCTATGGCTATTATCTCCACCATATTACCGTCATTATCCTCTAAGTTAACTGCTTATTCCTTGGTAGAGAAAGTTTTCTGATCATTACCGACCTTTATCATAGTCATGGTGATATCCTTTCCATGGATGCCTAGTTCTCGAGCTCTTTCGTGTGTTATGAACGTAATGTCAGATCCCGAATCATATAACACCGATACAGGTCTACCACTGCACCTTGCTGTGCCAATCGCCAACAAAGCTGTATCTCCCTTGCAGCCACCAACATTAAAAACATTGCCATTGTTGTTCTGATTCCAGGCTTCATGTAACAGAGGATGATGGTGTCTCAAGCATGTTCTTTCTCCTACTTTGATATCACATTGAATTCCCGAATTGCAGTTACGAGCTATGTGATTGCCTTCCAGGCATTTGAAGCATATTCCTCTAGACATCACTGCCTCCAGTTTGGATTCATTGTCTAATGATTTAAATCTTTCACAACTATATATGTCATGTCCATCAATATTATGTAGCCAGCATTTTCTACCACAGGAGCGATTACCTTGATGGAATTTTCTCATGGTTTCAGTCAGATTCATAATGTGTCTCTCAAATTCCTTGTTCTTATTGTCTTGCATTATTTGAAGGTTCCGAATAGCCCCTACGACATCCTGCTCTTCACCAGTTTCAGACATTCCTATCATGTTAACACTTCTCATCAAATAGCTTCTAACACCTGAATCCATATATTCTAGATTTTGTTTTTCATTCAGCAAAAAACTTTAATAATTCTGGGAATAGGTCATCAGCATTAGACATTTTACGGGATTTTATAACCCATTCTCCTTTCTGTAGAGGAGGTAAAGTTTTTTCCACCATGCTTACGACATGCGCTGTGTTCATTTCAGACTCTAAATTCACCCTCCTTAATTAAGTCACACCAACACTGCTCCACTTTCCCAACCATACGAATTAATCCCTTATTATCTCCTTCATACACGGCTTTCAGAGTTTTTAATTCACTAATTACACTGTCCACTATTTTCCTTGAATCCCCATACTGATCATTAAGCCTCTTAAACATTTCATCATAATTATTTTCACATGCTGCTTTGCATTTAAGAGCCTCGCCACTGAGGCATGGCTTTAGTGCAAAAAGATCCTTTCCATAATGTTCTTCTATTATACGAACAAAATCATCTTTGAATCCTGGATAATCCCTCAATTCACCTGAAAATTTGGGAGGTTCCAAAGCCTTTACTTTAACTTTCATTTTGTTTTCACTCACATTCACTTCACACTTATCCAACTTGTGCACCTTGCTTAGACTTGCCTTCACCTCACTTTCCACTGTCAAGATATAGGATTCTGCCTCACTTATCTCTGTATCATTACCTAAATGCAACATGTACTCCTCAATGAGGGCTTCTAATTGTTGAAAAGCACTGTTCACTTCCTTATACATGTGCTTCAACATTTCGGGTGGGTCTCCTCTGTCGACACAGTTTGTGGTTAAGGATAATTTACGAGTTACCTTGCCTTTTGCAATCCCTCTTTGCTTGCGTTTTTCCTCTACTGTGGTCGATTTCCCTTCCTTGTCATCGGGCGCCATGATGTCCAATAGAGGTTGTTGTCGAAGTATATTGAGGAGTAAGCAAACACCTGGTGTCTCGTAGTCTGTGTATTCCCAAACAAGGCTTCGACCTGCAATCCGCAACTCATAAGTACCAGATACACCAAATGTAATTACAAATTAACAACACAAGTGCTAAATGTCAATACATGAGTGTAAATTTAAGCATAAACCAGCGCTAGGATAAAATATAAAAAATAATATCACTCACAACACTGGCTCCTCTGGTTTGCTTCTACCTCAGGTATAACTCAGGAATAACAATATCAGGCGTCCCCTGGTTCCACCACCCGGCCAGCAAGGGGTGAACGCCGTCATAACACACAACACCTGGCACACCATACACATCATATACATTATAAACATCACCTATTTATAGTATGAACTTCCCACCAAAACATCATAGCTTATTAGAACACTTCAGCAAATCACAACATATACAAATCAAAATAAAAACGCTCATGATAGTGTTGTACATACCTTAACCTTGGAAGGGCGCTCGTGGACTGAGTGGCCCACCTAAACAGCTGGCGTGGTGAGCTTCGCTGCCCATGACAAACGAAACACAAGAAGCGCAATGGCACGTATACTCATAATATCAGACAGCAAAACCATCACAAGGTGATACAAAATATTTCACCTCAAGATAAAAAGTAATCAAGGACCAAGAGATACAAACATAAATGAAATGTAAAGCAAATAAGACTAACGCACTGGCGGAGTCTTATACGCATACTCATACAGGAAAGAAAAAAAACTTCAAAACAGATAACAGCCCGAGCTAAGCAGAATAAGTACACTAAATATGAAAACAACTCTCATCACAGTTACCAGAAAAATAACACCACACACTAAAGCTAAATTAAACAATAGGAAATAAACCCAACACAAGGCAGCAATAACAATAATGATGCTAGGATATAATAAGAACTGGGCAGCAACAAGATGGCGTCCCTGAGTGTTACGCCACAGCACTCAGCCTCCCACACTACTCCCAAAAATGCACAATAAATCAGGGACGAACCTTTATACCAAATTGCTCATAAATCACTCAACACAATGGCAATTAAAGTGCCGAAGACAGAATTCTAGCAATCACGAATAGGGAAAAATACTCAACCACAAGGAGAGAGGGTGTGTAGGTGGTCCGAAAGGTTCCCTCGCTCGCCTCGGTCTGTTCTCTGGCTTGCAAACCCCAGTCGCCTCCCACAAGCGGAGTAACAGATTACGTCATACTAAGCTTATTTTACAAAGCATGAATTAATTACGACCCCCTTATGCGAACGGGAATTACAATTTCATTCCATCAATGCATCTAAACAGTTACAATATAGATAAAGAAACTATAAGAAATATATATGTGGTACTATATAACTCCGCTTCCCTCGGGGGAACAACGCGTCACCGATGCATCCGGCTGGTAAGACTCAACATGACGCAGCATTACACAATTGAACCTTCTAGAATGTTATGCAGTTATATGAACATTATAATACACTTACGAATAACGAGATAAACATAATAAAAACATACATCAAATAATATTCAATATATGGATAAAGAATGAATGGGTCGTCCTAGGAGCACTACATGAAATTACAGATAAAACACTACTCACAGACGCCAGCAATAATTATGTAACATCACTACCTGACGGTCGTAACTAGGACGTTTTCCGGAATGAATTCCTTTTCTTTTAAGAAAAATTCAAAAACCTTAAAAAGCAAAATTTTCCTAACAATATCGTTAACATACTGTGTCTTGGACTATTTACTTTAGATTTTGCAAACAATATATGAAAACACTGCAATTGAAGTGTAAGCCGAAATACGAGTTCTGTCACAATAAAAGCTTATTATCCTTCAAATTCGTTACATTTGACATGTTTGTAATGTACCGATATTTCTATATTTTGATGCAAACTAAGAAGGAAATCATAAAAATAACATTTTTGCTACAATAATTTTTTTTCCTTTAAATGGTATTAATCATATATTTTTCATCATTTTGCATAATAATAATAATAATAATAATAATAGTAATAGTAATAATAATAATAATAATAATAATAATAATAATAATAATAATAATAATAATAATAATAGTAATAACAATAATAATAATAATAATAATAATAATAATAATAATAATAATAATAATAATAATAATAATAATTTCTTTTTCGTTAACAGTTATTTGTTTTTATTCCCAATTGAGGATTTAGTATCTATTTCCTATATTGGCTTTTTCCCCACAAAATCAGAAAAAAACTTTATTAAATAGTTCGTTTTTTTGCATATGGTTAGAAAAAAAAAAAAAAATGTGAATGAAACAATTGGCAAATTTTGCTTAAAAAATGCATAAAAATGTTTCTTTTCTATAAAATTACGTTTCTTCCAAGACAGCTTAAAACTTTTAAATAAGTTTTTTTATTTCTTTTATTTATCTATTTTCTAAGAATATTGTTAAAAGAGAGGGGTTTGGACGAATTACCATTGATTTTGCAAACAACGCATGGAAACACTGCATTTGAAGAGTAAGCTGAAATGGATTTTTTATTTATTTATTTTTCAAAATAGAAGCTTATAAGCATTAAAATTTCGTATATTTGACATGTTTTTAATAAACAGATATTTCATATTTTTGGAGCAAAACAAGTAAGATATAAAAAATATTTACATTTCCGATAGAATAGTTTTCTTTCCATAAGAAGGCATGAATTATCCTATATTTTAAAGTTTTGTATCATTATGTAGAACACACAATAAATAAGTTATTTTTGATGAAGCATCAGTTTTCACTCATAACTGATAATTAAGTATCAATATACTATATTCATTACCCCCCCACAAAAAATAAATAAAAATGAAAAATAAATATATAAATAAACCACTTAAAATAGTCTGTTTTTTACGTATTGTTACATAAAGTTGAAAGAAAATGTCAAACTTTTTTCCCACAAAATCAGATTTTTTTTTTTTTTTTTTTTTTTTTTTTTTAGTGTATTGGTACAAAAACTTGAAAGAAAGTGTCCAAAGAAATATTTGGCATAGCAATCCTAAAAAAATGCATGAAAATGTTTTTTCTTTATAAAGGGCATTTTTCGTAAATAATTCCCTATCATCTAAGAAAAAAAAAAAAAATCCTTAAAAAAACTTTTTCTAGGAACATTGATAATACCGTGCAACTAAAAAAAAAAAAAAAAAAAAATCTTTGTTTCTGGGCAATAACCATTAGTTTCGTATTCATTATGCTTCAAAACACTGGAAAAAAGGAGTCAGTGATTCGAAATTTTGGGTTTGTTGTCAGCAGATTGATTTTATTGGAATAAGAATATTACTATTTTTAACCCTATATGGACATCTGAGACAGATAGTTTTTTTTAAATTTTCTGCTGCTTTATTTGATAATATTTATTACTCAATATATTGTAATGTTGCTAAGAGTTTCGAGAAATTTCTGGGATGGGTTGGAAAATGATACAAGATTGTAGAATGTTCTCGAGGATGGGAGGAGCGTGCATTGACGGTGCAAGGGAGGTGAGGTGATTTCAAAATGGTTGCCGTCTTGATGGGGCTTCAGGGAGGCTTCACCAAATTTCCTTGCTATCTATGCCTCTGGGATAGCCGAAATACGTCCCTTCATTACGAGAAAAGGACCTGGTCCCTCAGGACCGGCTATAAGGTTGGGGCCCATAACGTGAAACAAGAGCCGCTGGTGGAGTCAAGGAAACTGCTCATGCCACCCCTACACATCATCAATATGGCCTCATTAAGCAGTTTGTTAAACAACTGGATCCAGAGGGCGAGGCCTTGAAGCACACCCAGAAGCTGTTCCCGAAGTTGTCGGAGGCGAAGATCAAGGCAGGAGTATTTGTGGGCCCCCAGGTGAGGCGACTTATTGAGTCCGATAGGTTTCCTGAGAAGCTCTCTGAGGTTTAGCTGGCAGCTTGGAAAAGCTTTGTTTCTCTAGTCAAGGTTTCCTCGGAAACCACAAGGCAGAAGACTACAGAGAAATCGTTGCGAACTTGTGGATACGTACCGAAGAATGGGCTGCCGGATGTCACTGAAGCTACATGTACTGCACGCCTACCTTGATGTGTTCAAAGAAAACAAGGTGAAAGATTTCACCAGGATATAAGGTCTTTCGAGGAGCGCTACGAGGGACAGTACAATGAAAGTATGATGGGGGTTTATATCCGGAACCTTTTGCATGAAAGTTAACTGGAATACAATCGCCAATCTCGTAGACGAACTTCTTTTTGATTAAACTATAACACTAGAATTTTTGCATCAATCCTGTATCAAAGCTCCGGATCAATACACTTTATCAACGCTCTGCATCACCGCACTGTATCGCTGTCTGTGTATTAACATATTATAATACATAATTATTTCCTACTCGTTTCCTTCTTTTTATGTTCATTTTTATAGATGGGGCCTAGAGAACTTAATTTTTCATCACTGATTTATCTAAATAGTCGTGTCAACATCAATTGAAATTATAATCAACAGGATTCACTTGATTTATAAGCAGGTAGTCTGAAAACCCCATGAATTAATAAGCAAAATTGGCAGAAAATCAATAAATTGACCTCAGAACCGAAGTCTGAACTTGATGACTGCTGATTTTTACTTACCTATGCCGTAAAAATCATAAGATAATAATTTTAACTCAAGGACAAACTTTGTGTTACACGGTGTATAATATAGTTGGGTTTTCACAAATTAACTTCTTTGGATTTTAAAAACTACGCATGAAAACATAATATGTGAAGAGTAAGCTGAAATTGGATATTTGTCACAATAAAAGCTTATAACCACTCAAATTTGATATATTTGACATGTTATTAATGTACCTATATTTCAATGTTTTGGCGCAAAACAAGAAGGAAATCATCAAAACACAGACAAAAGAAGAACTAGTATCTATTCATCAAATTGAGTTTTTTTTTCCACAAAAAGAGAAATAAACCACTTAAATTAAAGAGGTTTTTTCAACGTACTGTGAAAAAAAGTTGATATAAGATATCAAAGGAATAAGCTGGAAAATTCATCCTTAAAAAGATAATGGAAATGTATCTTTTCTTTATATAAAACATTTTCAGTAAAGAATTTCTTTTCATTTAACAAGTTAAAAAACCTTAAAATCAAGGTTTTTCTTTAGACGAATTACCACTGATTTTGCAAACAACGCATAAAAACAGTGCATTTGAAGGGCAAACTGAAATGGGAGTTTTGTCAAAATAAAAGATTATAAGCATTCATATTTGGTATATATGACATGCTATTAATTTAACGATATTTCAATATTTTGGTGCAAAACAAGAAGGAAATCATCAAAAAATTCATATTTTCGCTAAAATAATTTTCTTTCCTTAAAATGGCACGAATTATCCCTTTTATAGCGTTTTCCATCATTATGTAGAAAACAAACAATAAAAGAAGTTCTTTGTGGCTAAACATCAGTATTTACTCACAACTGAAGATTTAGTATTTATATTCTATATGGTTTTTCACACAAAATCAGAAATAAACCACTTTGAATTGTTTGTTTTTTACGTATTGTTAAAAAAAAATTGCAAGAAAATGTCAAAAGAATCAATTGGCAGGTCTCTCCCCCCCCCAAAAAAAAAAAAAAAGCCTGAAATGTGTCTTTGTCCAATCCTTCTAAGTTAAAGTGAAAAAAAACCCTTAAAAACAGGGCTTTTCTAAAGAATCTGGTTAATATAAGGGGTTTTTGGATGAACTACCTTGGATTTTAAAAACATCGCATGAACCCCACTGCATTTAAAGAGTAAGCTTATAAGCATTAATATTTGGTATATATATATATGATGTCAATATTTCCATGTTTTGGTACAAAATCATATGAAAATCTTAAAAAAAAACCCACATTTTCACTGCAATATATATATATATATATATATATATATATATATATTCCTTAAAATGGCATGAATTATACCTTTTATAAGGTTTGAATCGTTTTTTAGAAAAAAAAGCACACCATAAAACTTTTTTTTATGGTGAAACATCAGATTTCACTCTAACGTGATGGTTTAGTTTCTCAATACTAAATTTATTTGTTCCCTCAAAATCAGAAATAAACTACATCAAATACCTTTTTTATGTATTGTTAGAAAAAGTTGAAAGAAAAATTTCAATGGAAACAATGGGCAAATTCATCCCTAAGAAACGAATTGAAATTAATGTTTTCTTTATTAAGGATTTTCTCCGTAAAGAATTACGTTCCTTCTAAGTAAAATAAAATATAAAAAACACTTAAAAAGCGTTGGTTTTCCTCGGAATATTCTTAACATATTGGGTTTTGCTCGAATTCCCTTGGCTTTTGCAGAGAACGTGTAGCGAGCGGTAGAATTGGGTGGCTAACGAGGATGCTTCGAGCACAGCTTGATCAGTTGAGGCGCTTCGGAACAGCAACAACTGGCGGGAGGAACCGACGCGACGTGGTGAGCCTACTACCGCCCTCACGCACTCACGACTCGGCAGCCAACCCACACTCACCACCCAGCAGCTGACACGAGACACGTCCTGGAGATGCTACCGTCTCCCCCATGGACTCTGCCTCTCTGCCATTACACCTGGCAGGCTGGGGACTCTACGTTACTCCCTGCCTGCCGTGCTAGAGTTTGGGCCGCTGCTAGCTGCCCGCCTGGTGGCCGTCGTGATGCCAGGACGCCACTCGCACCTTCTCTATGAGCCTGTACGCTGCCTGGGACCCGCCACTGTATTCCGTGGCCACACTGTGTGCTGGGAGCCACATTGTTGCTGGTTCATCGCCCCAGGCGGACTACACTAGCCCCATACGACGGTTGTCTCCCTGTGAACTACCTAACCACCCTGCCACTTGTGGTGTTACTTATGTGGATTCTGGTGATGGGTATTCTATTAATAAATGTTTGCTGCAAAGTGATTGTCGTATCCATGTCAACACGTTACATGTTTGAAAAGACTGTTGACATACCCATTATCACTATGCCTGACTCACACGTACATGTGCCACGTCCTCTGCCGTTGGAGCTTAGTGCCGAAGGTTGGAAACGCTTCAACTTGAATGGAAAAACTATCTGACGAAGGCAGAACTGACAAAGAAAACGTCGGCAGTGAAAGTGGCGATTCTCTTGATCGTGTGGCCCTGAGGGGCAAGAGCGGTACAAATCGTTCGTGTGGGCGGATGCCACTGATGCAAATGACATTGAAAAGTGCTTCAGCGATTTGAAAAAGATTGCTTACCGACCGAGAACACGACCATCGAAAGATTTCAGTTCATCTCCCGTGAGCAGAGAATTGGTGAGCCTATCAAGGATTACGTAGCCGACTTAAGAAAACATGTAAGCACCTGTAAGTATGAAATGGTCGCTAAAGGGAACTTGGTGAACGAACTGATTCGAGACAGGGTTGTTGTTGGACTACCGGATATCACTTTGGGGACCAGGCTGTTAGAGGAAGGAAGTGATCTGACGCTGGAAAAGACGATAAAGATGATATCCTGTGCAGAGCAAGTAAAGGCTCAGTGTAGTGTCCTCGATCAAGGCGCAAGATCGAAACGCTCCCAGGGAGTGTTAGCAGTGAAACAGTGTCGCCCTGACAAGAAGGTTGTGACACCAAAAAACACGGCTAATGGATCGTTGCGATGCCAGTTCTGTGGAGGTAACGCTCATAAACGGTCCGAATGCCCTGCAAAAGACAAAGTGCTACAAGTGCCAGAAAAATGGCCGCGCCAGAAAAACGCAGACACCACCTTACAGATCCCAGAAAGTGTCGACCCTCAAAGTGCACGCCATCAATAGGATTGACCGTGGAGAAGCAGTGACATGCTTGTTCACAATCAGCGGGAATGAGATTGACTTTCTTGTGGACTGTGAGGCGGAACTGAATGTGCTTCCTGTGGACATGTACGACAAGGTTACGAGTGGATAGCTCCAAAGCAGTCACTCAGCAGAATTTTGGAGGCAAGACTGTTGCAGCAAAAGGAACAGTCAAGCTCAAGCTTAAAAATTCGGCAGGATCACATATGTGGTATCCTGGCATGAATAAAATAAGTGAGGAGAAACAAGAAAATAAGAAGAAACGAGAGAAAAAGAAATAAGAGAAGAAATAGTATAATAACAGTACCAGAGTAGGTAGGAGGTGAAAACTTGACAAGGATTGATAGGAAGGTCCCCTAAGTCTGACCATTTTATGAGAGGCCACTACAGGCATGGCCCAGAAGTAAATATGGAGAGTCAGGTAAACTGAGATGTTTGGTTTTGGGAAACCAGAAGGAACTGTAAACATAAGAGAGGGGACATTGTAAGCCTAACTGAAAATGCATTGTCTTAACTCCGCCCTCCCATTCCGCAGTGGGTGTGTCTACTTTTAAATATTGACCAGTGCCATGATACCCAGGCTGGGTATGTCACGCTTGGCCACGCCTAGGGGCGTGTCTTATGTAAGAGGTGTTATTACTGTATGTGGAGTATGTGAAAAGTATGGAAAATTCAACCTTAGGAATAAGAATAGTTTTCTGATGAAAATGTGTAAAAACTAAAGTATAAAATTAGATGTAACTAGAGAGTAAGTGTTGGTTGGAGAGATTTTGGAGACGGAGAGAGAGGAGATCAGGGGAAGCCAAGAGGGCTGAGGGTGTTGGTTGGACGGAAGTCAGAAACATGGAGAAAATAATTCTTGTATCAGTAAGTGGAGCTTGTTATTGGTAATGCAGTCTAAATAACTTTTGTGTCATGATGTGTAAGGAGGAAATAGTTGACAGGATATTATATTGTTAAGATGTATAGACTTAAGATATTGTGTTGATTTGTTGTGTTGTTTGGATTTTATTTTGATGCTGATATTGAAGTTTCTTGATATGAATTTTGGAGACGGAGAGAGAGGAGATCAGGGGAAGCCAAGAGGGCTGAGGGTGTTGGTTGGACGGAAGTCAGAAACATGGAGAAAATAATTCTTGTATCAGTAAGTGGAGCTTGTTATTGGCAATGCAGTCTAAATAACTTTTGTGTCATGATGTGTAAGGAGGAAATAGTTGACAGGATATTACATTGTTAAGATGTATAGACTTAAGATATTGTGTTGATTTTTTGTGTTGTTTGGATTTTATTTTGATGCTGATATTGAAGTTTCTTGATATGAATTTTGATGAGATTGAAGATTACTTTGATACTACCGTGTGTTAAGTTTTATATGTGCTGTTGTGGATTTATTTTGATATTGAAGTGTATTACTTGACTTTAAGTTGGATGAAAGATTTGCGGTGTAACTTAAATAATTTTATGTTTATGATTAGATAAAAGTTCATCAGCAACCCGCTGAATTAAGTAAGATAATCAGTAGTGTACGTAACTATTAAGTTCATTAAATGAGAAAACTTTAATAGTGTATATTATGGGACCTCGTGGCTATTAGCATTGATTATTTTATAGTCTTACCTACAACTATGCAATTGCAACGTGCATGCAAGAAATTGCAGGGCACGACATTTGGTGGCAGCGGTGGGATAGATTCATGCAGTTGCAGAGTTGCCAGACAAAAAAATTATGTCAGATAACAATTGTAAGATCGAGGTGCAGTGGATGTTACGTTGGACATTTGTGAGATTGCTGAATGAACATTGAAGAGATTCGTTAATGCCATATTGCAAATTGCAAAGTTTGTAAATGAATCGTATAGTGGATAGAATTTGTCAAAGCAGCCCACCCGTTAATAATCTAGTAGACCCGTTTTCATCCAGACCAGTGTATAAAATGGCACAGTCACCCACCACTTCCCCATACTCTATAGCATCCCCACCATGTATTAGCATGTAGACATAGCTGTTGCCATCACTGATAATGCCATAAATAATTTTGCAAAAGTAATTGGGTTGCCTTACTTTTGTGGGGGAGAAGAAAAATCAAACTGTACCAAATGTGAAATGTGCTACCAGTGCTCATGCATGGATTAAGGATTTGGAAAATCGAACACGAACAAGCTGGACCGATGATGGCAAAATTGAACTAGCAAAACAGTATGCATTAGATAGTAAGGTAAAGTGGGGGGCTTACGCTGTATCAGCGCGTGGCTGCGGGCGCTCATCTCCCGTCTCCTTGGCCTTTGAGCCTGTGGTGGAATAGTCTCTTACCCCGGGACATGGGGCCAGCATGAAATCCGGGTTTCCACAGTTTACCTTCCCTAGGTTGCCCTAGGTACCCATTTATCGACCAGTGAAGGATGAAAACCTGGGTGAGGTCCGCGCCGTCCTCGTCCGGGATCGAACTCGGGCCCAAGGATTCGTAGCCAGACACGCTAGCCACTGCACCGTGGCGGCGCCATTAGATAGTGCTTATACACATATGATTCACTGTGCCACAAAATATCAGACCAATTGGGATGAAGTAAAGACTAGTTTCCTTGAGATTTATTCTGAGGATCGATCGCTCCCAAGTCTAATCAGTGAGCTATCATCTGTAACACGTCAGCCCAGAGAAACAATAACTGAACTCTTCATTAGGGTAGAAGGAATTGTAGCTAAATTAGAAACCATGAAACCAGCAGGTAAGGAAGTGTACAATGACATCTTTTTTTCCATCATAGTGAATGCCTTACCAAGAGATTTTGCATGTGCTGGCTGATGCAGACATGAGGAAGCCTCTTTCAGTATATAAAAAGGCTCTTAAGTATGTCGCTTCGCATCTACAGCTAAATGACGCTGCCATAAGAAAGGAGAACAGAAAAATTCATGTTAATGCTGTGAGTGTCAGTACTGTCACACAAGAATCCACAGGGTATAGGCCTCAGACAAATAAATATAACCAGTATTGTCAGAGATGTGGTAGAGATAATCACAATACTCAACAATGTAGAGCTATTGAGTGTTTCAGATGTCATAAGTGGGGTCATTTTGCTAGGCAGTGCACAGTTAATTTACAGTTATGGACCCACGGTAACTTGTTTTAAACTGTGGAATTCAAGGCCACACAAATAGAGAATGTGCCCGCAGGAACATTACAGGGCAGACACACAAAAAAACGCCAACTCATCAGCAGCGCATCACAACAATGAATCGGAACAGGTAGTCCTAGCGGCGGTAGAACAAATACGGGGTACGTCTCCATCGAAGTAACCATTGAAAGTAGAAGTATTTTAGCTTTGATTGACACGGGAGCAGGAGTATCGCTGATATCGCGTGATGTGGTGGCCAGACTTGGAGAGAAACGAATTATTCCAACACAAAGTGATTCGCAATGCGAGTGGACAAGTTATGCTAACCTCGGGACAATGTAAGCTGACTTTGAAAATTGGAGAAAAGTTGTACACGCATGAATTCATAGTAAGTGAAAACAAAGCCTTGCCATCGCAATTAATACTGGGTGTAGATTTTATGAGAAGATTTAATATGAATTTGAATACCAAACCTTTACAATTGTACATTGAAGGAGAGAAAATTGTGATTCCAAAGATGCCTATGAAACATGCAATATTGGTAATAGATGAAATGGAAACAGAATTGGAGATGAATGATTCAAAGGATAATCCCAGATATAAATGTTCAGTAGCTGAGGCATCAATATTACAAGGTGAGAGGGTGAGTTATGTGACTTTGGAAACTAGTTTAGTTAAGAGTAACACAGCTATATTTGAGCCAGTCCCAGGAGTTATAGGAGCTCACTTTTTGTGTCCAGGGTTAGTGAGGCTAGATAATGATAAGGATAAAAAGAAATCTAGATTTGTGATAAGATACATGATTTTCTCCAGGGAACACATTCAGATAGAGCCAGGAAAAACATTAGGATATGTGTAAGCATGTGAAAAGGAAACATTACCAATGGAAAATGGTAAGTATGGGGTTAATGCTATAACAGAAAGGAATGAAGAAGAAAAAAATTAAAGCTTCTGGTGAAATTATAAATTTTATGTATCCTGAGGGGACTCAGGAAAATCAAATTTTAAGGAAGTTAGTTGCAAAATATCCCTCAGTTTTGCAAATGGGGATGATACCCCAAGTGTGTCACCTTTTTTCTATCACACCATACAATTACAGTCCATGCCTAAGCCCAAAAGGCCTTACCCCATACCAGCTTGTTTTTATGAGAGGGTAGCAGAACAAATTAAAATAATGGAAAAACAAGGTATCATAAGACCCTCCAGATCAGCTTTCCACTCACCAGTAGTACCCATAGTAAAACGGGATGGAAAAAATAGACTTTGCATTGATTTTAGAAATCTAAATCAACATATAATGAATGATTCATACCCCCTACCCAATATTAACAATATTTTGCATAATCTGGGCAAGGGAAAAGTTTTTTCATGTCTTGATTTAAAGCAAGGCTACCATCAAATCCAATTAAGTGAAGAAAGTAAACCATGGACTGCATTTGTAACACCAGAAGGATTATATGAGCATAATGTCCTACCCATGGGACTAAAGACTCTCCTGCAGCTTTTTGCAGAATTATCAACTAAGTGCTAGCAGGACTAACAGGGTGTGACACACATGTATACATGGATGACATTATTGTACAAGGAACAGATCTACATCATCATGTAGAAAATTTAGAGAAAGTCCTTCTTCGCTTACAAGAAGATCGCTAAAAGTAAATTTGAAAAAAGTGTGATTTCTTTAAGGATAGTGTAAATTATTTAGGGCATGTGATATCAGCAGAAGGATTAAAACCTCAGCCTGGTAAAATAACAGCTATCAATAACATGCCAGCCCCAACCACAGTAAGAGAACTACAATCATTTATAGGACTAGCAAATTACTATAGAAAATTTGTGAGAAACTATGCTGAAATAGTAGCCCCTCTAACCAAATTTGGTGGTGGGTGAATTCTTTCCAAGTGAGGAGTGAGTGCCCTCTACCATCCACAGCTCACTCCCCCCTCTGTCTCTCCTCATCTGTGCCTCCTCTTCCTCCTTTTTGGGGAGCCAGGGTTCTTTTCCCCAGGGATACCAGTGTCCCTGGCCATGGCTAATGTAGCTGGTTGGGGTGGGGCTTGCAACCCCTCCCCGTGAAAAATACCCACAGCCACCACCAAAGTTAGAGGCAGAGGTCGGGGTAGGGGCAATAGGCGCGGGCGAGCCTCTGGCCACGGCCCCGATCCAAGTATGCTGAGGGGTCCGACCGTGCAGACCTCTCGGGTGCCAAGGCACCAGAGGGGCCTGCCTACCGGTATGACGGATGCAGGGGAAAGCCTGCGAGAGCCCTGTGTCCTGAGAGGGGCGGGAGGATGCCCTAGCCCTACTTCTGATTTTGGGGGTGCCGGTGGGACTGCAGGTGTGGCGCCTGCACGTTGGACCGCTCCTGGGGTGAACCTTCGAAGGGTTCTGCGTGTGGGCTCCTGGAATGTCCTGAGTCTCTCAGAGGATCACCGACTGCCTCATTTATCAGATGAGCTCAGTAGGCTGAGGGTGGGGCTCTCTGAGACAAGGAGGCCTGGTAGTGGCGAGACCAGTAGTAAGGGATTTACTTACTACTGGTCCGGCATGAGCAATGGTTACCATGTCAAGGGGGTAGCCATAGGCGTATCCAGCAGACTGCAGCCGTCTGTTGTAGAGGTTACTCCGGTTGTTGAGCGTATAATGCGATTAAGGCTGAAGCACAGTTTAGGCTTCATGTCTGTTGTTGCTGTATATGCTCCTACTGAGGTGTGTGAAACTGAAGAGAAGATGTTCTACGCCAAACTGGACTCTGTATTGGACCAGTGTCCCCGTCATGATGCACTCATTGTCCTGGGCGACTTTAATGCTGTCACTGGCACTGAAAGGCTGGCTATGAAATATGTGTTGGTCCCCATGGTTCTGGTACCAGGAATGACAACAGCTCTTTCCTTCTGAATTTTGCAAGATTCAAAAGGCTGAGAATTGCGGGTTCCTGGTATCAGAGACCAGCACTGCACCGCTGGACTTGGTATAGCAATGCCGGAGGGGTAGCGAAGGAGATGACCATATCCTTGTCAGTACTCGTTGGAGGATCCTCTAGAACTGCAGGGTTTTTCGGAGTGCCGAGTTCTTTGCGACTGATCACAGGCTTGTTGTTGCTTCACTCAAGCTTCATATTAAGTCCAGAAAGCCTCCAAGATGCAACCACACTGTGTTTCATCTTGAGAAGCTGAAGGACTTGACATGTGCACATGAGTATGCAGTGACAGTCTCCAATCGGTTTGGAGTGCTCGACACCCTTGAGGATCCTGAAGAGCTATGGGATACCTTCAAACGTGAGACTCTTGAGGCTGCCAAGGAATGCATTGGGGAGTGCCCGAGGTCACGGAGTGGCTTCACCTCGGTAGAGACGCTGGAAAGTATTGAGCAGAGTCGCGCTGCCAGACTTCCTGGGGACCATGACCAGTACAGGGCTCTGTCACATAGGACTAGAACTCTCCTGAGAAGAGACAAGGAGAGGTATGTCAAGGGTCTCGCTGAGGATGTCGAGTGGCATTTAAATGCGAATGACCTCAGACCTGCCTATCGAGCTCTGAAGAAACTCCGCTCCAAGTCTACTATTCAGGTGAGCGCTATCCGAACAGCAGATGGTTGACTCGTATCGGACGCAGATGGGCAGATGGCTCGTTGGTCTGAGTACTTTGAGCAGCTGTTCACGTTGGATCCTCCAAGCGGACAGCTCCGGACTGCAGGATTGCAGAAACTGGATGCTGATCCACCCATTGAAGAAAGTGCACCCTCCATTGGCGTTGTCAAAGAAGCTGTGGCAAAGTTGAGGGGTGGAAAGGCAGCTGGCATCTGCAACATCAGTGCGGAGCTGCTCAAAGCTGGGGGTGAAGCCATGATCGTGGGTTGCATGCTGTCTTGAATGCTGTATGGCTTTCAGGTACCATTCCCCCTGACTGGAAGAAGGGGTTGGTCGTCCCTATCTGGAAGGGGAAAGGGCATCGTCAAGACTGCAGCACCTACCGTGGAATAACGCTGCTCAGCGTACCAGACAAGGTGCTTGCCCATTTGCTACTGATGCGGATCCGCACTCACCTGCTGAAGCATCAGAGACCTGAACAGTCAGGGTTCACGCCCGGTAAGTCAACATCTGACCGTATCATAGCGCTTCGCGTACTGGTGGAGCGCCGACGTGGGTTTCGACAGGGAATGCTTGCAGCCTATGTCGATCTCAAGAAGGCGTTTGACTCCGTGGATCGAGAGACACTCTGGGATCTTCTGCGTCTCCGTGGGATTCCTGCAAGGATTATTGGTCTATTAACTGGCCTGTACTCCGGGACTGTAAGTGCTGTGAAGTGTGGAGGAGGCGTGTACAACTTCTTCCCTGTAAATACAGGTGTGAGGCAGGGTTGTGTGCTTGCTCCATCACTTTTCAGCACATGCATGGATTGGGTACTAGACAGAGTTGTGGAACAAAGTCATTGTGGAGCATCTGTCGGCAACACCAAGATTACAGATCTTGTCTTTGCAGATGATGCAGCAATCTTCGCTGAGTCACTGGAGGTTCTGGTAATGGCTCTAGAGGCATTGCACGAGAAGGTGAAGCCCTTGGGACTTAAGGTTTTCTGTGCCAAGACCAAGGTCCAGGTGTTTGGAGGCGTCCTGGATGAAACAGTATAGTCTGTCTATGCGTGTGGCGAGGACATTGAGATCTTGAAAAACTTCACATACCTTAGTAGTGTAGTGCATAACGACGGTGGGTCGAGCCAAGAAGTCACACAGCGGATTGGCCTGGCTCACGGCGTTATGGATTCGGCGTTGGATGGATTTGGCGACATATGGATTTGGCGTTGTCAGTACCTGTGCAGACGGACAAAGATTCGGATCTTCAAGTCGCTGGTGATCCCTGTTTTACTCTATGGTTGTGAGACATGGACACTGAACACCGACCTGAAGAGGCGAATTGATGTCTTTGGTACTAGATGCCTTCGCAGGATCGTGGGATACCGCTGGTATGACTTTGTGTCAAATCAGCGATTGTTCCGTGAGACCGATTCGAGGCCTATTACTAGCATAGTCTGTCAGCGCCAACTGCGGCTATATGGGCATGTGGCACGTTACCCGGAAGCCGACCCTGCTTATCGGGTTGTTTCCGTAAGGGACAACCCGACTTGGAGGAGGCCTAGGGGACGTCCACAGAACTCTTGGCTACGGCAAGTCGATGCCTCCTGCTGGGAGTTACTCGGTATAGGAATGGAGCCTGCATGGAGACTGGCGGGGCGTGACCGCGAGGAGTGGCGCCGTAGGGTAGGCGAGGCAATGCGCCCCCAGGCGTATGCCCCCCATGATTGATTGATTGATCTAACCAAATTAACTGCAGGGAAAGTAGAATTAAAGAAGAATAATTCCAAAATAACTGGGAATGAAGAAGCAAATTCAAACTCTGAAACAACAGTTAACACAAAATGTTACAGTAAAATTTCCAGATTTTACAAAACCATTCTTTTTAACAACTGATGCCTCTAATAATGCAATAGGAGGGGTACTACAACAAAAGGATACCATGGATAGGTTAAGACCATTATCATTTTTTAGCAGGAAGTTAAAAAGGCTGAATTGAATTATAGTACCATTGAAAGAGAAGCTCTTGCCATAAGTCTATGGACTTAAGATAAATAGAGATTTGTACCTAGGATATCAAATTTTTGTTCAAACAGATCATCGCCCATTGATCTGGTTAGTAAATACATCAAATTCCAATAGTAGGATAGCTAGATGGCAGTTATCAATTGCAGAATTTGATATCAATGTAAATTATATTCCTGGAAATTTAATAAAGTGGCTGACCATTTGTCTAGATTGAGAAAACTAAATATATATGATATAGATGAGCAAATATTGGTGATATCAGAAACAGGACAAGAAAGTATAGTGGACTGGAATTTGAAGGAATTAATAAGGTTGCAAGATGAACATGAATATATGAAGTTAATGAAAAGGAGATTGTAGGAAAATATGAATCAGGAAGACATAAAAAAATAATTGAGTAAGCATAATGTAAATAAAAATATAAAAAGATAAAAATAGCAGAACTGGCCTTGGAAAATAATATATTGTATAGAAACACACTTAATGCATATGGAGAACTGACGTGTCAGAAATTGATTCTGGAATCATACGTACAAGTTGCTATGCACCTGGGACACTCTTTGCCAACCGCGGGGCATGGGGTGTAAAAGTTACCTTAAACAGGTGTCAAAAATTTGCTTGTTGGCCAGACATGAGAAAAGATGTTGAAAATTATTGCAAATCTTGTCTCGTCTGTACTAGTTTCAAGAAACTGGGGGACGCTCCAGCACCATTGAGATGGTACCCAGATGTAGAGAGACCATTCCAACGTATACATATGGATCTCATTGGTCCAATGGGAAAATCAGATAATGGATATATGTATTGTCTTGTGGTGATTGATGTGCTTACTAGATATTTAGTGGCGGAACTCTTTAATTAAGAGTGAGACGGCTGTAGAAGTTGCCAGAGTATTTTTCAATTTTGTGATATGTAAATATGGAGTGCCAGAAATAGTGGTTACAGATCAAGGAAGAGAGTTTGTCAATGCTGTGTTAGAAGGATTGACAGAATTGTTACTGTTCAAACATATGAAAACCACCCCGTACCACCCTCAAGCAAATGGAATTATTGAAAGAGCAAATTCAACATTGATTAACATATTGCGTACATTAATACAAGAAAATTTGACTATATGGGATACCATGCTCCCTATAGCTACTTATGCATATAACACTGCATACCATAGAAGTATTAAAGAAAGTCCTTTCTACTTATTATATCTCAGGGATCCTACATTCTCATTTGAAGTAAAGAAAGAAAAAAAGGTTTGGTATAATATTGATGATTCTAAACAAGAAATGGCAGTAAAGGCTAATAGAGTGTATGAAAGATGTCAGCAATATTTAGAAGAAGCTAAAGGGATGATTGAAAAAGCTCAAATAAAACGAGCTAAGATAAAGCCTATTCAGATAAGTGATACAGTATTATATCCGCAGGGTACCTACTGCAGGAACCCCTTCTAAATTGCAACCAGCTTACACAGGACCATTTAGAGTTGTGGAAAAGTGAGTGATGTGGTAATAAGGATAAGAAATATTAGAACTGGAAATACGAAAAACATTACACCCAGATCGAGTAAAAATTATTCATGAGGACAATGCTACACCACAAATGAATACAAATGTCAGAAGAGCATATCCTATACATAAGGCAGATGAAACAAAAACCACTAAGGTAACTTTACAACCAGTAGATCCTTTTCCATTTTTAGCAGAGGAAACCAGTGACAGTATTGATACAGATGAAGATGATATATCACAAGCAGATGGAGATAATAATGTAGATGCTAATGATAAAAATATTGCAGGAGATTTACAGGAAACATCTCAAGGAACATCCAGTGATTCATTCCCATATAGTTTACGGTCAAGAACAAATGTTCCAAATTTACCATTGACAATGCATAAACTTATAGAATATAGTAGAAATAAATAGTAAGATGAAATATTCTATTGCAGACTGTTGGGCTATGCTTGGGGATCATTCAAGCCTGGGATATACCCCAAAGTTCCCCTGCACAACAAGGATTAAGTTTTACCCCCACAAATCATCTCATTGTCACTGGAGAAGCTTATGTGGTGCCATTTGTACTGAAACTGGATGACATCTATGAACCTATAAGAACAGCCAACCAATCACTAAAAAATATAATAAATAAATTAAATAATATCATTTTATCATCTTTACTATCACAAAATAGTGTTTCATTTCAAAGAAAGTTTAAAGGATTACATGATAATATGCAAGATTTCTTGCTCCATATTGTGAAAAATAATGATAAGTCCACTTTAAAAAGGAAGCCTAGAGGTTTGATTAATTTGGTGGGATCTTTGGCTAACACTCTTTTTGGAACAGCGACCCAAGCTCAAGTTGACTTCATTCACAAACGATTGAGTTCATTGGATACTTTCACTGAGGAAGAAAGAAAAATTCCCAATGTTCATTCTGAAGTTATTAATGTTACGCTCAGGGAATTAACAAATGTCCACCATGCTTTAGAAAAATTAGAGAAAGCTACTCATATCACTAAAACACTCCTGCGTCGCATGGAGTCACATATTGAACAAGATGAAAAATCAATTATGTCATTAGAAATATTATTGCATATACAGTTTGCTTTAACATCCATTGCAACTGATCATTTTAATTTTAAGGTAGGATTACAAGAATTGATGGAAACCAAATTGTCTCCAAATATCATTACAAATGCATTTTTATTGAAACTTTTAGATGAGGTATCAGCTAAACATGAATTACTATTTCCTTCAAAAATATAATTTTTAGGATTACACAGAACTTCTATACGTGTGATCCATAAGACTGCATTGCACAATTTAAGCTTCTACTTACTTATTTCTTTGAGGGGGATTCCATTTGACACCTTTGATGTCTTCCGAATGAACCCATTGCCATTTCCTATTTCTAAATCAAATGCATTTCTAGTGCATAAGCCCTCAAATAAATATTTGGTGATAAATAAGGCAAGAAACAAATTTTTCTTGTCAGATGACTTTGATGATTGTAATATGTATGATAATTTGTTGATATGTCATCCTACATATCCTATGTATTCTACAAACACAGCGTGTTGTGAAGTTGCTGTTTTCCTTCACAAACAGTCTGTCTCTAAGATATGTAACACCCAAATTATAAAGACTTTTGAACCTGTATTTGTTAAGCAAACACATGGTTGGAATTATGCAACAAGTCTGCCATTAACAATTACTATGATTTGTCAAAACACCTCTGTTCCTACAACTAGACACACTATAAATGGTACTGGAATTATGAAAGTAAATCAAGGATGTTCTATACATAGTGATACATTTTCTCTACCAGCTTCTTCCACATTCATGAATGAAGCACCACTAATTATAATGCCTTATTCCTTTTCCACTCAAATTGCCTTCTCCTCATGGGAGCATTCTGTAATTATGAACTCCACTAACATCAGTCTTCCAGATAGTTTTGGTCTGGAGCCCTGGTCGGTGCCCCAGTATATTGACCATATACAGCTGTTACAGAAGCAGTCCAAGGGAATTCAGCTACCAGGAGTGGAAAGATTGGTTGTGGATCTTGCTGCCAGTCGGGGTCATTGCCGTAGGTCTGATAGCCTACTACATATACCGTCCCTGTGCTGTCCTAGGCTTGACAAGGTCTGTGCCTGCACAGGTCACAGTTGACCCCCACATTGAAAAAAAGAAAACTGACGTAGCGTACCCCTCGTGCCCCCATCATTAGCTGTAGCGCGGGACGCCCTACTGAGGACGGGGGTATGTGGTATCCTGGCACGGATAAAAGAAGAGAGAAGAAACAAGAAAATAAGAAGAAACGAGAGAAAAAGAAATAAGAGAAGAAATAGTATAATAACAGTACCAGATTAGGTAGGAGGTGAAAACTTGACAAGAATTGATAGGAAGGTCCGCTAAGCCTGACCATTTTATGAGAGGGCACTACAGGCATGACCCAGAAGTAAACATGGAGAGTCAGGTAAACTGAGATGTTTGGTCCTGGGGAAACCAGAAGGAACTGTAAACATAAGAGAGGGGACATTGTAAGCCTAACTGAAAATGTCTTAACTCCGCCCTCCCATTCCGCAGTGGGTGTGTCTAGTTTTATATATTGACCAGTGCCATGATACCCAGGCTAGGTATGTCACGTTTGGCCACGCCTAGGGGCGTGTCTTATGTAAGAGGTGTCATTACTGTATGTGGAGTATGTAAAGTATGGAAAATTCAACCTTAAGAATAAGAATAGTTTTCTGATGGAAATGTGTAACAACTAAAGTATAAAATAAGATGTAACTAGAGAGTAAGTGTTGGATGGAGAGATTTTGGAGACGAAGAGAAAGGATAGCAGGAGAAGCCAAGAGGGTTGAGGATGGTTGGACGGGAGTCAGCAACATGGAGAAAATAATTCTGTATCAGTAAGTGGAGCTTGTTGTTGGTAATGCAGTCTAAATAACTTTTGTGTCATGATGTGTAAGGAGGAAATAGTTGACAGGATATTATATTGTTAGGATGTATAGAGTTAAGATATTGTGTTGATTTTTTGTGTTGTTTGGATTTTATTTTGATGCTGATATTGAAGTTTCTTGATATGAATTTTGATGAGATTGAAGATTACTTTGGTATTACCATGTGTTAAGTTTTATATGTGCATTTGTGGATTTATTTTGATATTGAAGTGTATTACTTAACTTGAAGTTGGATGAAAGATTTGCGGTGTAACTTAAATAATTTTATGTTTTATGATTAGATAAAAGTTCATCAGCAACCCGCTGAATTAAGTAAGATAATCAGTAGTGTACGTAACTATTAAGTTCATTAAATGAGAAAACTTTAACAGTGTATATTATCGCACCTCGTGGCTATTAGCATTGATTTATAGTCTTACCTACAAGTATGAAATTGCATGCAAGAAATTGCAGGGCAAGACACATACAAAAGTTTTTCATGTGACTGAGGAATGTGATCCAATCCTTGGAGTGAGGTCATTTGTGCAACTCGGTTTGGTTAACTTTGGTCCTACAGTGGATAGGAAAATTGCTTCAAGCAACATCTGTTGCTTGACTCCTTCACCTCTTCAGACCAAAGAGGACGTTCTGAGAATGTACCGGGATGTGTTCAACGCGCAAGAGATCGGAGATCTGCAAGCACGCCATAGAATCCAAGTAAAATCGGACAGTCCTCCAGTCATCCATTCTCAGTATAGAATTCCTGAATCACTTCGCCCAGCAGTAAAGTCAAAGTTGGACGAACTTGTGGCTCAAAAGGTGATTGGACCTGTTTCAGAACCCACAGACTGGGTAAGCTCTCTCGTAGTTGTCCCCAAGAAAGATGGCGCTGTAAGACTGTGTATTGACTGCAGAGACCTAAATGAAGCTGTGAAACGGGAACACAACACAATCCCGGCGTTCGATGAAGTGAGCGCACGCCTCGCTGAGGTTAAGGTGTTTTCTCTGGTGGACACGAAAATTGGATTCTTGCACATGAGACTGGATAAGGATAGCTCCAAGCTGTGCACATTCAACACTCCCTTCGGTATATATTCCTGGAAACGTCTACCATTTGGATTAAAGTCCAGCCCAGAGGTGTTTCAGAAACACCTAATTCATGCTCTTGAAGGCCTGGATGGTGTGTTTGTGTGTGCAGATGATATCCTTGTCACAGGAAAAGATGAAGCTTCTCACAACAAGAACTTCAAGTTACTGATGGAGCAATGTTGAAAGAAGAAAAGATGTCTGAATGGTGAAAAGCTAAGGTATAAGGTGCCCGAAGTAACGTACATGGGGCATCGCTTGATACCGCGAGGCATAATTGCGGATCCTGAGAAGATCGAAGCAGTAACCAAGATGGCCGCTCCTCAGGACGTCAGTCCTCGGCACCGTAAACTTTTTGATCAGGTACTTACCTAGACTGGCAGCAGTATTAGAACCGTTACGGCAACATTTGAAGAAAGAAGTGCCCTTCATTTGGGCAGAAAACCAACAGAAGTCTTTTGACGCAGTGAAAGAGCTTGTGACCTCTGCTCCCATACTTCGCTTCTACAACACAAGTTAAGAGGTTGTGTTACAGTGTGATGCCAGCAATTATGTCCTAGGAGCCGTTCTGCTGCAGGATGGAAGACCTGTTGCTTATGCTTCACGAGCTATGACTCCCACTTACCAAAACTATGCTTAAATTGAAAAGGAATTACTCGCTATTATATTTGCAACTCGGAGGTTTGATCAGTACATCTATGGATTACCATTCGTGACTGAGCACACCGACCATAAATCCTTGGAAACGCTGATCAAGAAAGGAGTGAAGGATTCGGTAAATAAAAGGATTCAGCAAATGCGATTGAAGCTTCAACGCTACTCAGTGAACGCCTAGTACGTGCCAGGACGTGAGCTATGGGTAGCAGACACTTTAAGCCGCCAGCTTTCAACTACTAGTTGTAAACCTTGTCCTCTTGCCATAAAACTGGCAGAGCAAACTCTGGTGACTAACCTAGCAATGGCTCCAGGACAGCTACGTGAGTTACATGAAGCCTCGGCTGAGGATCTAGAGCTACAAGCGGACAGGCTGGCTATCAAAACAGGTGATTGATTGGTCGTCGTCAGCAGCAATAGAATTCACCGCGGGGAAAGCAGAACTGTTTGCCGAGGGTATATTGGTGTTCAAGAATGCCAGAGTAGTTATACCAAGAGTGATGCGTCTTGGCATCCTCAAGCAGCACCACAGCGCTCATCAGGGGATCTAGGTAACAAGGAGACGAACTCAAGAAACTGTATACTGGCCGGGACTGAACGGGAAGATTGAAGATATGGTGAAGTGGTGCTACGCGTGTGCATCATATCAACCATCGCAGAGTAAAGAGCCAGTGTTAACCCGCGACATCCCCGCGTCCCGGTGGCTCAAGGTGGGAATGGATTTTTTCGCTAACGGAGGACGAACCTATCTGGTAATGTCAGACTATACTTAAAACTGGGTTGAGGTCAAGGAACTGCAGCGTGTTACGGCTGCAGCTCTGATCCAGGAGTGTCGCATACAGTTTGCCAGACATGGTGTGCCTCTACAAGTAATGGTAGACAGTGGATCACAATTCATGTTAAATGAATTAAAAAAAGTTTGCCAAGGAGTGGAATTTTGAAGTTATTACTTTAAGCCCACATTACCTCCAGAGCAACGGTAAAGCTGAAAAAACAGTGCAGACAGTCAAGAGAATTCTGAAAAAATGCGCCGGGACTAAAACCGATCCTTTATTGGTACTAATTGAGTGGCGCAACACACCCAGTGAGGCGACGGGCACATCACCAGCACAGAAGTTGTTTGGCCGTCGGTGCCTGACTCCTCTTCTTGTGTGTAACAAGTTACTCAAACAAGCGTACTTTGAAGAGAAATTGGCGAGGGATAAGCTGAAGCAGAAGAAATGCTGCGATAGAAGGACGAAACCACTCGTGGAGCTGGAGGAAGGACGCACCGTGGTTCTACAGGTGCCTGGCAGCGCGCGTTGGGTACCGGGAACCATCGCCACGGTACTGCCTCATCGATCATACCTTGTGTTGTCTGATGGACGTACCTACAAAAGAAACGGGAGGCATATTCGTAAGTCCAGGTTTACACCACCTACACTAACACCCAGCCTCATTCTGTAATCTGATGCAGGTACTTCACAGCAGTCGTCTCCTTCCAGTGGTATGGAGCCAGCAGTGGAACCCAAACCAATGCTCACGCCCCGTCAAGATGCATCGAGTCGTAGCCCAGTAAGACGACCTCGCCGTCTTGATTTTACAGATTGCCGTAGCCCTCTGCCACACTCACCTGTTACGTCCTCTCCACCATCCTCTCCACCACAGTTGCTACGGAGGTCAGAGAGGGTACGGCAGCCGCCAAGTCGTTATGTTCCTTAAACGGGACAATACAGGTTAGCAGTTCTATTTCCTGTTCATCTGAGATAACTTGAAGGGAGATGTAACTATCTGTTTCCTGTTTTAAAGTCATTTTCGATAACTTGGAGGGAGATGTAACGAGCGGTACAATTGGGTGGCTAACGAGGATGGTTCGAGCACAGATGGAACAGTCGAGGTGCTTCGGAACAGCAACAGCAAGCGGGAGGAACTCACGCCACGTGGTGAGCCTGCTGCCGCCCTCACACACTGAAGACTCGGCAGCCAACCCGCACTCACCATCCAGCAGCTGATACGAGACACCTGGAGACGCTACCATCTTCCTCACGGACTCTGCCTCTCTGCCATTACACCTGGCAGGCTGGGGATTCTACGTTACCGCCTGCTTGACCTGCTGGAGTTTGGGGCGCTGCTAGCTGCCTGCCTGGTGGCCGTCGTGACGCCAGAGTACAGTCGCACCTTCTCTGGGAGCCCGCACGCTGGCCGGGACCCGCCACTGTACTCCGTGGCCACACCGTGTGCTGGGAGCCACATGGTGGCTAGTTCAATGCCCCTGGCCGACTACACCAGCCCGATATGATGGTTGTCTACCTGTGAACTACCTAATCACCCGGCCATTTGTGGTGGTACTTATGTGGATTCTGGTGATGGGTATTCTGTTAATAAATGTTTACTGCAAAGTGACTGTCGTATCCATGTCAACACGTTACATAACGCATGGAAATACTGCATTTGAAGAACAGGCTGAAATGGAAGTTTTGTCACTATAGAAACTTATTAGCATTCAAATTTGGTAGCTTTAACATATTATTAACCTACCGATATTTCAATGTTTTGGTGCAAAACAATAATAGAATCATTGAAACACTCATAAATGAAGATGAAGTATATGTATACTAAATTGAGATCTTCCCTACAAAATAGGAAATGAACCACTTAAAATATATAGTTTTTACGTCTATTTGCAATAAGCTGAAAGAAAATGTCAATAAGCTGAAAGAAAATGTCAAAAGAAACTTTCGGTAAACTTATCACTTAAAAATTTAAGATTCCGTAAAGAATTCCGTTTCTTCTATGAAAAAGCTAAAAAGATCTTAAACAGGGTTTTTATTAATCAATTAATCATGGGGGGCATACGCCGTGGGGTGCGTTGCCTCGCCTACCGTACGGCGCCACTCCTGCCGGTCACGCCTCGCGAGTCTCCATGCAGGCTCCCTTCTCATACCGAGTGACTCCCAGCAGGAGGCATCGACTTGCCACAGCCAAGAGTTCTGTAGGCGTCCCCTTCGCCTCCTCCAAGTCGTGTTGTTCCTTACGGAAACAATCCGACAAGCAGGATCGGCTTCCGGGCCACATACCCATATAGCCGCAGTTGGCGCTGACGGACTATGTTAGGAAAGAAATCGGTCTCACGGAACAATCGCTGATTTGACACAGTCATACCAGCGGTATCCCATGATCCTGCGAAGGCATCTAGTACCAAAGACATCAATTCGCCTCTTCAGGTCGGTGTTCAGTGTCCGTGTCTCACAACCATAGAGTAAGACATGGATCACCAGCGACTTGAAGATCCGAATCTTTGTCCGTCTGCACAGGTATCGATAACGTCAAATACTCGTGTTGAGCAAATCCATAACGCCGTGGGCCAGGCCAATCCGCCGTGTGACTTCTTTGCTCGATCCACTATCGTTATGCACTACACTATCAAGGTATGTGAAATTTTGAAGATCTCAATGTCCTTGCCACACGCATGGACAGACAGTACTGTTTCATCCAGTACGCCTCCAAACACCTGACCTTGATCTTGGTCCAAGAAACCTTAAGTCCCAAGAGTTTCACCTCCTCGTTTCACCTCCTTCTAGAGCCATTACCAGAACCTCCAGTGACAGCGAAGATTGCTGCATCATCAGCAAAAACAAGATCTGTAATCTTGGTGTTGCCGACAGATGCTCCACAATGGCTTTGTTCTACAACTCTGCCTATTTCCCAGTTCATGCATGTGTTGAAAAGTGATGGAGCAGGCACACAGCCTTGCCTCACACCTGTATTTACAGGGAAGAAGCTGGACACGCCTCCTCCACACTTCACAGCACTTATAGTCCTGATGTGCAGGCCAGTTAATAGACCAATAATCTTTGCAGGAATCCCACGGAGACGCAGAAGATCCCAGAGTGTCTCTCGATGCACTAAGTCAAACGCCTTCTTCAGATCGACATAGGCTGCAAGCATTCCCTGTCGAAACTCACGTCGGCGCTCCATCAGTACGCGAAGCGCTAGGATACGGTCAGTTGTTGACTTACCGGGCGTGAACCCTGACTGTTCACGTCTCTCATGCTTCACCAGGTGAGTGCGGATTCGCGTCAGCAGCAAATGGTCGGTCACTTTCTCCTTCCAGATAGGGACGACCAACTCCTTCTTCCAGTCAGGAGGAAAGATACCTGAATGCCATACAGCAGTCAAGACAGCATGCAACCCACAGATCATGGCTTCATCCCCAGCTTTGAGCAGCTCCGCACTGATGTTGCAAATGGCAGCTGCCTTTCCACCCCTCAACTTTGCCACAGCCTCTTTGACATCGCCAATGGAGGGTGCAGTTTCGTCAATGGGTGGATCAGCATCCAGCGTCTGCAATCCTGCACTCCGGAGCTGTCCGCTTGGAGTATCCACCGCGAACAGCTGCTCAAAGTACTCAGCCCAACGAGCCATCTGACCATCTGCGTCCGATACGAGGCAACCATCTGCTGTTCGGATAGCACTCACCTGAGAAGTAGACTTGGAGCGGAGTTTCAGTAGTAAGTTAAACCCTTACTACTGGTCTCGCCAGAGACCAGTAGTAAGGGTTTAACTTACTACTGGTCCGGCACGAGCAATGGTCACCATATCAACGGGGTAGCCATAGGCGCCTCCAGCAGATTGCAGCCGTCTGTTGTAGAGGTTACTCCGGTTGATGAGCGTATAATACGATTAAGGCTGAAGCACAGTTTAGGCTTCATGTCTGTTGTTGCTGTATATGCTCCTACCGAGGTATGTGAAACTGAAGAGAAGGAGATGTTCTATGCCAAACTCGACTCTGTACTGGACCAGTGTCCCCGTCGTGATGCACTCATTGTCCTGGGCGACTTTAATGCTGTCACTGGCACCGAAAGGGCTGGCTATGAAATATGTGTTGGTCCCCATGGTTCTGGTACCAGGAATGACAACAGCTCTTTCCTTCTGAATTTTGCAAGATCCAGAAGGCTGAGAATTGCGGGTTCCTGGTATCAGAGACCAGCGCTGCACCGCTGGACTTGGTATAGCAATGCCGGAGGGGTAGCGAAGGAGATCGATCATATCCTTGTCAGTACTCGTTGGAGGATCCTCCAGAACTGAAAGGGTTTTTCGGAGTGCCGAGTTCTTTGTTCTTCTCTCTCTGATTCATGCCCATTCATTTTCTTCTTTTTTTATTGTCAGCTGTATCATTTTCTCCTCCTCCTCCTCCTCCTTATTCTCACCTTTCGTCTTCCTCCTCTTCCTCTTCCGTTTTTTCCATTATTTAATTCCTCATAACACCTTTCCATCTATAGTTTCCATTAAGACATGATTGGTTTCCATTTATTCATGTTTCCTCCTCATCCTCGTCTTCTTCATTCATCATTCATTTCCTCCTCTTCTTTTCCCATTCCTTAGGTAGTTAGGATGTAGTGGGAAGAATGACTGTTAACCCCTTCAGTACTGGGACACGTTTTTACCACAAGTTTTGGGTGTGATTAGACGGTTTTATTGACATTACCAAGGGTCTATGGAGGTGAGAAGATTAATGGCCAGAGTCTGTATTGTTTTAACCCCTTCAGTACTGGGACACGTTTTTACCATGAGTTTTGGGTGTGATTAGACGGTTTTATTGACATTAGCAAGGGTCTATGGAGGTGAGAAGATTAATGGCCAGAGTCTGTACTGTTTTAACCCCTTCAGTACTGGGACACATTTTTACCACGAGTTTTGGGTGTGACTAGACGATTTTATTGACATTAGCAAGGGTCTATGGAGGTGCGAAGATTAATGGCCAGAGTCTGTACTGTTTTAACACCTTCAGTACTGGGACACATTTTTACCACGAGTTTTGGGTGTGATTAGACGATTTTATTGACATTAGCAAGGGTCTATGGAGGTGAGAAGATTAATGGCCAGAGTCTGTACTGTTTTAACCCCTTCAGTACTGGGACACATTTTTACCACGAGTTTTGGGTGTGACTAGACGATTTTATTGACATTAGCAAGGGTCTATGGAGGTGAGAAGATTAATGGCCAGAGTCTGTACTGTTTTAACACCTTCAGTACTGGGACACATTTTTACCACGAGTTTTGGGTGTGATTAGACGATTGTATTGACATTAGCAAGGGTCTATGGAGGTGAGAAGATTAATGGCCAGAGTTTTTCACCATATTAATCACCATTTGAGTTGCTGAAGCTGCGAAAAAGCGACAAATAATAATAATAATAATAATAATAATAATAATAATAATAATAATAATAATAATAATATGTAAAAATGCGTCACAGTTCTGAAGGGGTTAAGATTATGAAAGAAACTGTTCTATGTAAGATTAGTGTTTTCTAGTGAAGGGACACGCACACACACACACACGGACACACACACACACACACACGCGAACACGGATACACACACATAACCTTAGTCATCATCTCATCCTTTCAAAATAGTGGTGATGTGAAATGTGAGACTTTAAGAGAGTTTGAAGGGTAACAAGATCCGGGGAAGTGTTGCAGCCATTGGTTAGTGCATGGAGTGAGTGTGTGTTGTGGTGACGCCTCCTCCTCCTCCTATAATAGCAGCCCGACACTTCCCTCTCTCACACCCTCAACCAACACGCACACACACACACACACACACACACACACACACACACACACACTTTTTCCATCATCTCATGTTTACAGATTGTTCCTATTTTGTAGAAGTGTGTTAATCTGTCACTACAACCTTAGAAATTCCCTTTAATTAACCTCTTCAGTACTGGGACGCGTTTTTATATTCGTTCTGTTTATTATTTGTCGATTTGATACAGTTTCATAGTGATGGAGTAACCTAACCTAATTCTACCTCATGTAACCTAGCCTAACCTAACGTGAGCTATCTTAATCTTAACTTAACCCCTTCAGTACTGGGACGCGTTTTTAATATTCATTCTGCTTATTGTTTGTCGATTTTCTACAGCTTCAGAAACTCATGTGGGGGTTAAAACAGTACAGACTCTGGCCATTAATCTTCTCACCTCCATAGACCCTTGCTAATGTCAATAAGATCGTCTAATCACACCCAAAACTCATGGTAAAAATGTGTCCCAGTACTGAAGGGGTCAGGAATGCATTTATTTTTTACTTGAGATGTTTTAGAATGATATAAGAAAAAGAAGAAAGAAAATATAATACTGAACAGAAGAAGAAGAAGAAAAAAAACAATCAACAAATAGTAACAATATTATAAAAACCAAGAAAATAAACGAAAAGAAAAGAACGAGAACCAGAAAACGAAGAAAAGGACAAGAATGAAAACAATTAAAGAATGAAAAACAGAATAGAATTAATGAAAATAAAAATAAAAACAAGGAAGCGAAAGGAAAAGAATAAGAACACATTGAGAGAGAGAGAGAGAGAGAGAGAGAGAGAGAGAGAGAGAGAGAGAGAGAGAGAGAGAGAGAGAACAGTAGATTATTGCAAAGAGAAATTAAGATAACATAAGTGAAATAAATGTTCTTTCATCTTTCTTATATTTCTTTACTTGTCCTTCAAACACCATAAAAAATATAAATAGAATAACAAATTAAATAAATAAATAAATAAATAAACAAAATAAATAAATAGAATAAGAGATAAATTCGAAAAGAAAGAAAGAAAAAAAGAAAAGAACACAGACATACAACAAAACAAAACAAAACAACAAAAACAAAAACAACTACAAAACTTAAAAAAACATCCATTCTCAATTTACTTACATATTTTCCCTTTCTATCTTTTTTTTAACCATCTGTTTTTTTTTCCCCCTATAACAAACTTTAACAAGGCTCAAACTACAACACAACCCCCCTCCCCCCCCGTCCCCCCTCACCGCCCCCCGCCCCCCCTTATCGGCAGGCAGGTTGTGTTTGGACGTGTATTACAGCTTCCATCTATTTCCATCCCCCCCCTATTATACATTTTTCATTCATTTTCCAAAACGGAGCAAGATTAATGGTGGGAGAGTGGAGAGTGTAATGGGAGAGAGTAGGCCTGGTGGGGAGATGGGGAGATGGGGAGGGAGATGGGGAGGGAGGGAGAGGGGTGTGTAGAAGTGAGGGTAGATAGGGTAAGGGTGGTAGAGAGGAGATGGAGAGGGTAGAGGGTGGTGGTGGGGAGAGAGAGAGAGGGAGAGTAGGGAGGGAGGGAAAGGGGGGGAATGGCACTCCCTGACACCAGAGCCGCCCTCACGCCCGTCACGCCCCTTGCCCCTCTCACCCCTTACAAGGACACCCCTTCTCCCCTCTCCCCTCTCCCTCTCTCTCTCCCCTCTCCCCATCTCACTGCTGCCAGAACCTCGCCATAAACATCACCAATTTGCTTCACTATCACCACCACTGCTATTACAGGCCTCAACTCAAGGGGCGCCATCACCATCACCACCACCACCACCACCACCACCACCACCACAGCCATCACTATCATCATCATTATAGATTTGAATTGTTTAACTGGTATTTTTTCATCACCATCACCACCACAGCTATTCATCATCATTATAGATTTGACTTGTTTAATTGGTGTTTTTCATCACCACCACAAACAGCACTATCATCATCATAATAGATTTGAATTGTTTAACTGGTATTTTTCATCACCATCACCACTACAGCCATCACTATCATCATCATTATAGATTTGACTTGTTTAACTGCTATTTTTTCATCACCATCACCACTACAGCCATCACTATCATCACTATTATAGATTTGAATTGATTAACTGGTATTTTTCATCACCATCACCACAACAGTTATCATCACCATTATAGATTTGACTTGTTTAACTGGTATTTTTTCATCACCATCATCACCACAGCCATCACTATCATCACCATTACGAACTTTGTTTAACTCTTATTCTCATCACCATCATCATCATCATCACCACCACCACCACCGCTACAGACATCACCAGCTGCCTTCACAACTTTCATCACTGTCACCACTATTGCCACTATACTGATTGAATGAATGCCTATCTTTCACCACCACCACCACCACCACCACAACAACAACAACAACAAGTAACACACCTATAGTCATCTTCCACCACAACCACCACCACCACCACCACCACCGCCACCACCTGTTTACTTCTCCTTCACAGCCCTGAGGCAAATTCGCTAATGG